>JANAVB010005600.1:13409558-13813159 GCA_029216955.1 Iris pallida
TTGGTGAATATGCGACAAGTTTGGTCAACTTAGTCGCTTTGCAAAGAACTTGGTTGCTGACCCCGCCGATCGTGCTGAAAGATTCAGGTATAGACCGGGGGAAGAGATTCGCACTCCTGTGATCGCAGGCGACGCTAAGACGTACGAGAGGATCCTAATACGAGCTCAGGATATAGAGAAGAGTCAGCCTGCTCGTTCAAAAAGGGAGTATTCTGGAACTAGCAACTTTCAGAGTAACCAGAAGAGGCCCAACCACAAATAATAACATGCCTTCTCACCACCACCACCAGCACCATCAAGCGAGGACCAATGACAAAGCGCCTCAGAAGAAGATTCCTGTCTACGATTTCTGTAAGAGGCCAGGACATCAGGCGAACATCTGCAGGAAAAGGCTAGGACACTGCCTAGTTTGTGGGTCTGCCACCCACCAAGTGAAGGACTGCCCCACGGCATTCAACTGAACTGGAACAATACCGCAGAAGGCTCCCCTATCCACTAAGTAACAACAGTTTGGGCAACACCAACAGAAGACTGGGCGAGCTTTTGCCCTAGCAGCAGACGAGCAAGAGCCAGAGCAGGAACCCACCGCTGATGTCATCACAGGTTCCATTTATGTGCATTCGTATCCTGCTTTAGCATTATTTGATTCGGGTGCATCACACAGTTTTATAGCAACAAAATTTATCTTTGCACACCACCTAGTTACGGGATTTAGCAAGAATAATATGTAGAGTTATGACTGGTGGTGGACCCATACCCATCACTGAGACCTGTAACAGCCCTATAACTATCTCAGGACACAATTTCTTAGCACCCTTACTTGTGATGCCCTTACCTAACTATGATGTAGTTCTAGGAATGGACTGGTTAAGTAAGCATCATGCACTGATTGATTGTCACAGAGGATGTATAGTCTTCAGCCTACCTGGAGAGCCGGAGTTTGAAATCTCTCGAGCTCCGAAAGATATGGAGGGTATTACCTACTCCTCTATCACCTAAGAACCCGGACCTCCTCACCCTATCATAGCAGAATTCATGGACGTCTTCCCTGATAGTCTTCCAGGATTTCCCGGATCGAGATGTAGAATTCACCATCGACCTAGTTCTCGGCTCTGCCCCTATTTCTCGGGGATGCTACAGAGTCAACCCTAAGGAGGCCAAGGAAATAAAGGATCAGATCAATGAGCTGAAGGCCCTTGGATTTATCAGAGATGGAGCCTCACCCTGGGGAGCACCTGTCTTGTTCGTGCCCAAGAAGGACGGGACTGTGCGGATGTGCATTGACTACCGGGCGCTGAACAACATCACCATCAAGAACAAGTACCCTCTATCCCGGATCGATGACCTGTTTGATCAACTAAGTGGAGCTAAGGTATTCTCGAAGATAGACCTTCGATCTGGCTACCATCAAATCAAGGTCAGGAAGGAGGATATTCCAAAGACGGCGTTCAACACCAAATATGGTCAGTATGAATTTTTGGTCATGCATTTGGATTGACGAATGTCCCTGCGATATTTATGAACCTTATAAACAAGGTCTTCCATGAATATCTGGATCAGTTTATTGTTGTCTTCATCGATGACATCCTAATCTACTCGAAGACGCGAAGAAGAGCATGAAGAGCACCTGAGGAAAGTTCTAGGAACCTTAAGGAAGGAGAAGCTCTATGGTAAGCTATCTAAATATGAATTCTTCTTAGACAAGGTAGATTTTCTAGGCCATATGTCACAGGAGAAGGAATTTTGGTGGATCCAAAAAAGATAGCTGCTATTGAGAAGTGGAGTACACCAAGTTCAGTTGCCAAAATCAGAAGTTTCTTGGGCTTAGCTGGCTACTACCGAAAATTTGTGAAGGACTTCGCCAGGATTGCTGAGCCGATGACGAAGCTCACAAGGAAGAACGAAGAATTTATGTGGACTGAAGCTTGCCAGTCAGCATTTGAGGAACTGAAGAAGAGACTTACAACGGCACCGATACTTGTGCTACCCGCAGGTACCGGCGGTTTCTCAATTTACAGTGATGCTTCTGGTAAAGGATTGGGTTGTGTTCTTCAACAACACGGGAAAGTAATTGCTTATGCATCTAGGTAATTATTGACTCATGAGAAGAACTATCCCACGCATAATTTGGAGTTTGCAGCAGTTATTTTTGCACTGAAGCTGTGGAAGCATTACCTCTATGGAGAGAGGGTGGAAATATTTACAGACCACAAAGTCTTAAATATATTTTCACTCAGAAGGAGCTGAACATGCGACAAAGGCGATGGCTGGAGTGATGAAAGATTTTGACATCGACCTGCAGTACCATCCGGGTAAGGCTAATGTTGTTGCAGGCACTTAGTCGATACCCGATGGCAATGTTTTTGACCAAGGAACGGTATTTGCTGGATGACATAGAGAATCTTGGACTAGAGATTGTACTGCCTGAGGAAGAAATGAAGAAACTGGAAAGAGAAGCAATTGTACCAGGAGCTGAATCATCAATGATGCAGTTGCAAGTGCGTTCAAGTCTGATGGATAAAGTCAAGGTGTAGCTACCCTTCCCAGAAATTTAGAATATTTTCTATTATTAATTATTTTATTAGAATGGCGATTTTAGATTTTATAAATAATTATTTAGTTAATTTTACGGTAGATAATTTTAGCCATGGTGGAGTTTGGAGTACAAGACGACTAGGAATCGTGGCATGGGTAGTGCGATGACGTGCTTTGACTAAAGTACTAGCCCTGATAGGGAAAGCCGAGCCATAGCAACGTTCTAACTAGGAAAACCAGGCCAAGTTATGATTTAACCCTTACCGAAGTTTATTATTATTATATTATCGAGTTTTAGAGAACCCGAGTACACCATTTTAGCCCGGACTGGACCCGAACTGAGCCCAAGCCCATGTAGTCAGGCGGTGCGTCCGATGAATCGTGTTGATGGAATTTGGTATGAGTGTGTGGTATTTCCGTTTTATTTATTTAATGAATATTTTCTAAGTATTCATATTTCAATATTATAAATATTATTATTAATGGTATTTAGTGACTTCTGTATAAGATAGGTCCTCGTATAGGGTTTTTAGACTGAATATAATAGTTTATACACCATTATTGATTTATGGAATTATTATATTATTATTATTATTATTATTATTATTATTATTATTATCATTATTATTGAGGATATTGTAGGCCTCAAAAATGAAGTCACGCTGAGTTGATCAGAACAAGTCACGCAGAGTGATCCGAGAAACAGCACAAAAGATACGCTAAGTTCTGCTGTCCATCTCCTTTAGAAATCACGCAGAGACAGCTCAGCCATACGTCAGAATCATAATGACTGACAACACAGCAGTTGAGAAACGTCTCCTCGTATGCCACGTATGCACAGAACTCGAGAGATCATCGCCGTCTTTGCGTGATTTTCGAAATCTTCATTAGCAAGACTCACTCTTCACCAAGTTAGCGTAGCGTGACTTTGGGTCTTATCTTCATTTAATGCGGCTGACAATATAATCAATGTCAGAGATTTTGTGTCAGACGAAGCGTGCCAAATCAAGACAGCTGGCAGTTTGCGTAGATTCTGAACCTTCTTCTTCCTCAAGTTTGCGTGGATTTTTGAGTTATTCTTCTCAAAGCCTGCGTGAATTCTGAAGTATTCTTCTTCAAAGCTTGCGTGGATTTTGCCTTCAACGAGTCTGCGTCAACGAAACTGCGTAGATTTTTGCCTTCAGCAAGACAGCGTGGATTTTATTTCAACTGGAGTACATGGCAGCCATGCCACCGATCTCTCTCTCGCGTGCCCAGTAACTTGCACACGACCCATGCACTAATGCCATGTGTCCAACAGTTACGGGCCACGTCCAGTAACTACTCACTAACCCTGCGTGTATTTAGAGTCTGCGTGACTTTTCAAATGCACCAGTGGTGAGGTAGTTAGTTTTTCAGTTACTGTTTGACTCTATAAATAGAGTTCTTTTTCTCATTCATTGTACAGATACATTGATATCTACTGTCAAAATTTTGAGAGCTTTTCTTCTTCGCATAGTCCAAGGGATAAAGCGATCGTCTTCTAGATCAGATTCCTACAGTTGTAATTTTCTCAGAAATACAACAAATAAAGAGAATTTCTTTATGGAAAACAAATTGACGACTCTGCTGGGGAAAACCATCTCCTCTTCTGAGATGGTAACAACTCAATACGATACTTCGTCAATCGGCTCGACGAAGAAGGTGATGACGATCAAATTCGATCAACTCGCCTATGAAGAAATGCAGCGGACTAAGGGTGGCAAGCCCATTCCAGCCTCCATCATCACTGCCAAGTCGAAGGGACACTCTGTCTATGTCCCTAAGAATCAGTTGGCAGTCAATGGTGAAGTCTCTGCCACAGTGTCTACTCCTAACACTGGTAAGAACTCCACTGCAAGCACGCACACTCTTGTGCGCTCGAAGATGACAGTAACTAAAAGTCACGTTGACAGTACTGGCTCCTTAGCCAAATCTGTTCCAGCGTGCAAATTCAATTCTAAAAGTCATGCTGACAGTACTGGCTCCTTAGCCGAATCTGTTCCAGTGTGCAAATTCAATTCTAAAAGTCACGTTGACAGTACTGGCTCCTTAGCCGAATCTGTTCCAGTGTGCAAATTCAACTCTAAAAGTCACATTGACAGTACTGGCTCCTTAGCCAAATCTGTTCCAGCGTGCAAATTCAATTCTAAAAGTCACGCTGACAGTACTGGCTCCTTAGCCGAATCTGTTCCAGTGTGCAAATTCAATTCTAAAAGTCACGTTGACAGTACTGGCTCCTTAGCCGAATCTGTTCCAGTGTGAAAATTCAACTCTAAAAGTCACGTTGACAGTACTGGCTCCTTAGCCGAATATGTTCCAGTGTGCAAATTCAACTCTAAAAGTCACGTTGACAGTACTGGCTCCTTAGCCAAATCTGTTCCAGTGTGCAAATTCAACTCTAAAAGTCACGCTGATAGTACTGGCTCCTTAGCCAAATCTATTCCAGTGTGCAATCCCACATTCAAAAGTCACGCTGACAGTACTGGCTCCTTAGCCAAATCTGTTCCAGCGTGTAATTCTAAAATCAAAAGTCACGCTAACAGCTCTGGTTCTTTAACCAAGTCTGTTTCAGCGTGTATTTCATCAGAGAAGAAAACTCCTTAGTTATCTCTTCTTCTCACTGAGTTCTACTAGAACTGGGGGTGGTCTTCCACACAAAGTCCCTTCGAAAAGGAATAACTCTTTAGTTGTTTCTTCTGCTCCTGTAGTTTTTACTCCAGGAACAGCTTTGACTGATACTTTTGTTAGTCAAAGGAAAGGAGATGGTCTTTTGACTACTCTTCCTTCTGGACATTCTATGTCTCAACATCTGAATGAGTCTAAGAAGAAACATTCCTTAATGTCTTCTTCTTTGATTTCTTCAAATTGGGCACAGAATCTGTCCATTAAAGAGGGTCTGTTACCAACTCCTAATCAAGGGAGTGGTTTAACTCTTCATTCTCTGCAAATATCCAGATCAATGGAAGGAAAACTCTATGTTTCCAAAATTAATATGTTACCTTCCACTGATTTAAGAACAAAACTCAGCACTTTTGGTGTTAAGAAACCATACCAATTGGATATGAAGATAAAAGATCCAGATGCAGAGTATGCAAGAAATTATGTGGCTCACATTAATCACTCTTTGTATAATCAAGAGCCATCAAGACCCAAGAACAGGAAGTATACTTCTCAATCTTCACAAACAGATTTACGGGAATATCTTCAACAGAAGAGAAGGAGTAATTCTATATCAAAGGAACATGCTGAATGTGACTTCTATCCAAGAGTCATAATTCAGTGCAGATGTGAATCAACAGTTCAAGACCATGGTGATCATGAATGTGACTTCCAGCCAAGAGTCACAATGCAATGTAGATGTCAAAATAAACGACAGTCTGTCTTTAATAGGATTCAGTATGAACCTATGCCTGATGAAGATGAGCCTTTGTTTGCCTCTGTCAACATGACTTCTCGGGACACCGGGGGGTAGAGTTGATAGTCCAGATGGAGTATATAGAAACACCAGAGCAAGAGTCCTGGCTTCTAGTCAAAGAAATTTGATCCCTGAAATTGATTCTAAATTTTTTGGAGAATCTAACTTCCCACCTCTTCCTACTGGGGGTAATTCTCCTATAGTTGACTTTGATACACGAAGCAATGATTCAGAGCATACAACATCTACTAGTTCATCAATAATCCCTCATACAGTCACGACTTACATGGTTGATGGGAATACTAATGAACCTTCTTTCCCTGACTCCTCAAGATCAAAGAATTGCTTCTTTGGAACAGCAAATGAAGTCTATGACTGACACAATGAAGTCAATGTATGAACTCATGACAGCTCAGTTGCAAAATCGACAGACTATATCAGATGCCATACCAGTTGATACTGATATAAGTCCAGTACAAGTTCCTCCAGCAGTACAATCCAATACTCCTGGACCTGCTCAACCAAATCCTAGTCTCTCTGGAGCTGGGGGTAGTGCTTACAATGCTGTTCCTCCTCCCAACTATTCTCTACAAGCCACAACTCCACAATCTTCGGGAGTTGTCTCTGAAGAATTGAAAAATCTCAAAACTCAATTCGAGGCATTCAAACAGAAGGATGGTTTACAAAGGTTAGGCATCAAGCAGCCTTATCCGATAGAATGGAAGCAAGTATCATATCCTCCTAAATACAAGCCTCCTACTATCTCATTCTATGATGGAACCACTTCTCCAAGTCAGTTTATCAATCACTTTGAAGTGATGACTGATCAACTACAACCAAGTGATGCCCTTCTTACTCGGGTATTTATTGGATGTCTCAAGGGAACGGCTTATGAATGGTATAGAAGTCTCCCAGATGGGAGTATTACCTCATTTGCTGGTTTCAAACAGATGTTTCTTGAAAGGTTCTATGAAGGGCTTAATGACATGACTATGTCTGCTCTTATTAGAATCAAGCAGAAAAATAATGAATCTATAGAGGAATATATTAAACGGTTTCGAAGAGAAGCTCTGAAGATGCCTCTTGGAACTCTTGATGCTGTCACCATTGACACGTGCAAATCAAACTTGTTGCCAATCATCAGTATGTGGACAGGGTCCACTCAATTTCAAGATTGGCCTTCCTTCATAGTCAGTGCTAAAGCTGCAGAAATCAGTGCTGAAACCTTCAAAGGTTTAGGAGTGCAGATGACTCCTAAAGAAACAGGACAAGGTGCTAACAATAAAAATAATGCTCGCAAAGGAAAAGAAACTCTTGAAGTTAATCTTCAGAGCAAAGATGCATCAAATGTTCAAACTCCTGCCTCTACAACTCAACAATCAAGAACACCTCGCCCCAGAGAAGAATATTCTTTTGATGACGACGATGTCCTTGGTATCTTTGAGTGTCTGCTGAAAGGTAATAAAATACAATTACCAGAGATCAAGAAACCTGATGAAGCTGGTAAGACAGATCATCCTAAATACTGTCCATATCACAGAATGCTGGGTCATACAATTCGTACATGTTATGTATTGAAAGAAAAGATCCAAGAAATGATTAAATCTGGAGCTATCTCTCTTACTCCAAAAGAGAAGACCGTCACCTCCAACGTCGTCTCTATGCAATTTGGAAATTTCCCTCCTCAACTCCTTGAAAGTGGGATTGCTCCTATTCCCAAGGCAACTCTTGACATAGTGAATCTTCCTCCTCCACAGTCTGAAGGATTAGTGCCAATTACTTTGGAAACAGGGGAAATCATGTGGATCCATCCTGATCTAGTGGCAGATTTTGAATCGCCTTCTCCTCAAAAGATTTCTTCTCAAAAATCCAAGAAGGCTGGAAAGATCAAGTCATGTCATATGACTTCTCTTGGGTCTACCTCTGACACAGAGCCAAAAGACAAAGAAGAAGCACTTGTTAGTGCTACTCGAACGGGGAAACCTTACCTAAAGGATTATTCTAAAATCCTGAAGATCCTACTGATATCCTTTCAGATGCTAAAGATGCTCCTAATGTTCCTTCCGAAGAAGAACCATCTACTGAACCTGTTCCTCCCAAGCCTACGGCTCTGGAGAAAGGCAAACAACAAGCTCGGTTTGATAAGCCAATCAAGAAGTCTTCTCCTCTTGGACTTCAGAAGCCTTACAACTTTGACATTTTGGCTCAGCTTGCTAATACTCCAGCTAGAATATCCCTTTTTGAACTTCTACGTCTTTCCAAAGAGACTCGGGAGACGTTAAGTGAAGCACTTCTACAAGCTGACTCTTGTCTTGCACAATTGAAGAAGCCGGATGCGGAACCTGCCACTTGCTTACATTGCAACAGTGTACTGAAGATTATCCCAAATATCACCTTTACACAAGACGACATGTTACTGGAGGATAATCGACATGACCGACCTCTTTACTACACTGGTTATATTGATACGATGAAGATAGATCGTATTCTCATTGACCCAGGATCTGCTATAAGCATAATGCCAAAGAGTTTATTGGATGAACTAAAAATCCCTCTTCACAAGCTCTCCAAGACGGTTACTACTATCTTGGGATTCAATCAAAGCCGAAGTGAGCCTTTGGGAAAGATTCATCTGAAGCTTCAGATAGGTGATTTCAGATTTAAGTCACTTTCTATGTGATCGAGATCGTGGGATCCTATAATCTTCTTCTGGGGAGGCCCTTTCTTCATGAAAATAATGTGGTGCCCTCTACTCTTCATCAATGTTTTAAATACATTGATAGCAATGGACGAGTACAAAAAGAAGTTGCTGATATAAATCCCTTCCATGGGGTTGAAGCTTATTTCAATGATTCCCGAATGTACAAAGAAGAGTATACAAGGATCATACAAGCTATGGAGAAAGAAGATGCACAAAGTGAGACTTTAATAATCCCTGTTAAATGTCGAACTACTCAGCAACAATCTCCTAAACCCTCTGGAGAAGATTCTTTCATCATTCCAGTGAGTGGACGGATCTCTCCGTTACCTCAGTCATCTACTCAGAATACACTGATCATTCCTGTCAGTGGGCGTACTATAGTTCCTGTACCTTCACAAGATACTCTGCTAATTCCAGTTGGAGGGCGGATTACTCTTCCTACTCAAACTTCAAGGGAGCTCACCTCTTCTGAGCCATTTGTTATCGATCTTAATCGAAACAAAGCTTCTTCTTCTTCTCCCCCTTTAGTCATTGACTTGGCTAAAATCTCTAAGGCTCAGCCTTCTCCCAATGTAAATATTGCTGCTTTTACATTTAATGAAAAGTCTCCACCTTTGCAGTACGTTGATGTGTGTAATTATGTTCATAGTTATTTACATCTGTTAGATGACTTGAACACAATAACCATATGAGTTGTACAGACTGTTCATACAGATGTATCTCTAGAACCTGTACAATCTTCATACTTTCTAGTTTCCAGCAGAAAGCCTGGAGACATTTCAATATTCTTCTACAAAGGGCCTCAAAATCCTTCTGATCTTGAAGATGGTGACAAAAATGATGATACTGGAAGATTACAACTACGTCGTTATAGTCAGCAATCTAGAGACATCATCAAAAATATGGGCTATGACTTCAGGACTGGCCTTAATAATGGAAAAGGAAGAAAAATACCTGTCCGGATTCCTCCTTTGAAATATGGAAGGACGAAATGCGGATTGGATTATACTGCTCCTACTCCTTTCATCAACATTATCCATGAAGATCTTGAGTCTGACGAAGATAAGAGATCTGATTCTTCTAGTACCACTTCTTGGGATTCCGATACGAGTATCGGTGACTTCTATTGCAACCTTCTGTCTTCCAACATGGTTTCCATTGACCATTCTGAAGAAAGTGATGAAGACGAAGAAGAGTTTGAAATCTCACCTGAATCTGAACAGTGGGCCCAAAGATTAGATAATCAATGGGAGTTCCGTTTCGAGCAAAAAGAACCTCCGACTGAAGATAAACTTGTTCAAATAGATGTTGGTGAAGAGGGGTCTCCCAAACCAATATTCATCAGTGAAAGTCTTTCAGAAACTGATAAGAAAGACATGATCAAACTCATTCGTGATTACATCGATGTCTTTGCTTAGAGTTATGAAGATATGCCAGGGCTTGATCCTCAAATTGCAACTCACAAGCTCAACATCTTGTCGAATGCTAAACCGATCAAACAACAACAGCGACGATTTCGTCCGGACATCATGGATGCAATTGAAGCTGAAGTCAATAAACTCATTACCTCTGGGTTTATTAGAGAGAAACAACATCCCGATTGGGTGGCTAATATTGTTCCTGTTCTTAAAAAGACTGGCAAGATCAGAGTATGCATAGACTTTCGCGATCTCAATGCGGCATGTCCTAAAGACGAATTCCCTCTACCAATCACTGATGTCATGGTTGATAATACATGTGGATTTGAACGAATGTCATCATGGACGGGTATTCTGGGTATAATCAGATCAAAATGTTCCCAGAAGACGAGAAGCACACTTCTTTCAGAACGCCGATTGGTACATACTGTTATACAGTTATACCATTCGGTCTCAAGAATGCAGGAGCAACTTATCAACGAGCTATGAGCACTATATTCCGTGAACATTTACGGAAAACAGTCGAATGCTATGTTGATGATATTGCAGTCAAAAGTCGACAAAAGGAGGATCATATCCAAGATTTGAAGACTATATTTGATCTAATGCGTAAGCATCAATTAAAGATGAACCCTACTAAGTCCTTCTTAGGCGTCTCTAGTGGTAAATTTCTTGGCTTCGTCATTACCTCTAAGGGTATACACGTGGATCCCGAGAAGATCAAAGCCATCCAAGAGATGCGTCCTCCACGCACCTTAAAAGAGCTACGAGGATTTCAAGGAAGAATCGCTTATATCAGGAGATTCATCTCTAATTTATCAGGACGATGCAGACCATTCAACAAACTTATGAAGAAAGGTGTCTCTTTTGTCTGGAATGATGAATGTCAGAAAGCATTCGATGATATAAAACAATATCTGATGAGCCCTCCAGTATTGGTACCTCCCGTCTCAGGAATACCGTTCCTCCTCTATACTCGAGCAATGAGTCATTCATTGGGTGTATTACTCGCTCAAAAGAATCAAAATGGCCATGAACAGGCCATTTATTATCTCAGCCGCACTATGACCGGAGCTAAACCTCGATATTCACCGGTTGAAAAAGAATGTCTAGCCTTGATGCTTGCTGTCCAAAAGACACGTCATTATATCATTGGCCAGACTATTCATGTCATCTCCAGGATCAATCCTATATGGATCATGATGAAGAAACCCAGTGTTTTGAATTCTCGATTGGCTAACTGGGGAATCCTACTTGCTCAGTATGATATGCACTATATTCCTCAGAAATCAGTCAAGGGACAAGCTTTAGCTGATTTTCTGGCTGCTCACTCAATTCCAGAAAATTTAAAACTCTATGATGAAATCCCAGATGAAGTCCTAGATTCAAATCAAATTGCTGAAGAAGATCCTACTTGGCGTCTATTCTTTGATGGAGCATCAAGAATTGGTCCTAATGGCGATATTGTTGCTGGAGTTGGAATTGTTCTTGTATCGCCAGAAGGTCTTGCCATCCAAAGAGCTTATTCTCTCGATCAGCCGTGTTCAAACAATGTAGCTGAGTACAACGCATTGCTTATTGGTCTTCAACTCGCTAAACATCTGAATATTCAACATTTGGAGGCGTATGGAGACTCTAAACTTATTGTCAATCAGATCAGGGGTACTTATGAAGTTCGCCATCAAGATCTGGTTCCTTATCATAGAGTGGCCATATCTATGGCCTCATCATTTAAGGAATTCTTCATTGAACATGTTAGGCGAGCATGTAACACAGAAGCTGATGCCCTTGCTAATCTTGCAGCGGTGCTGGCTATCCCAATCAGACGGCAACAAATGATTGTTGTTCATAGTCGAGAATTATTTTATCTTGAAAATAACCTGACTCTAGGACTTTCAGTTGACATTGAAGAATCAACATCTCATGACGTCAACACAACAAGAGGATTTAGATTTAGTCGTAAATCGATATCATCTTCATCCGATTCCAGCATGGAATTCATCTTCAGTAACTCGACTGAGAATCAGAATACGGATAAAGATTGGAGACTTCCTTTCTTAGATCTTGTATTATATGATATTCTTCCGGATGATCCGAGTGAGGCAAGCATCTATCAGACGACGATCACTCAGATTCTATTACAATCATACAACAAAGACCTTATATCGTCGAGCTTATGATGGTTTACTCCTTCGGTGCATTGCCGGTGATGAAGCCCAACAAGTTATTCGTGAAGCACATGATAGAATTTGTGGAGCGCATCAACCTGGGCCAAAACTTCAAGACCGTATTCGACGGATGGGTTATTATTGGCCAACTATGGTATCAGATGCCATTGAATATGCAAGAAAATGCAAAGCTTGCCAAATCCATGTGGATTTTATACATCAACCTTCAGAATTTCTACATCCGACGGCAGCATCATGGCCCTTCGAAGCTTGGGGCATGGACATTGTCGGCCCGATCAATCCACCGTCATCTAAAGGTCATCGGTTCATTCTCGCAATAACCGATTACTTCTCCAAATGGGCCGAAGCTATTCCTTTATCTGAAGTTAAGACGTCTAATGTCATCAGCTTTATTAAGCACCACGTCATCTACAGATTTGGTGTTCCTCGACGCATTGTTCATGATAACGGATCACAGTTCGTCAGCCAGAAATTTACTCGATTCTGTGACGATCACCGGATCAATAATGTTGCTTCTACCGCATATAATCCAGCAGCTAACGGATTGGCAGAAGCTTTCAACAAGACTATCATCAAACTCCTAAAGAAGTTTGTCTCCACTAACAAACGTAACTGGAGTGACAAGCTCGGGGAATGCTTGTGGGCTTATCGCACTACAGTCCGTAATGCTACTAAGTATACACCTTTCTCTCTGGTGTACGGATCTGAGGCTGTTCTCCCATTAGAGATTCAAATTCCTTCTTTAAGGATAGCAATCGCTAATGAACTCACTGCTGAAAATAATGATCGTCTTCGACTTCAAGAATTGGAGGCTCTGGATGAAAAACGGTTATCTGCTCAACAGAATATTGAATTCTATCAAGCTAGAATTTCAAGGGCTTTTAACAAGAAAGTCAGAATTCGAACATTTCAGAAAGGAGAACTTGTGCTTACTGTCAGACGCTCGATGACTATGATACACATGAGTAAGGGCAAGTTTGATGCAAAATGGGAAGGTCCATTCATTGTCAATAAGATCTTTTCTAATGGGGCTTATCAACTCACTACTCTAGATGGTAAAGCCACTATGATGCCCATCAACGGCAAATTCTTGAAGAAGTACTACGTCTAATATTTCTATCAAGATTGTCCTCCCATCACTCTCCAGCTGTTTCATTGTTCTTTCCGAAGAATCATTCTGATATCTATTATCCCCAGTAGAGATAGGTATTCTACTTTGTATCGTTTTCTCAACAAATTTGATATCCAGAAAATCATGTCCACATTACCTCTGAATTTTCTATCTCAATATCATATTTATGAAAATGATATTTAGTCTTTCTGATTTCTGAGTCAAAAGATCAATGAATAAAGGCAAAAATATAAAGTGGGAAGGATATATCGTAAACAAAGTTTCCTTAAACGGAGTTTATTTGAGACAAATCCCTCAAGAAAAAAAGTACATCATCATGGAAGATCACTGTAATCCCTTTCATATTTGGGACGAGGACCACATACATAATCAGCAAAAGAATTGAATACATCTTTTCCTGACCGCACCAAGAATTGACAGGCAGCCAGTCTCATTGCTTCTTCTTCTTCGGTTTCTCCTGGTTCGACCAGGAAGTCCAGGATATCTTTTGGCAGCTTGGGAGTAGACGAGCTTTCGCCCATTTCCTTCTTCTGCGGAGGTGGATGTTCTTTAACACCTTCAATAGCTTCAAGGGCGACTTCAGCCTTCTTTATGTTCTCTTCAGAAGATATTGTGGATAAAATGCGATCCTTCTATTCAAATATATGCTCTATTTATAGGCATATGGTTATAAGGATCGAAGGGACGTATTCTTTCCCGATATTCAGTTCATCCATTCATTTCTCACATTTATCCGACGTTTCACATGTTCATTAATACTTGACGGTTCGTCCATTCATTTATTACATTCACTCGACAGTTCATCTGTTCATCGTTTCTTAACGGTTCATCTGTTCATAATCTTCTATCAGTTCATTAAGTAGGGATTCGTTATTTATCATGTTTTCATAACCTCTGAATCAATTCCGAATCTGCTTACTCATTTGTCATGTTTTGACCTCTGCATAGAAATCAATCTATTTTCTTTCGAGTTCCTATATATTATCATGTCCATAATACCTCTGATAATATCATATACTCTAAAAACAGAAAAGATAATTTTATTATCTATCATGTCCACAATTCATCCACAAATACAAATCATTGAGCATAGAAGAAGTGTCATTTCCATTCTCATTTCACCACAAAAAGTCTATTACATTTTCTTAGACTTTCCTACAAATCATAATGGAAATCTATTACAAATCTTGGATTTTCATTCTATGTACAACTGAGATCTATTTCTTCTTGGATCTTCTCTGGCAATCTCGTTGTTTGTGGCAATTCCTGGATGTCCAGCAGGAATCAAACTCTGGTCTTATCTCTCAGACGAGAGGAGAACCACAGAGTAGGGCAACACGAAAACGTGTTGCTGCCAATACAACTGGTGGATGGGGGTAACCTCTCAAGGAAGACAGGAATGTATCTAAACCTTGGGATACAATTCCTGGTTCTGCCTTGAAAGGAACTCTACTACCCGATTTCTCGGTAGTAGAGTTAACTCCACCATCCAACTCTCGTGTATAAACGCTCTTTCTACCATCTAAGGAAGACCCTTCTATCTCACGAAGAGTTCTGAGTTGTCTGATTTACGTGTCAAAAGCGTATGAGCTCCCTGATGTGGATGTCAGAAGAACATTGTCCACAGCATCCACATCACCAATGCCAGTTCTGAAGAAGGTTTTCAGCCAAAATTCTGCAAGAAACAGTAAAGAAAAATTAGTCAACAGAAACTGGCCAAGCAAAGACAGATGTATTCTGTTCATTTCAGGAAGATGAATTTGTCCTTAGCAAATAAAAAATTCGATGCGTGTATATTGAACTTACCGCTGAGTTTGCTGCTAAGGATTGACAGATCCATGTCTGGTAGCGTGCACAGAGATTTGACATCAGACAACATGGCTTTCCTATTTTCTTCTCATAGAAAATTCATTCTCAGAAGAGAGGAAGAAGAATGGGAAGATGAGTTTGCGTGGAGTTCATCCATCTATTTAAAGGGTCAAGTGCAGGTCTATTCTTGGAAAAGATCCACATAAATAGCGCTCGTAAATTGTGGAATGAGTGTCACGTGTACTTCGGGAGACCGTACAACATTGGAAACAGTCAAAGAGTGCTAATTAATATTCTTCATTAAAAGGCACGCAGATCAAACACAAAAGTTGTACTTCATTCTTTAAACAGGCACTGATGGCCTTACAAAAAGATAAAAAATTGCAACAAAAGCGTAGAAAGTTACGCCCTATTTTTCAGAGCGGCTAAGTTTGATGCCTAACTCCTCTACGCTCTTAACTCCCAGGCGATACAACAGAGTCTCGAGCATTTCACGCTTCTCCATAAGGCTCCGCCCATCAGAAGAAGACGAGCCATCCAATCCAAAGTAGCTCAAGAGATTCTTGGCTAACTGCGTGGAGTCGTCCTTGAGCTCGATGACGACAGGTTCGGGTTCTTTGCCTCCAAAAGTGGGGTCACCATGGGAACAAAAGCCCAACTTGCGTGCTTCCTCTTCGGCTGCTTCCTTTGGGTCATATTTTCGAGAGATGAATGTCAAAGCTGAGAATCTCTTCCTGTTTATATAACAGATCTCGTCGACAGTTCATATTCCACCATAAATTAGACGCAATCAGTCTCGAAGAACGAAGAGTCATTATGACATTTAATAAGTTCATTTGGATGTTTTCAAAGAACTTCGAAGTCTTTTCGACTTCCGAAAAATTTTGGAGCCATCTCAGCGTGACTTTAACTCATTTCATCATCTTTATTTTCAAAGTATTTCGAAAATATGTTATCATTTTTTGAAAACTTTGAAGGGGGTTTTGTAGGCTTCAAAAATGAAGTCACGCTGAGTTGATCAGAACAAGTCACGCAGAGTGATCCGAGAAGCAGCACAAAAGATACGCTAAGTTCTGCCTGTCCATCTCCTTTAGAAATCACGCAGAGACAGCTCAGCCATACGTCAGAATCATAATGACTGACAACACAGCAGTTGAGAAACGTCTCCTCGTATGCCACGTATGCACAGAACTCGAGAGATCATTGCCGTCTTTTGCGTGATTTTCGAAATCTTCATTAGCAAGACTCACTCTTCACCAAGTTGGCATGACTTTGGGTCTTATCTTCATTTAATGCGGCTGACAATATAATCAATGTCAGAGATTTTGTGTCAGACGAAGCGTGCCAAATCAAGACAGCTGGCGGTTTGCGTGGATTCTGAACCTTCTCCTCCCTCAAGTTTGCGTGGATTTTTGAGTTATTCTTCTCAAAGCCTGCGTGAATTCTGAAGTATTCTTCTTCAAAGCTTGCGTGGATTTCGCCTTCAACGAGTCTGCGTCAACGAAACTGCGTGGATTTTTGCCTTCAGCAAGACAGCGTGGATTTTATTTTAACTGGAGTACGTGGCAGCCATGCCACTGATCTCTCTCTCGCGTGCCCAGTAACTTACACACGACCCATGCACTAATGCCATGTGTCCAACAGTTACGGGCCACGTCCAGTAACTACTCACTAACCCTGCGTGTATTTAGAGTCTGCGTGACTTTTCAAATGCACCAGTGGTGAGGTAGTTATCTTTTCAGTTACTGTTTTGACTCTATAAATAGAGTTCTTTTTCTCATTCATTGTACAGATACATTGATATCTACTGTCAAAATTTTGAGAGCTTTTTTTCTTCGCATAGTCCAAGGGATAAAGCGATCGTCTTCTAGATCGGATTCCTACAGTTGTAATTTTCCCAGAAACACAACAAATAAAGAGAATTTCTTTATAGAAAACAGATATTCGTATATAATATTATTTTATTAGCAGTGGTTATATTATAAATGTCGAATAAAATGTTATTTATATATATAGTTGTATTTATAAATGGGCCCTACATAGGAATGATACTTTGGGATCTATTTAGAATTTATGGAGTATATTATATAAGTATATATATAAATATATAGATAAGTGAATATATATATATGTGTGTGAGTATAGAGATACATATATATAAATTATGAGTGTATGCGTATGTATATATATGAATATATTTATATATTATATATGTGAATGTATATATAGATATATATATACATAAAGGCGTATATGAGTATGTATAAATATAAATATGTGGTATATCAATGTATTTATTATATATATGTATGTGTATATATATATATATATATATGTAAATATATACGTGTATATATATGTATATGTGAATATACGTATACGTATACGTGTATATATATACGAATATATATATATAGATATAGAAATGCAGTGAAATAAGAAAAGAAAAAGAGAAAGGAAAAAGGAATAAGAAGCCCGGCCCACAGCCAAGCCAGGCAAACCGAGACCAACCCGAGCACAGGAGTATGTTCTCCCGAGCGTAACAACGCATTTTGTATAAAACGTGAGAGGGGAGAATTCGATAAAAGACTAATCCCGAAACCCTAGCTCACCCACACCACTTTCTCCGACCATAGGCGCGCCGTCCACCGCCGTCACGACGACCAGAGTCGGCCGGACACGCGCACGACGGGGCAACAACCGCGCGCAAACAGGGGAGCAGCGACAGCATCCTATACGCGAGCTTTCGGGGACTGTTGTACGGGTTTTGACTTTGTGGCACATTGAGTAGTTCAGACTGTCGGTTTCACCAGCAGAGGACCACAGGCGAGTACAGTTTATTGTCTGCATTTCGATATTGATCTTTACTATATCTCATTGATTGGTCATTAATTATGTGAATTTTATTTATTATAAAACAATGAGTCGGGAACTTAAAATACCAAAGATATATGATCTGACCGTAGCCCGTGTTTATTTTCTGCAAGTAGACATTGTAGCCCGTGTTTATTTTCTGCAAGTAGACATTGTAGCCCGTGTTTATTTTTTGCAAGTAGACATTGTAGCCCGTGTTTATTTTTTGCAAGTAGACATTGTAGCCCGTGTTTATTTTCTGCAAGTAGACATTGTAGCCCGTGTTTATTTTCTGCAAGTAGACATTGTAGCCCGTGTTTATTTTCATGCAAGTAGACATCGTAGACCGTGCGGTATAGTACCCCAGACCGATCACATATCAAGGTATTTCTAACAGTTGGGAAGGTATTGTCTACATTATTTACTTTACTGTCTTTTCTCACAGCTTTACTATTTATTTTTAAAACTCATGATTGATGTCTAACCTTTGGTTATAGTCATTTTCTTTATTTGAAATTGCATTCAGTGAATTGTGCTCGTTCCATTCCTGACTGGAAACCAACATTTTCAGGTTAGCCGTGGATTCACTTAGCTTGGAGAGTGACGGGAATACTTGCAGACAAAGCCTAGAGACTAGCTAGTTAGTTGAGTTGTAGTCATTCATTTATTTGTACAAGTTTATATTTTTCTACAAATGTAAAACTTGTGATCATTGTAAGTTAAATTAATTATGTGAATGAGCATCATTTGTGATTTTGATCTTCATGGCCGTGACAGCGTTCTACCGCCGACACTGCGGCGTAGGCTGGCTTGGACACGTCTCGTATCCGTTTAAAAAAAAAACGGGTGCGGGTCGTGACACAAGGAGACACAATTTCAAGACGAGACACTTTACAAACTCAGAGATCATGTGCTGGCAGGAACACTTGAAGGATTCTCAATCGCTAGCGACGGAGCATTGAGGCATGGTACGAGGCTTTGCGTACCAACTGGCCAACTGAGGAATGAGCTGATGCAAGAAGTGCACCAGTCGCAGTATTCCATACATCCAGGAGCTAATAAAATATATCGGGATATGCGTACTGTAGTGTGGTGGTACGGAATGAAGAAGGACGTATCCAGGTTTGTGGCTAGATGCTTAATTTGTCAATAAGTGAAAGCTACCAGACAGAGACCAGCAGGAGTGTTGCAGCCGCTAGACATCCCGGAGTAGAAATGGGAACATAACGATGGACTTTGTGTCAGGACTGCCTCGATCCCAAGGAGGAAAGGACGCCATTTGGGTTATTGTGGACCGACTGACGAAGTCAGCTCACTTTATCCCCTTCAAGGTTGGTCTATCTACCGAGAAGTTGGCAGCACTGTACATGCAGCATATCTACCGGATTCATGGAGTTCCGATAAGTATTGTATCTGACAGAGATACCAGATTCATCTCTCACTTCTGAAAGAGCTTGTACGACAGTCTAGAAACACAATTAAAGTTCAGCACCGCTTACCATCCCCAGACTGACGGACAATCGGAGAGAACAATCCAGACGCTAGAAGACATGCTGAGATCTTGCGTCTTGGAATTTGGAGGGTCTTGGGAAGACCACTTGCACTTGGTAGAGTTTTCCTACAACAACAGCTACCAAGCTAGCATAGGTATGACTCCATTCGAGGCAATCTATGGACGTCGTTGCCGCACTCCACTTGCTTGGGATGACGTAGGAGAAAGAGTATTGCTTGGACCTGAGATGGTGACCGATGCAGCAGAGAAGGTAAAGGTGATTAGAGATAAGCTCAGGATTGCTCAGGACAGATAGAAGCATTGGACTGACAGCAGTCGTCGACCATTGGAGTTCGAAGCAGGAGATAGTGTCTTCGTCAAGATTTCCCCTACCCGAGGAACTATTAGATTCAGCAGAGCAGGAAAACTGAGTCCCAGGTACATTGGCCCATTCGAAGTTTTGAGCCGAGTCGGAGAAGTAGCGTACCGATTAGCTCTACCAGCTAATCTTGAGGGTGTGCACAACGTCTTCCACGTTTCACAGCTCAAACGCTATATCTCGGATTCGAGCCACATCGTGGACCATTCGGAGCTGGAGATTGGACCCAGCCTCACAGTACCAGAGAAGCCAGTGGCAATTTTAGACAGGGGTGAAAAGAAAACTAGGAACTCTGTGATGCTGTAACACCCAGTTTTTCTAAAATTAGGGATTTTTGAAAAATTATTATTTTATTATTATTTAATGGTGTTTAGGGCATGATATGGTTTAGGGTGATTATTAGTGTACTTAGAACCATTTTCTAAGTCATGCAAAGTCATGACTTATGACTTTGTAATTTTGGTTAGTATAACTTAGTGTAAATCCTAGTTTTCCTTAACCTAGAAGTTGCCATGACCATGAGAGCTTAGCCATACGCTTAGAACATCAAATTAGTGGTTTTTGGCCAAAAGGGTATTTTGGTAATTTACTAGACTTTATTTGTGATTATGTGATTTTAATATTATTTTAATCATGGTTGAGTACTATGACTAGTCCCTAACCTATTCCACCCTAAACTAGAGGTTAGCCACTAACCTAGAAGCTATAGGATGGATATTTAGTCATAGGTTAAACCAAGTTAAATATCTACTTTACCTTTATTTGATATTTTGCTTAAACCATGCAAAATATCAAGACCTTTACACAAAGTCCAAGCCTTAGCCATGAAGGAAGGGCTAGGACACCCCCCCCCCCATGCCATGGCCGGCCATAGGGCACCCCCTAGCAGCCCACATTTCTATATAATCCCATTGTGTTAATTCATGGAAAATTTACATGAATTTAATCCTAGAAAAATCCCTTTTCCTTCAAACACCCACAACTTGAGCAATATAGATCCAATTTCACTCTAGTCTTTTGCATTGGTACCCTACAACATCAAGGGTACTTAGGGAGGATAGCAATCAAGAATTTGGAGGCTTTGGGCATCATCGAGTTGAAGGAAGCACACCCCCTCTTCTTTGATTTTCATTGAAATTGCACCAATAGGTATTTTCCCTCAAACATAGTTAAAATCCTATTTTCTCTTCATAATTGCATTCATATAGGACTAACACAACTGTGGGTAAAGTTTGGTGGAAACTAGACTTGGTTTGGTGTCCGTATCGGACACGTATCCTAAGCCTAAAACCCTTGTTTGGTGAAATGCCACAGAGGGTTTGATTTTGTCAAAATGTGAAACAAATTGCACTGTTGTGAATCCCTAGACATGTAGGTCACGAACCCACTCGACTGAGCACATTTTTCGTGCTGTGTCCGTGTCCAAATTGGATACGAACCGACCGTACGAGCCCCTCGTATATGCCCTGCTACCCGACACTTCGTGTGCACTACACGGGCCACTAGGACACGTATAATTTGACACAAACAAGGGGGCAATGTCTGCGAACATGCCCCCAAAGTCTCGTGTCGCGTCGTGTCGTGTCGAGTGAGAAAACTCACTCGCACTGGACACGCGCTGTCAGCACACACGCGCGCGGGCACGACTTTGAGCGTGTCATGTCGCGTGGACACGACACTAGAGTGGCTCTTAGTGACACGGAAGTGTAGCCCTATACGTGGCATACACGTGGACACAAGCACGTGGTGCATCGTATCCTGTGTTGCGAGCACGACGCGTGCAACCGCGTGCACGACGTGGTCTGAACTCGCGTGTATCAGTCGTGTTTTCACGACTGATACGGAGTTCGTTTTGTGTCCACGAGTGTCGTGGACACGTGTCAGGGTGTGCAACGTGTAGCCCTATGTGTGGACTACACATGTGCTCGACCACGAGACGTGTCGGGTCTCGTGGTGTGTCCTAGAGTGGACTGCACGCGTGCACGACGCTGTGGTTTCGTGCGCGTGTCAGGACTTACCCGTGTAGTGTTTTTGCGTGTTTGGACACGTGAAACTGTGTCGTAGTGTCATGTCAGGAACCTAGGACACTAGTATACCTATGGGGCATCAATTACCAACCTAGGGATTCGAGCCATAGCTCGGTTTTGTGTGAGTTTTTAGGATTACCCTATTTTCCTGCACAGTGCAAATATTTCCAGATTTTGGGTTATTTTTCTAGTTTTTTAAATTCGAGTTTCAAACCTAATTTTGATGTGAATTATATATGTATATGTGTATTTCAGTGTATGTATAGGAAGTATATATGTATGTGAGTGTGTGGGTGAGTTTTTGGGTAGTATACATGTATATACATGTGTATATACATGTATGTATTTGTGTAGGGTGTGTGTGTGTATTTTGTTATGTGTTGGGGGCTGTGATTCCTGTTCTCAGGAATCTGAGAACAGCCCCCCCCCCCATTTGTGTTCTGTCCCTCTCTCTCATTCTCTCTCTCTCTATTCACTCTTTCACTCTCTCTCATTCACTCTCTCTCTCATTCTAAGTGTCCCTCTCTTTTCTCTCTCTATATATATAGTATATATATATATATATATATATATATATATATATATATATATAAGTTTATATATATATATATATATGTATAAATACATATATATGATATATATGTATACTTTTGTATTAGGTCTCATTATGTCATATATAGTGTATTATATGTATGTGGGTTTGTATATATATAGTATTTACATATTGATATTGGGTAGTGGATAGATAGTGTATATATATATATATAGATATATATATATATGTATAACTTCTAGTTATAGGTTGTATAGAAACCTATGACTAGCCTATGGCCAAGATCATTAGCCTATGGCTAGGGGCTAGCCCTAATGACCCAAAACCCACTTGTTGATCCTTGTTGACTAAGGGTTGACCAAAGTCAACCTTAGGTCAAAGTTGACCTAATTAACCTAGAATGACTAGTTTGACATTGGTTGACCTAACTTGACTAGTAGACTAGTTTGACTAGATAATTGACCATTGTTGACCAAAGTCAACTATAGGTCTAACCTTGACCTAATTGACCTAGATTGACTAGGACTAACCTAAAGTGACTAGTTTCACTAGTCTGACCATGTTTGACCCAATTACCTTATTGACTGGTCTTTGTTTGACCTAATTACCTTGCTGACTAGTCTTTGTTTGACCAATACCTTAGTTGGTCTAAGTTTGACCTAGACTTGACCCAGATTGATCATGTTGACTAATATTTGACTAGAATGTTGACCAAGAGTTGACTTTAACCTAGATTTGACTAACCTTGACTTGTTTAACCTTGTTTAACCTTGAATAACTTAGTTTAACTTCTTGTGACCTAATATGACTTGATTTGACTTAGTTCGACTGTAGAGTTGACCAAGTTTGACTTTGACCTAGATTGGCTTAGAATTCATATAGATTGCATTGTAGATTTTATTTACCTTCATTTTGGACATGTCATAACTGTATTACTTTATTTTAGGACATTGTGACCCTGGTACAGACATCTGATATTACACTACTCTTTCCAGAGTGTCAGGCGAGTACATTCTCTGATAGTTCTTTCATTACTTGTCATTTACTGTATTTCAGTTCTAGTTAGCTATATGTGATTCTCTGTACAAACACGATTAGTATTGCTGGATCCATTACATGCGACACTCATTTATTCATGTCTGGCCTCTATATCTGGAATCACTACTGGCATCACCCTACTGGAATCATTTCTGGAATCATTGGCTGGACTCATACTGGTTGTAGTGTTGGATTATGGATTCACTTGTGGGCGGGAAAATACTTTAGTAGACATGTGAACATACCTAAAATCTGGAACCACCTCCCTTGGAACTATTCTGGAATGCTAGCCATCCCACACTTGGCCGAGTGTACGATGTGCCTGATTACCCCTAGCCGTTTACATGTTGATCTCAGTATTTTAAAACACACTGTTAGAGTATAGTTTGGACTTACCCTGGAATCATGGATCACTACTGGACTCATTTTTACTGGACTCATCTTGTACTGGAATCATCTAGTATTGGGTTATATGGACTGGACTCACACTAGGATTACATTTTATACTGTCTGGACTTATACCATGTTATTCTAGTTCAGCTAGTTTACTACAGTCTTCTTTGCCATGTTTTTTTCTCTTGTTAGTTACTTTACTTTTCTTGTACCCTCACTGTTTTTCTACATCATTATCTGTATAAAACTGCCATGCTCATCTGTATAACTGTCTAAAAACTGCTTTATAGTCTTTGTCATTTACTTGGGATTTCTAGATGAGATGTGCTCGTTCCTGTCCTGATTGGACCTGTTAAAAATATTACAGATGATACTCCTGATGACACATGCCCTACTTACCATGGACCTGGCGAGGGATTAGCTACCTTTGGTTCCGACTCTCAGGAGTGATTCAGGAGTTTAGCTAGTAGGCTTACTTAGCTTTCATGTTTTGAGCTTGTTTGTATTAAACTTGAGATATTGAGTTGTATTAGAGTTTGTTTGAGATATTGTTGTTATTATTTTAGTAGTTTAATTTCTGTTGTTGTTAGTTGGTATCTAGATTTCTGTGTTATCTTATCGTGCTTAGACTGTGATTGAGTATATCATATCTTTTACTTGTCCTCCCTTCGGAGTTGAGATCTTGGCAAGTATATTATATACACTGCATGAGATTAGTTAGCAACCTAGGACAGCGTTCTACCGCCGACACTGCGGCGTAGGCTGGACGTACCCACTTCTCGTGCCCCTACACAGGGTGCGGGTCGTGACACGATTTTAGTGGTGGCCCATGCAGGTCTCGAGTTTATGTAGTGGTATTCGAACTAGAGTATCACTACAGCCTGTGATAGGATTTGATAATAGGCTTAGAGAGAGGATACTCAATCACAACTAGAAAATTTCCAGGGATTTGAATCTACTGACTTTTGTTCAAATCTGTATAATCTATTTTCGTATTATCCTTGATACTATCATCCTTGTACCGTTATTGACTTCCTTGTTGATCTGTCTTCAGGATGGTGGAGACACGATCACAGCGTCTCGGTCCAGGTGACACCACTGAGAGGTCTGCCACCTCTCGTCCAGTTCACCAGGACCCGGGGACTGCAGCTCCCCTTACTCCAGCTCATGTGGGAGCTTCTACCACATTTGGGGGTGCACCTCTATCTATTCGAGGGACCATCCCAGCTACCCCAGACATGCCTCCCCCGCAGTTTCGTCAGCCTCAATTTCAGCAGCACCAGCAGCACCAGCAGGAGTACCAGCAGCAGATGCCATCTGGATTTGTGGATGCTGTGCAGATATTTACATATTTCCAGCAGTTCTTAGAGTCGCAGCAGACCCAGCAGCAGCATCAGACGACGGCATTTACCAGAGGCATTGATGAGGTCCATCAGCTGGCTAGAGCGACGATGGAGAGGTTGGCAGTCCAGCCACAGGGAGGATTGGAACAGCCACGACAGCAGAAGATTCCGGGCATTCAGGAGTTCAAAAAGATGAACCCCAGGGACTTCTTGGGGACAGAGGGGATTCTTTATGCTGATGACTGGATTGAGCACATTGAGGAGATCTTTCGACTGGCGGAGATATCAGCCGGACTCCAGATAGAGGCAGAAGCCAGCCAGATGCGGGATCTTGCCCGTACCTGGTATCAGACGGACCCGAGAGTAGGCACTCCAGGACAGACATAGAGAGTTTTCAAGGAGCTCTTCAAGAGGAAGTTTTTCCCGGATCAGGCAGTCGGTGCTTTGGAGACCCAGTTCGAGAACCTGGTTCAGGGGAACCAGACTGTAGAGGAGTATTCTGGTGAGTTTTGCCGGTTGAGCAGATTTATGGAGGGCCTTAGCGAGACAGCGAAGGCGAGGAGATTCAGAAAGTGCTTGGTCAAGGAGGTCAAGTCCTTGACCAAGAGTGACAGGAATGCCACCTTTGAGGAGATCCTGACAGGAGCGATGGCAGCTGAGGATGATCTTGAGCTGAAGCTCAAGAGGGGCCGCGACGCTCAGGGAGCCAGTAGCAGTGGAGGTCAGGCCAAAAGGCCTCACATTCAGCAGGCACCTGTTAGAGTTCAGCATCAGCCTCGAGGACAGGATCAGAGGATGTAGAGTTGTGGGTATTACAAGAAGGTAGGGCATATTTAGGAGTCTTATAGGAGGAGGCTGAAGGTTTGTCTATTTTGTGGGTCTGGTGCCCACAAGATGATAGATTGTCCAATTGCACCTCCTTATGAGGGTGCTAGGCCACCTGTAGCTCAGCACCAGAGGGGTGGAGCTTTTGCGATGACGGTCGAGGAGACCAACGCTGCAGGTGACGGGTTAGCAGGTTTGTCTTTCCTATCATTCTTTTCCCATCTTGTTGTGTGATTCTATTAGTACCTGTCAGGATATGCTTATGATATGCTAGATAGCATAGTTACCTTTTTTTGAGACTGTAGAATCATGACCAGTAGGTCTATGATTGCATGTTATCTTTTGACTTTGATTGACTGGGGGTGTGACCTAGAAGGAGTACGACCATCTTAATTTCGAGGACGAAATTCTTCTAAGGAGGGTAGACTTGTAACACCCAGTTTTTCTGAAATTAGGGATTTTTGAAAAATTATTATTTTATTATTATTTAATGGTGTTTAGGGCATGATATGGTTTAGGGTGATTATTAGTGTACTTAGAACCATTTTCTAAGTCATGCAAAGTCATGACTTATGACTTTGTGATTTTGGTTAGTATAACTTAGTGTAAACCCTAGTTTTCCTTGACCTAGAAGTTGCCATGACCATGAGAGCTTAGCCATAGGCTTAGAACATCAAATTAGTGGTTTTTGGCCAAAAGGGTATTTTGGTAATTTACTAGACTTTATTTGTGATTATGTGATTTTAATATTATTTTAATCATGGTTGAGTACCATGACTAGTCCCTAACCTATTCCACCCTAAACTAGAGGTTAGCCACTAACCTAGAAGCTATAGGATGGATATTTAGTCATAGGTTAAAGCAAGTTAAATATCTAGTTTACCTTTATTTGATATTTTGCTTAAACCATGCAAAATATCAAGACCTTTACACAAAGTCCAAGCCTTAGCCATGAAGGAAGGGCTAGGACACCCCCCTCCATGCCATGGCCGGCCATAGGGCACCCCCCTAGCAGCCCACATTTCTATATAATCCTATTGTGTTAATTCATGGAAAATTTACATGAATTTATTCCTAGAAAAATCCATTTTCCTTCAAACACCCACAACTTGAGCAATATAGATCCAATTTCACTCTAGTCTTTTGCATTGGGACCCTACAACATCAAGGGTACTCAGGGAGGATAGCAATCAAGAATTTGGAGGCTTTGGGCATCATCGAGTTGAAGGAAGCACACCCCCCTCTTTTTTGATTTTTATTGAAATTGCACCAATAGGTATTTTCCCTCAAACATAGTTAAAATCCTGTTTTCTCTTCATAATTGCATTCATATAGGACTAACACAACTGTGGGTAAAGTTTGGTGGAAACTAGACTTGGTTTGGTGTCCGTATCAAACACGTATCCTAAGCCTAAAACCCTTGTTTGGTGAAATGTCACAGAGGGTTTGATTTTGTCAAAATATGAAACAAATTGCACAGTTGTGAAGCCCTAGACATGTAGGTCACGAACCCACTCGACTGAGCACATTTTTCGTGCTGTGTACGTGTCCAAATTGGACACGAACCGACCGTACGAGCCCCTCGTACATGCCCTGCTACCCGACACTTCGTGTGCACTACACAGGCCACTAGGACACGTATAATTTGACACAGACAAGGGGGCAATGTCTGCAAACATGCCCCCAAAGTCTTGTGTCACGTCGTGTCGTGTCGAGTGAGAAAACTCACTCGCACTGGACACGCGCTGTCAGCACACACGCGCGCGGGCACGACTTTGAGCGTGTCGTGCCGCGTGGACACGACACTAGAGTGTCTCATAGTGACACGAAAGTATAGCCCTATACGTGGCATACACGTGGACACGAGCACATGGTGCATCGTGTCCTGTGTCGCGAGCACGACGTGTGCAACCGCGTGCACGACGCGGTCTGAACTCGCGTGTATCAGTCGTGTTTTCACGACTGATACGGAGTTCGTTTTGTGTCCACGAGTGTCGTGGACACGTGTCAGGGTGTGCAACGTGTAGCCCTATGTGTGGACTACACATGTGCTCGACCACGAGACGTGTCGTGTCTCGTGGTGTGTCCTAGAGTGGACTGCACGCGTGCACGATGCTGTGGTTTCGTGCGCGTGTCAGGACTTATCCGTGTAGTGTTTTTGCGTGTTTGGACACGTGAAACTGTGTCGTGGTGTCGTGTCAGGAACCTAGGACACTAGTATACCTATGGGGCATCAATTACCAACCTAGGGATTCGAGCCATAGCTCGGTTTTGTGTGAGTTTTTGGGATTACCCCATTTTCCTGCACAGTACAAATATTTCCAGATTTTGGGTTATTTTCCCAGTTTTTTAAATTCGAGTTTCAAACCTAATTTTGATGTGAATTATATATGTATATGTGTATTTCAGTGTATGTATAGGAAGTATATATGTATGTGAGTGTGTGGGTGAGTTTTTGGGTAGTATACATGTATATACATGTATGTATTTGTGTAGGGTGTGTGTGTGTATTTTGTTATGTGTTGGGGGCTGTGATTCCTGTTCTCAGGAATCTGAGAACAGCCCCCCCCCCCCATTTGTGTTCTGTCCCTCTCTCTCATTCTCTCTCTCTCTATTCACTCTTTCACTCTATCTCATTCACTCTCTCTCTCATTCTAAGTGTCCCTCTCTTTTCTCTCTCTATATATAGTATATATATATATATAAGTTTATATATATATATGTATAAATACATATATATGATATATATGTATACTTTTGTATTAGGTCTCATTATGTCATATATAGTGTATTATATGTATGTGGGTTTGTATATATATAGTATTTACATATTGATATTGGGTAGTGGATAGATAGTGTATATATATATATATATATATATATATATATATATATATATATATATGTATAACTTCTAGTTATAGGTTGTATAGAAACCTATGACTAGCCTATGGCCAAGATCATTAGCCTATTGCTAGGGGCTAGCCCTAATGACCCAAAACCCACTTGTTGACCCTTGTTGACTAAGGGTTGACCAAAGTTAACCTTAGGTCAAAGTTGACCTAATTTACCTAGAATGACTAGTTTGACATTGGTTGACCTAACTTGACTAGTAGACTAGTTTGACTAGATAATTGACCATTGTTGACCAAAGTCAACTATAGGTCTAACCTTGACCTAATTGACCTAGATTGACTAGGACTAACCTAAAGTGACTAGTTTCACTAGTCTGACCATGTTTGACCCAATTACCTTATTGACTGGTCTTTGTTTGACCTAATTACCTTGCTGACTAGTCTTTGTTTGACCAATACCTTAGTTGGTCTAAGTTTGACCTAGACTTGACCCAGATTGATCATGTTGACTAATATTTGACTAAAATATTGACCAAGAGTTGACTTTAACCTAGATTTGACTAACCTTGACTTGTTTAACCTTGTTTAACCTTGAATGACTTAGTTTAACTTCTTGTGACCTAATATGACTTGATTTGACTTAGTTCGACTGTAGAGTTGACCAAGTTTGACTTTGACCTAGATTGGCTTAGAATTCATATAGATTGCATTGTAGATTTTATTTGCCTTCATTTTGGACATGTCATAACTGTATTACTCTATTTTAGGACATTGTGACCCTGGTACAGACATCTGATATTATACTACTCTTTCCAGAGTGTCAGGCGAGTACATTCTCTGATAGTTCTTTCATTACTTGTCATTTACTGTATTTCAGTTCTAGTTAGCTATATGTGATTCTCTGTACAAACACGATTAGTATTGCTGGATCCATTACATGCGACACTCATTTATTCATGTCTGGCCTCTATATCTGGAATCACTACTGGCATCACCCTACTGGAATCATTTTTGGAATCATTGGCTGGACTCATACTGGTTGTAGTGTTGGATTATGGATTCACTTGTGGGCGGGGAAATACTTGAGTAGACATATGAACATACCTAAAATCTGGAACCACCTCCCTTGGAACTATTCTGGAATGCTAGCCATCCCACACTTGGCCGAGTGTGCTATGTGCCTGATTACCCCTAGTCGTTTACATGTTGATCTCAGTATTTTAAAACACACTGTTAGAGTATAGTTTGGACTTACCCTGGAATCATGGATCACTACTGGACTCATTTTTACTGGACTCATCTTGTACTGGAATCATCTAGTATTGGGTTATATGGACTGGACTCACACTGGGATTACATTTTATACTGTCTGGACTTATACCATGTTATTCTAGTTCAGCTAGTTTACTACAGTCTTCTTTGCCATGTTTTCTTCTCTTGTTAGTTACTTTACTTTCCTTGTACCCTCACTGTTTCTCTATATCATTATCTGTATAAAACTGCCATGCTCATCTGTATAACTGTCTAAAAACTGCTTTATAGTCTTTGTCATTTACTTGGGATTTCTAGATGAGATGTGCTCGTTCCTGTCCTGATTGGACCTGTTGAAAATATTACAGATGATACTCCTGACGACACATGCCCTACTTACCGTGGACCTGGCGAGGGATTAGCTACCTTTGGTTCCGACTCTCAGGAGTGATTCAGGAGTTTAGCTAGTAGGCTTACTTAGCTTTCATGTTTTGAGCTTGTTTGTATTAAACTTGAGATATTGAGTTGTATTAGAGTTTGTTTGAGATATTGTTGTTATTATTTTTGTAGTTTAATTTCTGTTGTTGTTAGTTGGTATCTAGATTTCTGTGTTATCTTATCGTGCTTAGACTGTGATTGAGTATATCATATCTTTTACTTGTCCTCCCTTCGGAGTTGAGATCTTGGCAAGTACATTATATACACAGCGTTCTACCGCCGACACTGCGGCGTAGGCTGGACGTACCCACTTCTCGTGCCCCTACACAGGGTACGGGTCGTGACAGATGCCCATAGTCAGAGTTATGTGACGACACAATTCTCCAGGCGAGTCTACCTGGGAGTGAGAAGACGAGATGCGAGAGCAGTATCCGTATTTATTTGAGACCTGAGGTAATTCCTAACCCTATCCTTTAATTTCGAGGACGAAATTTTCTAAGGAGGGAAGGTTGTGAAACCCATAATTTTTTGTTTTAATTATATTTTAATTAATTGGATAATTTGTTTGTTAAATTATTATTATTATCTTTATTAATTGTTAATTTAGGAAAATCGTATTTTTAGAAAAATTATTATTTATGGAATTTTTTTTTAGTGTTTGGTCTGACCGTCCCGAACCCGTCTCGAACCCAATTTCGGTTTTTCCGAAATAAATCTTTAAGTCCCTTAGTATATATTTATATGTAAATTCTATTTTTTTTTCTTATTAAAAGAAAAGAATTCTTTTCCTTTCCTTTAACTCTCATTAAACTCTCTCTCTCTCACCAGTCAAACCTTTCCTCTTCATTCCGTTTTCGACCGCAGCAAAGACCCCTTCTCTTCCGAAACCGTCGACGACCACTCTTTTCCCCTTCCCGTAACCTCCAGATCCTCACCCCTATAAAAACCCCCACCTTATTTTCTACTATCCATCCTTCATTACCAAGCCCTAGCCCCAAAATCCTTAAACCCAAACTTATTTTTTCGGCGATCCCGACCCGAGCCCCACTGGCGACTCCCGACGTCGATCCCCTGCGAGTCAGCCCTGACCCGAGCCGTCCAGGCCAGCGCCCGAGCCGCCTAGGCCAGCGACCCCTCAGTCGAGCCCGGCGACCCCGCCGCCGTTGTTCCCGCGGACACCGGTCGACCGCCCCCTTGCGCGCGCCCCTCCGGTCTGAGCCTGTCCCCGCGACTGTCCGATGCCCCGACCCACTGTCCACAGTATTTTGCGGGTTTCGATCTGTTGTTTCCGTGGCCGCGCCCCGCTGTCGGCGTATTCTGGATTATTCCGAGTTCGCGGGATTTTGATTTCTTCCCTAATTTTTACCTGAGAGCTCTAGCCGAGCATCCGAGGTATATTTTCCTGTGTCCCTGTGTCCCTCCCATAGAGTCGATGATGACACGGTCTTGATCCCGATATGGGATTCGATTGTTGCATATTTAGTTCTAATTTCTAAGTCAGAATTTGTTCATTGGGTTTTCCGATTTTAAAATTCGGAATTTATGCTGTGATTTGGGTTTCGTATTCCGATTCCTATTCGGATTTAGTTCTGTTATTTCCGACTTCGATTTGGAATAGTCCGTTTTGAAAATCGGTTTCCGATTTCGAGTTTGATAGTTTATGAGTTCGGATTCTCGGATTGAGTTCTGTTGTTACTTGGAACACATGTATAATTGGCTTAAGCTCTGTTGATATATATATATATATATATATATATATATATATATATATATATATATATATATATATATATATATGACTTTGAGATGGATTTTGGTTGATTTTCCAGTTATGTATTTTTGGTGTTGGTGTTATTCCTGGTTTGGAATATTTTGGTTGTTATCTTCCCATTATTGGGTTATCCCGATTACAAAGGAGATGCTGCCTGATTTTTCTAAAATATTTTGAAAGCCTTTTGGTTATTTCTCGAGTTCAGTTCTTGAAATTTGACGGCTCTTGGGTTGGTTGATTTTCGGATATCACTTTTGGGCGACGACCATATCGGTCCATGGGCCCTAGCGAAATGCAAACAAAACCAAAATTTTCGGACGTTGAGGCATAAGCTAGAATGCAACATGACACTTTGGACCAAGTCTGAGACTTACCATATTTTTTACATTTTAAATTAAATTACTATTTTAGAACGTATTACTGGCCAATAGTATTTTGAGTGCAGGGCCTCGGCCTGCTGAATGGACCGCTTCCCGGCGTTCAGAGCTCACCAGCAATTTAATTACTTTTAATTCAATTAATTTATGTAAAGTGTTGTAAGGGCATAAGCCCAGCCTTTATTTCTTTCTCTGTGGTTTTGTAATTGCGTAATATAGTTTTGGTTTCTTTTGGTTTGTTTTTCTGGTTTCGTTAAGTTATCGATAAACGCGTAGAATAATAAATTGAATATTTATTTTACATAGAAAATTAAATAATTTTTCCACATTTAGTTAATAATAAAATATAAGTTTGTATTATTTAAACAAATTCACGTTTTTCTCATTTAAAGAAAAATCTACTTTTAGATATATTACAAAATACAAAGTTTTGCCAAATAATCGAAAAATACGAATTTTCTCAATAAATGTTAATTTGATTTTTTTTCGTTAAATTAAAAATTATAAATCGCATCGATAAACGTGTTATGATAGAATAACATAAAACTTGACTAGGATAAATTTTAGAGACTGTAACTAGTACACCTAGATATGGTTCAAATATGTTTCTAAAAAGGGATTCTCAATTGTAGGATTTCTAGGACGAGTCTGATTTCTTCCCCGGTACCGATTTCAAATCCAGTCATAAACCAAGGCAAGTACGGTTATGTTTGTTTTTCAATTTAATTAGTAATTGTAATATTGCAAGATTAAGCCACATTGCTACACGGAACTCTCTCCTAGAGTATTGATTGTTATTGATTGTGGGAATGGGAGAGTATTATAGTGTTCTATGACCAATACCTTCATATTGCATAATTGTGCGAGCTTACTCCTTTTCACACGGGGATAAGCCGTATCTTATCACTAGGATACTATTGTACAACCCAATACGGTCATAAGCATTACATACTCAAATCACATTGTTCTCAATTATGGAAAATATTGTTCAAGTATTTCAAACTGTTTAAAATTGCAAATTTCTAATTATTAGTTGAATTGTTAGATTTTTGTAATTGTACTTTGCTCCTTTCCTGACTGGATTTCCCACCCCCAATAGGTTCCATTGATGAAGCTGAGCTATTGATTAATAGCTATTATGATCCTGAGCTTTACCCAGCTGTGTTGCCAGAGTCCCAATCGGATGATGTTGATCTCGGGGCTGATGAGCCAACTTTCTAGATGATGACATTCCTTTTTAGTTTTGATGTTTGAATTTAAGACATTTTATTTCAGTTTTAAATTATCAGATGTATCATATGAAACTTTCTGTTGGACAAAGTTTTAATATTCGTAATTTGAGAAGTTGTGAAAAATATATATATTGTGTTGTTGAGATTACCTGCTAGTAGACACAGCTTACTGCCGTTGTCTCACAATGGTGCAGGCTGGGCATGATCCGATTCGACCCAACAATTTGGTACCGGGTCGTGACAAACCCCCTCACCATTCTTAAGAAGAAAAACAGAAGATTACAATTGATCAGATCACTCACCAATTCGTAGCAATCTTCCAAACCAAAGTTGATGACTCCTCGAATAGATATTCTTATTCCTTTTGTCTTGGATGACGAAGTCCTAAGAGGAAAGTACGGACTTTCTCTTAGATTTTTTTGTGGATGAGCATCCTGAATCTTCATTTTGTGCCTCCACCCTCCTCCTATTTTATAGGATAAGAAATCGATTTTAGGGTTAGAAAATCCTAAAAGTAGCTCATAATCAAATTTGGCCGTCCACCAACAAGTAACAGTGTAGATTATATTCCATCACCAATTATGGACGTCCAAATATGGTCAAATTAAATATTTGATACAATTTTATAAATCTAATTAAATCAGATATTTAATATAGATTTCTAAATCATATCAAATCAAATCTTTTACCATATTTGGGCTCCAAAATTTGCTCTTACCAAATCGTGACTGAACTCCAATGTCACCCCCATTTCCTGTATTTTGTATTTATGCTCGTATTTGATTTTGGCACATATTTTATTTTCTCGACTTGCGGATTTTGGTTTCTTGTAAATGGATTTTGGACCATGGCTTGGTTTTATTTTGTAAAAGTTGGTTTAGTTTGGTTCATCATGAATGGAACACCTTAACCTACACTCCTCCCTCAACATACCACAACTCCCCCACTTTATAACACCACCTACTTTTCTCTCTCCTCTTTATTCTCTCATTTATTTCTTACAAACTTCTTCTTCTTCCTTCTTCCACACAACTCCCCAACCAATAGGCAAGTGCACCTTGCCAACAAATAAGCACCCAATTTTATTTGTCCATTTGATAGATTAGGACATGTAGATCAACATTAGAACTTGGAATTTTGTGATTTGGAGCTTTCATTCTTCTAGATCTAGGTTTTAACCATTTTCGGAAATCCTTGGTTTTGATCTATTAAACTTTGATTTTTGCTTGTTTTGATGCTTCCATGTGGAAGAGAATTCAATTTTACTCAAGTTAGAACTTTGAAAATCTAGATTTGGTTTTGATTTGACAAAAATATGAAGAATTGAAGTTCTTGGTATTTTTGGACTTGCTCTCGGCCAGGAAGAACAGCCCCCTGCCTTGCGCTTTTTAGCGCATGGCCGATTGCGCACCCTGGCCTGTGCTCTTTAGCGCATGGCCGTTTGCGCAGTCACTTGGCCAGCGCTTTGTGCTGCGCTGGACTGCGCTGGCGCAAGCTAGCCATGCGCAATCCAGCCATGCGCAAAGTAACCACTGCGCAATTCACTTCTGCGCAAACCGCTCCTACGCAATTCACTTCTGCGCAACCCACCCTTGCCCAAACCACCCTTGCGCAAGATAACACCCTACGCAGTCTACCCTTGCGCAAGGTAACCCTTGCGCAAGACAACTCTTGCGCAGCTCTTCCATGCGCAGCACACACCCTGCGCAGACCTACTCCTGACCCCCTTGCACAACCTACTTGTCTATGATGAATTCGTTATTTTTTTATCTTGGCTCTTCTATAGTCCTATTTTATATTAGTATTTTATTAGGTATTTTACGCCCATTTTATATCCTTACGCCTTTTGGCATGAACTTGATTTTGCTTAATATGTTTGGAACAACTATTGTACACAGCATGGTATGACAAGGAACTAGTATAACATGACAGTGACCCGTAGTGGTGCACTCCTAACAAGCACCCTGACATGATTATCTTGATAACTTGATAGTGGCCCGTGGCGGCGCACTCCTGACTAGACTTGACTTGTAACTTGTAATTAACTCGTATAATCAACTTGACACCGTGGGTGTTCCTACTTGCTTGCTTGTACAATCCACTTGTCTTGTCTTGCATCATGTCTAGGACGCGACTTCCTGGGTACCACGGCCAGGGACTCGCGCTAAATTGGATTAGGCTAATTATTAGATCAAACTAGAACATGGGGAATTCCCAGTCACAGGCAATCTCTTTATCTGGGCGCTTTAATGGACTTGTAGCTTGCCGACGAGTAGAGCACATTTCCAGCACACTGTCATGTGTTGTACCCTCTAAGTCACCTAAGGGTACATTTGTCTCCCGGGCGATGTACCCAACTATAACTCTCAACCCGCGGAAGGATAACTAGATGGTCTGCAGGGCTTAGGACTGGGAGTTTCTTACTTGCATCTTGTTAGTAATTAAGGCTTGTGATAACCCTAGTTAGTTAAAGTAGTAAGCCGTAGTACTTGCTTGGCCGATTATGAATGGATGGTGTCCAGCCTTGTCTAAGTCTTGTCTAGCTCCAGTACCTGCTATCTCCTGAGCATGTTTGTTTTACTTATCTTAACGATAAATGAGTAGAGACAGTGAGCTATTCAGGCGAAGGGTTACAACTCCGGTCCTTGTTTGGTTTAAGGATTGTAACCTGGCTCCCGGAATGGTTCCACGTCCCTAGTCGTTTATCGCCCTGTGTACTTTATTACTTGTACTTTCCTTTTATTCTTTATGTTCTGATATGCTGGCTTTTGTTCTTATTTGTGGCCTCCTTTGTGGCACTTGCTCTTTCTGGGGTTTGACCCAGCTGGTTTTGTGTGGCCAGATTTCGGAGCAGCTCCCGAGGATCTACCGAGCTTCCAACCCAATGGTGACAACTAGACGGAACCCGGGCCAAGAGTGGGTTTTCCTTTTTGTTTCACCCACTTATATGTAAAATTATTCTTTTGAGGCGTTTAGCCGACGAGCACCTGTTAGCTCGATGCACATTTACTTACTGTCTGCCTACGGGCTGTAAACATGATTAACAAATCCTAGGGTTGATCATGTATGACTGAACTCTTGCTAGTCCTATCATTTTGTACGACTAGCTTCATGATCATCCAATATGTAATATTTGGGACGCCTTATATATATATATTTGATGCTCTAACATCTTGTAACTCTGTTAATTGCTTGAGATTGAGACAATAGGCTTGACCTTAAGAGACTGCTGGCTTGTAGTAAACCCTCATATCTAGACAGCCGTGACCGTATAGTTGAGATGTATTCTATTTCAATATACGTAGCTGGCTGTGTCTGCCCCCGCTCTCCAGTATTCTGGTTCTGGGGCGTGACATCCAACAATCCTCCCCTCCAGTCTGATGATAGGGTGTTGACCCCATGACTCGGCAACTGGACTCCATGCTTGTCGTCCCGCGACAAAGTTCCTACTCCCCCATGCCATTGATCTCTGATCCCCCGAGCTTATTTGCATCCTCCTTTGTTTTCAGCTCATCGACCGTCACGTCGACGCTAGCTGCCATGCGTAGCACCTTCTGTATCACTGAGATCTTGTCGATATCAATGACACAACCAAGACCGAAGTCTCTGACCATCAGCCTCACCGTAAGACTCGGCTGTATGTCCTCGACTTCCGTCGTCCACCAGAAAGTGTTAACGTTCCGACGAGCTTCTTCACTCTTGGGTGGCCCAACCAAGCGGACGATACGATTCTCACGAGATTCGAACTCCTGAACATTTTCACCTTCGTGTCCGAACTTGAAGCTTCCCATACACATGTGTCCTCGAGCAGAACATCATGCACTGTACATGCCGTCGACGACCAACAGCTCACCCTGAATTGTGTGAATAATGATGCTTCTGCCTCAGACTGAGTTTGTTGTAAACTTTGATCTCCTTTCTGGTTTTGAACTGCTGAAATCGATGTCGCTCCGTGAAGCTTTGGTAAACCACATGTCGCCAAAGCTGGATCCAAAGAGCAAACCCTACCTTGAGATCGACCAGTTGTCTAGGGACCGACAGACTGGCCCTCAATCTTTGACTCATCACCATCCGTCGCTTTGTCTCGACGAACCAAATCATTCGTATCCCTCAAAGCATCTAGAAGCACCTCATATCGAATACCTCTCGATCCTCCATCCGGTGTCTGTGGTATGCATGTACATCTCAGTGGCTTGAGCCTGTACAAGCCATAACACAAATCTCTCCAAGCCAGGTGTTAGAAATCCTTCGCAAGCATCCAATCTTTGATCCCAAACAGACTGCGACAGCCATCATCTGTCAGCCTTTCTACCGAAATCAAGTTGTAGGACAAACTCGGTACATGTCACACACCCCTGAGGATGAGCTTCTCACCAAACTCCATTCTCAAGTGCATATTACCGATGCCTATAACTGCAGCCGTTCCCATATCGTCCATCTTCATACGTCCAAACCTGCCGCAACGATAAGACGTTAAGATCCTCCTATATGGAGTGGCATGATACAACGCCCCTGTGTCCATGACCCAGTTGCCATTATGACATATGCCACATGATTCCTCTGCATCAGTCGCTGCGATGATGATATCTCCTAACGTCGTGAGATCCTCCTGATCATCCTTGCCTTTGGCCTTTTCAGCTTTGAGCTTCATGCAGTTCATCTTGATATGACCCATTTCACCACAGATATAGTAGCCCTCCTTGTGGTCCACAGTCGCAAGATTCCGAGAACTCTTCCTTGTCCTCGCTTGTGACTTGGTTCTTTCCTTCTCGTAGGAAGACACTAGAGTAGACTCCTACGACTATTCCACTTGCTTACGTCGGACCTTCTTATTCAATAAACTACTTTTGACTACCTTCATCATGACAACTCCATCAGACGCAGAGTTACTCACCGATACCACCAACGTCTTTCAGCTTTCCGGCAGAGAACTCAAGAGAAGTAGGGCCAGAATCTCATCATCAATCGCCATCTTCATCGCAGACAGCTGATTGGTGATACTCTTAACCTCATTCAGATGTTGTGCCACTGGGGCACCCTCAGTATACTTCAAGTTGACGAGTTAACGAATAAGACATGCCTTATTACCAGTTGTCTTCCTCTCATACATCGAATTTAGCTTCTTTTATAATGCTTTTGCCGAACTCTCCATGGACAAGCGGTGAAACACTGAATCATCTAATCATTGATGGATAAATCCAACAGCCTTCCGATCCAGTTGTTTTCGGTTTTCAGCAGCTTTGTCCGTTGGCTTTGCGTTGTCGCCCTCCAATGGACCATCACTACTAAAATATGCTCTATTAGCGACGTTATTTAGCGACGGAATAAAATTTTGTCGCTAAACATATAATATAGCGACTCCCTTCTATTGATGTCATAAACCGTTGCTGAATAGCGACGTTCAGTGACACTATATACACTACGTCGCTGAATAGCGACGTCCAGCGACATATTATTAAAATATGTCGCCTATATTAAAATTTTTGCGACGGTTAGCGACGTCGACTGGTGACATCGCTAAATATTTTACTTAGGGCACGCTGTGCTCTTTTTTCCCCCACTCGAAATTTTTTCCCCCCTCTCCAAATTTTCTTCCCCTCCTCGAGCTCCTCCGGCGACTCCCCCCCCCCCCGATTTTCTCCGGCGACTCCCCCCCGGTGATCCCTACCCCGTCGTGCTCCTCCTCCTCCTCGAGATCCTCCTCCTCGAGCTCCTCCTCCTCTTCGTCAGGTAAACCCTAACCTAACTCCTCCTCCTCCTCCTCTCCCACGGACACACACACACACACACACACACGGACACACACGGACATGGACACACACACACACACACACAGAGACACAGACATAGACACACACACATACACACATGGACACGGACACACACACACACGCACATAGACACAGACACAGACACACACACACACACACACACACAGACACACACACATACTCCTCCTCCTATATTGGATTCTAATATAGGAATGGGCTGTTTAGACTGAACAGTCCTGTTAGTTTAAATTCTGATTTTAATTCCTTGTTCTCAAACTAATTTTGATGATTAACTTTCATGTTAAATACTTTCACCTGTGTGTTAGCTACTATGGTTAGGATTTGCATTGGACAAATAGGGATTTTGAAATGAATTTTGGATTGGTTTGGGGTTAATGAACTGTCACAAACCTGGGAACCATTTTCCTGAGAATGGCTCACACCACTGAGTTCACATGTACCATACACATCTACATGAACACTGAATTTCATTACATACATTACACTAGCTGCTTTTCCCTGTTAACATATTGTTTTTCCTGTTACATGTCCACTCTCTACACACATACACCCTCATTTGACACACTATTTTCCAGGTTACAAATACACACACACATACATGTACCACCACACAACACCCTAGTAGCTAACAGCCATTTTTGACACACACCTATGTCTAAACCATTTTTGACACATACACAAAATGAGAACAGTCCCATATACATTACACACATATGCAAACCTATCACATACACCCTATCTATATGCACCATGTACTCTACACACACATTGCCCCATTGACACAAAATGGTATCACATCCAAACACACACACTTGACACACTAGCCTATACTTGTCCACACCTATTGGTTGAACTGCCATGTACCATACACCCATACCCACACACAGGTTAGCACCATTGATAAACATAATGTTTGATCTAGAAAAAAAATAATGACACTTTGTTTTGAATAATAGAGGAAATCTTGGTTTACATGCACAATTATATTGTAAACCTTATTTTGATCCACAATTCTTGGTATAATTAGTTCATTAGGTTTGTCAATACTTTTGAGTGCTTATATCCGAGGTTTTCCATCTTCATTTTCGAGATTTGACTGTCTAGATTGATACTGATCCATCCTTTGATCTCTGAACAACTATGGAGGTTTGTAGTGTAAGGGTTTCTTGATTGTGATGAATGTAGAGAATGTGTTCTAGTTTTATTATTGATGATTGTTGTTTAACAATATTTTTTGTTGTTGTTGTCTTCATGTTTGTTAAATGGTCAACAGTGTATCCATCTTTCCAAGTTGATTGGCATTCTTTAGTCTGATCAGTTTGCTTTGGTAACTCACTATTGCTCATTACTTGGTACTAGTTTTCGTTGATTGTGTTTTTTTAAGACTAAACAAATGACACCAAGATATTACTTGTGTGTATGAGATAACTTGAGTTGACTTTGGTCATTATTGGTACTTGAATTATAGGTTAGGCTTGTATAGCCTTGAATGGTGTGTGCTAGCTAGTATGGGCTAGTTAGGGCCTAGTAAGATATGAATTATAAGGTATTGGTATTGGGATACCAATAGCGATAAGGTAAAGGGTACCTTGGTAGGTAATGACTAGAAATATGATATTTGACTTAGATTTGACCTTGTTTGACCAATGTTGACTATTTTGACTGAAAGCCAAAGTAGAGTCAACATCTGACCTAGATTGGACTAAGAGTTGACAAAGTCGACTATAGGTCAACCCTTGACCTACTTTGACCTTGTTTGACCTTGTTTGACTTTGTTTGACTTAGCTTAACCTTGTTTGACTTAGTACAACCTAGTTTGACCTAGATTGCATATCATTGTTATTAGTAACTGTCCGCTACTAATGTGTGTCCCATAATAAGACATAATATATGAATTTGTGCCTATTGGATAATACGTGTCCATCTTTGCAGAATTATTTCCAAATGGATATGAATTACTACTTGCAGAATCGTTCATAGATGTACAATCGTCGTCCTGATGATATGTGTGGTGTGCAGGATGAATACATAGCGGGAGTAGAGCAGTTCCTGCAGTTTGCTAAGGCGTTCCCTCAGTACATGGACGGCACCAAAATTAAGTATCCGTGTGTGAAATGTCATAACGTAAAATATTATCCAGAAGTGGAAGTGACATATCATTTGTACTCGAGGGGTTTCACGCCTAATTACTATCAGTGGACCGGACACGAAGAACTTGTGTCTTTAGCATCAGAGCCGGAGCCTTATGTTGAGCCGTATATGCATGCGGGACCTAATTTTGTTTCAGATAATCATGCATACGACGACGGGTGCGTGAACATGGTTTTTGACGCTGCGGGGCCTAGTTTCGTTTATGATGCACCTGAGGAGGCAACGAACGCCGATGCTGCACAGTTCATGGAGTTGCTGGAGAATGCAAGGACTCCATTGTATCCTGGTTGTGAGGATCATTCACCGTTGGAGGTGGTTACAAGACTGTTGAGCACTAAGTCAGATTTTAACATGTCGCAAGAATGCTACAACCGAGTGTTGGAGTTGATTATAGAGATCTTGCCGACTGGTGCTAAGTTGCCTAAAGACTTCTACCGGTCTAAGAGGATGGTGAGATCGCTCTTGATGGGATACGAGAAAATCGATTCCTGTCGCAATGGGTGCATGCTGTACTACAAAGACGACAAGGACGCAGATGTGTGCAGATTTTGTGGTGCTGATCGCTATAAGACAACTAGTACAGGAAGGTCTACCGGTGCAAGAAGATCGACCGATTCAATGCACTACTTGCCTTTAACGCCGCGGTTGCAAAGATTATTTATGGTGAAAGAGACGGCCGAAAATATGAGTTGGCACATGCGAGAACAGATTGAAGGAGTATTGGATCACCCATCCGATGGAGAAGCGTGGAAGCACTTTGATCGAGTGTATCCTGATTTTGCTTCAGATCCGCGTAATGTCAGGTTGGGACTATCTTCTGACGATTTTACTCCTTTTGGTCTTTCGGGATCCCAGTATTCGTGCTGGCCTGTGATTGTCACTCCGTATAACCTACCGCCTTGGATGTGCATGAAGACTCAGTAAATGTTTCTAACCGTTATAATTCCTGGTCCGAACAATCCCATGAGGAACATTGACGTGTACTTACAGCCTTTGATAGATGAGTTGAATCAGTTATGGAAAGTATGCGCTAACACGTACGATGTTTCCAGGAAGCAGAATTTTCAGATGAAGGCAACCCTTATGTGGACCATCAACGACTTTCCGGCCTATGGAATATTATCTGGATGGAGCACTCATGGCCATCTCTCATGTCCGTTGCATAGACCGTAGTAAGGCTTTCCGCTTGAAACACGGAGGAAAACCGTGCTTCTTTGATTGTCATCGGCAATTTCTGCCAAAAGATCATCCGTTCAGAAGGAACATGAATGCATTCCATGTCGGCGTTGTAGAGAAGGGTGATCCACCGCCAAGGTGGTGCGGAGCCACGATATGGGAGGAGGTTAAAGATTTTCCAAGTGCTATCGAAGATCCTACAACTGGGTACAAGTGCGATGGATTTGGTTGAGATCATAACTGGACAAAGAGGAGCATATTCTGGGATCTGCCATACTGGAGTACCAATCTGATCAGACATAATCTTGATGTCATGCATATTGAGAAGAATGTGTTTGATAACATAATTAATACTGTGATGGACGTAAAAGGAAAAACAAAAGACAATCCTAAGGCCAGGTTGGACTTAGAAGAAATATGCAAACGTCCTGCGTTGCATTTGATACAGCAGAATGGAAAATAGTTCCTGCCGAAGTCAATTTTTTTGCTGGACAAGGAGGATAAAGTGAGACTTTGTCGGTGGATCCAGGGCCTAAAATTTTCAGACGGATATGTGTCAAATCTGAGAAGATGTATCGATCCGAAGGAAAATAAATTGACGGGTATGAAGAGCCACGACTGTCACGTATTCATGGAGAGGTTAATTCCGATTGTATTTCAGGAATTCTTACCGCAGGCAGTTTGGGATCCATTGACGGAGCTTAGCATATTCTTCAGGGATCTTTGTTCTAAGAAATTGCTCGTTGATCGTCTAGAAAAGCAAGAAAAGGACATTGCGGTAACACTATGCAAGCTAGAGAGGGTGTTTCCTCCTGGATTCTTCGACTCTATGGAGCATTTGCTGATTCATCTATCCTATGAGACACGTGTTGGTGGACCCGTCGAATATCGATGGATGTACCCGTTCGAGCGACATTTGAATCACCTAAAAAAGGTAAAAAAATAAGACACGGGTCGAGGGTTCTATTTATGAAGCCTATGTTCTCGAAGAGATTACAAACTTTTGTTCGATATATTTCAAGCCTCATGTTACAACTAATAGAACGAGAGCTTCCAGAAACGACGACGGAGATCATGAAAGTAATGATACAATACTGAAGGTATTCAATGCTCCAGAAAAGCCATCGGGTAAAATGAAGAAGAGATATCTGAACGATGATGAGCTAAGGGCTGCTCAGGTGTATGTATTACTCAACTGCGACGAGGAGGAAGTAGAAAAACTGGAGGGATAAGTAAATAATACGTCTACAATATTTTAATAGTGTTGATTATTATACTATTACATTAATTGCACGATGTTATTTTCAGCATATTTAATGATAATGTGAGGTCAGGTAGGCCACACATAACAGAAGAAGAACTAGAACAAGAAATGAGGCATTATTTTCCATCATGGTTGAGTGCATATGTAAGACTTCAGAACTCTGTAATTACCTTTCTGTATATGCACTTGATTGAGAATGAGCTTAATTGCTTCTTTCGTGGTATTTAGGTCGATCGTCCATACGCAAGACTTAAGAATAAGTCTATTAGAACGCTAGCCAAGGGACCAATTTATGCTGCAAAAATATGGCCAAGCTACTGTGTTAATGGGTTTAGGTTCAAGTCAACAACTTGCCCGATCAGAGACAACTTTGTGGATCTCGACGCCACCAAAAACAGTTGTTTGTGTATCAGATCTTCGAACTACAAAGATGTTGATGCGGGCAACGATTTCTATGGCGTGCTACGGGAGATCGTGGAGCTGACATATAGTTATAGAATAGAGCCTGCTAAGATTGTGTTATTCAGGTGTGATTGGTTCGATCCGATGGAAGGTCAAGGTTGGAAAGTAGACAAGCACGGTCTTGTTGATATAAACTATCGGCGTCGATATCAAGCCTATGAACCATTTGTCCTATCAAGTCAGGCTCAGCTCGTGTACTTCACAAGTTATCCTAAACGGGGAACAACAAGGTCGGACTGGTGGGCAGTATGCAAGACCAAAGCTAGAAATACCTTTGAGGTTGACGATATAGCTTATCAACAGGATGAACTACCTCTTGTAACAAATATTATAGAAGTGGACACGACGGAAGTTCCTCATTACACATCTAATTGTGTAGAAGAAGTAGAGTTATCTGAAGAGGAAGATGCAGATAAAAGTGAAGATGTAGAAGAGAAAGAAGAAGAAGAAGATGCGCTAAACGAACTAGATAAATTTTCAGAAGAGGATTAAAATCGATGATGTCTATCATATAAATATGTATTTTTGTAATAATAAATCTGTGACACTTTAGTGACACTTTAGTGACACTTTTATCTGTGACCATGATATTTTTCAAAAATCTGTGATGTCTATCATATAAATATGTATTTTTGTTTTATTGTCATATGTTATTATCAGGTATGACTAGACCAGGAGGACGACGCGGAGGATTTTACATTAGGCAGTCCCGTCAGCCTCGGCCTGGGGATGGAGAGGGCAGTTCTGTACCCTCATCCTCATCTCCGAGTACGCCAGTGTACCGTTCTGTTCCCGGTCCATTATCGGGACAGGGCAGTTCCAGCAGGTTGGCGACTCCTCCCTCGTCGTCCAGCCTTCCTGATCCCGCGTCCAGCATCCCTGATCCCCCGTCCAGCATTCCTCCTGTCGACGGCTCTATGGGGGGAGCCGACGCCGAGCATATGTAGGACGGCGATCAGACTGATCCTGCCCAGGCAGGAGGTGAGAGCGACCATCCATGCGCTCCCCCGGGCGAGACGCGTATGAAGATTTGGACGGACGGGCCTATGAAGTAAGTTAATTAATTAATATATATTTCTCAAATGATTATATGTACATATATATTCATAAAAAATTATTATTGTATAGATATCGGCCTTCTGCAGTACAGAGACAGCTGGGGGTATTTCTGAGGCAGAACTATGATGGGCCTTGGATTAACTACTCAGATGCTCCCGCAGATAGGAAGGCCTTTTGGTTCGCCCACTTCAAGGTAAAAAATTTGTTTATTTTTAAATTTTAATAATCATTTGTGTATATTATACAACTTTTGTATTTTACTTCTTGTAGAGGACCTATTTCTATCCACCACACCGGGCGGCGAGGATCGAGGGCTAATTTTCTGCCGTCGCAGCCAAGCTCATCCGTGATGCAATCCACGACCAGAAGTGTCGTGATCGCTCCGGAGAGCCAATCCATGGTTGGATCACGCCAGAGCTGTGGGATGCGATGAAGGCTAGATTCCGCGAGCCCAAGTACCAGGAGCGGTCTGACAAGGCCAAGGTGGCACGGTCGAGCGCCGGTAAGTGGTGTGGTGGCTCCATTCCGATGACGGAGCATTTTTGTCATCTGGTACGTTTCCTATGACGGACATTAATTTATATATAGTTCGATAGAATGTTTAATACTAATAATAGATAATATATTTTAACAGGTAAAAAAGGGTGAGGACCCGAACATGGTGACCATCTTCCTGGTCACCCATCGGAGGGCTGGGGAGTTCATTGACGAGAGGGCGACGCAGGCATATGTACGTTCTATTCTTTATATTAATTTACTATAATTTAGAAAACAGGAAAATAGATATCAATATAGACTTTAGCAAACACTTACACGTTAGCAAACATGTTCTAGGCCGAGTTTGTTCGGCTATAGGAGGAGGCGGCTGCTGCTGCTGCTGCTAGTGTGCAAGCAGAGGAAGGGGCTGGTACTTCCTTCCAGCCGCCTACAGCTCCATCGCCGGACGAGCTCTGGATGACCGCCGTTGGCGGTCTTCAGAAGGGTACGTACTACGGTACGGGATCCTACGGTGCGTATTTGGCTTCGGAGTCATCCCGGGCCCCCTCTGTCAGTGCGCAGTCTCCGGCTTCGCAGGCATCGTCACGAGCTGAGGATGTTCATCGTCAGATCGAGGAGCTGTATCGCGAGTTGCAGCAGCAGATTTCTGATGCGGTCGAGCGACGATCCGACCCTCCGATCGTCACCGGACGATTTGATGCGGTCGAGCGCAGTATACAGGAGCTGATGAGTCTGCATCAGGCTACAGCTGCCAGCTTGCACACGCTCACCAAGTCTACGCAGCGCACAGAGCATAGACAGGTCAAGCTGGAGGGATCGCAGAGGAGCATGTCTGCCTCACTCACTCAGGTTTCGGCTTCGCTTGAGGCGAGTACTGAGAGGGTGGTGAGTACCCTTGCTGTTTATGGTGAGCGACTGCGAGAGCTGGAGCAAATACGTCCTTCCGGTCCATCGACGGCGTCGACTCCAGACATTGCACTGCCTCCTACTGCCCCTACGGTGCAGCTCACCCAGGAGCAGTATGACTACATTCCATCCCAGTTGTGCGGCAGGGGTCCGCAGTGATTTCATTGATTTTTTTATGACTTGTATGTATTGGCCCTATGGGCAAATTATTTATTGGTACACTTTCGTTTATACACTTGGTAGAAAACTTTTTATCATCTTCCATTTTTATTTGACTCTATTGGATGTTTGTGAGATGTGTGTCTGTGATATTTACTTTGCACTGCCTCTTATTTTTATTATGATATTTACTTTGTGATATCTGCGATGGGGATGACAAATTACCTACGCTGGGTTATAAGCGATGATCTGATATACAAAGGAGGTGCTGCCGAAATTTTAAAAAAATATAATGTGTATTTTTGTGATGATGTGTGTCTGTGTTTACATTGAATGTGAAATGCAGTGTTCGGAACCATCGACAGTTTCGATTACTGTTGTATATTTTATCTTGGATAGAAAGAGCAACAGTTCAGGGTGTACTTCTGAGAGCTTCATTTTCACGTCCTTCACTTTCTCCGGACGTCGTAAAGGTTCCCGAGAAGGTGAATGACATGAAGAGGAAGCTCTGAGAAGTGCACCCTGAACTGTTGCTCTTTCTATCCAAGATAAAACATAGAACAGTAAGCGAAACTGTCGATGGTTCGAACACTGCACTTCACACACACTGTAAACACAGACACACAGCATAACAAAAATACCAATTATATTTTTTAAATTTTTTTATAATATCTGTGACGTATAGCGACGTTCCGCGATGGACAGCGACGGAATGTACACGTCGCTATACGTCGCTAACTAGTGACGTAACGTCGCTAGACGTCGCTAAATTACTGACGTGGGAAATGACAACCTGTCAGCGAACGTCGCTAAATTTGTCGCTAGGCGTCGCTAAAGTGCACACGTGGCTGCCATGCCATATCATCATATATAAAGTTTATGGCGTCGTAACGTGGTCGCTCTACGTCGCTATTTTGGCGACGTAACCTTACGTTGCTATCTGTCGCTAATTTTGCGACGTCTTGCGACACCAATCATGCCGTCGCAAACAGCGACGTTCTGCGACGAAATTGTCATCTACGACATGTCTATACGCGACACCCAATTTTCGTCGCTAAATACGTCGCAAATTTATTTTAGCGACAGATTTTCCTTATTTAGCGACATCTTTTGACGTCGCTAAAATGGGTTATTTTTATAGTGCATGCAAGTCCTTGGACTAGAATAGATCCTCCATTCTTGGCTTCCAAACCGCCCAGTTCCCCTTGTGAGTGTCACGCCCCACTCCCACTTTTTGGGATATGAGTACGTAGCCAAGTTCAGCCTACTCCGCAACATCGACGATTGTACGCTAGGTCTTAATATCAATCTCAAATACAACAAAATTATATCTAACTGCCCATTCACAATAATTATTTTATTTACGATTCCAATAATACAAAACCTGCTAAATATAAAAATACAAGAAGTGTCTAATCTAGCTAGAATCTAAGGTCGCCCTCCAAGATTGCTATCTCCCTTGTATAGTCTTTAGCGCAAAAGTAGGAAGCACACCAAGTCACCTGCAATGATCCAGTCAGAAAATGAACAAAGTACAACCCTATTGCACTTATGTAACTTAATACAAAATAAGCTAGACAGTAGAGATGCAGTAGAAAATAAAAAAACATATAGATGAACAGGAAATAATAAACATGTACAAGAAACCACTAGCACGAACATGGATGAACAAAACAACTAGCAATAAACATGTACAATAAACAGACAGTGTGTTTGAAATACTTTTCGACATGTGAACGGCTGGACTAATACGGCACATCATACGATGGCTATAATTCAGTATTGGTATGACTAATCCATACGTAAGGTTTATGACTTAGCTATCATTCAGCAATAGTAGTTGGATTTGTTCACATACCTACCAAGTATTTTCCCTATCGAATCACTAAACAGTCAATAAATGAGCAGTGATACAATCAACCCTATCGTGTCATAATATGGATACTCAATGAAACAAGTAAAAGATAGCATTAGAATGTAAAAGCACATGCAATAGTGTACTTGTCTCGATTAAGTTACAGTTGATGTGACTTGATCATGTTAGCACAAAAAAGTCGCACATGTCATAACTATGTAAGACTGCCTCTAACGATGGAACGGACTGTGTTATTGGGTCCAAAACGATCCAATTAGCTTAGGGTCGATATGAGGTAGTTAGAATCACAAGAAATAGAAACGTATGACTAGTCATGATCAAGTTCAAAATCAAAAAGAATAAATATATATATAACCATTTTCGAAAATATTTACTATATTCGAAAACTATATAGATGGAAAAGTACTAATATATTATTGGGCTTATAACCCCAGCTTGAAATCACATATAGCCACAAAACTACATACTATATTTTAGTCATAATATAATTTAGAAAACTATTATAAAAAATACTCATCATATTTGGAAACTATATCGTAGTAATCAAAATAAGATTTATAACCTATTTTTAGAAAATAATTATACTTGAAAACATATTCTAGTTAAATACTTGAAAATATAGAAACCATGTTTTTAAGTCAAAACTATAGTTTTAGAAAATACTACAATAATATTTGTAGGCCTAAAACTATATTTCAAATAGACAACTTAATATAATATAAAGCAAAGTTTGAAGTCCAACCCATCATTAAAATCCAAAATAATAATACTATATTATTTAGTTCTGAAACAAATTACTTAAAATCTAATTTAACCTAATAATAATCTAAAATATAATTTAAGTAAGAAATTTTTTTCATAGAAAGTCACGTTTCTAATTTTGAAAACCATGGCACGCAAATCGAGGCGTACCGTTGACTAACTAGTCAAACGTTATGAACTCAAGATTTTTAAAGTGCATCTTGTTATATTTCAGTACCACGAGTGTACCAAAATTGATCATGCCACAAAATCACGATTTAGTCAAAAGTTATCGCCATTATGGCTAACCGTGACCAAATCGATAATTTACCGATCAAATCTGAGTTCAACGTAACAAATAAAATAATAAATGAATTTTTGAATTTCCGAAAAAATTATATGCCGAAGATGGTTATGTCATCTTTCCAAAACTTCAAACGGATCGCAAATCGAATGTCAAGATCTCCCGAAATCTCTAAAACCGTACGATGTGTCGAGTTTTGGACAACCGACACTCAAATAAATCTCCAGAAATTCACAAGAAAGATATCAGAAAATAAATTGTATATTCTAAAGATGACCTTAAGAAGATTCCAACAAGAAAATGTTGCACAAAAACGAGGTCGGGACTGTCCGTAATTGCTTCGTGAAGTCGAAAGTCTCCAAGGATCAAAAGCTCCAAAAATCGGCCAAAGAAAAACTAGGTTTTTGGAAAACTATATCATATATATATAGGAGAGAAAGAGAGAGAGAGGCAGTTGGGCGCTGATAGGTGGGCCCTCCAGGTTGGGTGATTGTGTAAATATTCATTTAATTACAGAAAATTATTTAAAAATTATTTTAACTCAAAATAAATTCAAATAAATTCCACAAAAATCTTAAAAAATTCTAGAAAATATGTATAGGTGTCTAGAGACTAAATAAAAAGTTTGGTCTCAAAATATCATCGTATGTCCCTACAGTAAATCCCGAAACTCTATGGAAAAATAAATTATATATATTTTAATTATCTAAAAATTCTAGAAAAATTCAAAAAAAAATTCTAAAAATTCTAAAAATTCTAGAAAATATTTTTAGTTGTCTAAAGCCCAAATAAAAATATTTGGTCCTGAAATACCCCCAAATGATCTTGCAGTAAATCCTGAAAGTCCTTAAAAATATTAAACCCTTAAATATTAAATACCTAAAATATCCAAAAATTGTAAAAAAAAAATAGCTAAATAATACGTATATAAGCTATCTAGAGGTCATATGACCTTAATATGGTCATAGCTCACCTACAAGCCTCGGCAAAACTCCGAGTGGTCATAAAATTAATCATAATCAAATTAAAAAATTAAAATTCGGGAAGTGGGCTTACAGTGAGGGTGATCATACGAGTGTTCATCTGCTCCGTAGACATGGTTGTCATAATCTCCAAAGCTCTGATACCAATTATTGGACGCGTGCGAAAGCGTTTGCCAACCCACCTGATCAAAATCAACTCATGTCTAACGGACACCAAGCACAAGATTAAGACAAGTATATGGCGTGACGTACGTCACCTGGACAAATTCTAATCTTTAATAACTCAGATAAAATTACAAGATTGACAGAACTCACGTTGAACCCTTTGCCCTAATAGGTTCAATATCCCCTCACCACTTTCAAGAAGAAAAACAAAAAAATTACAATTGAGATCACTCACCAACCCGTAGCAATCTCCCTAACCGAAGTTGACGACTCCTCGATTAGATCTTCTTGTCCTTTTGTCTTTGATGGCGAAGTCCAAAGAGTAAAGTACGGACTTTTTCTTAGATTTTTTGTGGACGAGCACCCCGAATCTTCACTTTGTGCCTCCTTTTTGTGCCTCCACCCCTCCTCCTATTTTATAGGATGAGAAAGCTATTTTAGGGTTAAAACCCCTAAAAGTAGCCCACCATCAGATTTGGTCGTCCACCAACAACTAACGGTATAGATTATATCCCATTACCAATTATGGACGTCCAAATATGGTCAAATTAGATATTTGATACAAATTTGTAAATATAATTAAATATGATATTGAATATAGATTTTTAAATTATATCAAATTAAATCTTTTACTATATTTAGGCTCCAAAATTTGCTCTTATCAAATCCTGAATGAACTCCAACACTTTCCTCATGGGGGGGCGGAGGGCGTGGGGAGGGAAGAGGGGGGTAATTAAGTCAAAAAAAAATTAACAAAAAATTTAACCCCGACCAGCGGATGATACCAAGTTAAAAATATTTAATAGTTAATGGTATGAAATTATCGAGTAAAATATTTAAATGTTAAATTAAAAAATAGAATAATTTAAGGTATCAAATTAAAATTTAGCTTATAATTTATAATAATGTAATTCACCTACCAAACAACAACCAAAAGATAAATAATTCACACTAAATTCATAAGTACCCTAAGTAGGCAATCAAATAGGTGTGTACTCAAGAAAAGATGACTACTATGAAAAGCGAGAAGAAAGAAAGGCAACCATTTTTCTCTCCTTTTTTTTGGCACAAAAGTGGGTTAGTCTATCATAGTTTTGTATATGTCTCCCAAAAAGAAAAGACAACCATTCCCTTGGACCTAGGTTGGATACACCCCCCTTTGTTATCTAAACTTTGTTTATTATATTTTCCTCCATAGGAAAAACATGTTTTAATGTGTTAGATCCTGGGTACAATTTTTGACGAAAAAACCGAGAGAATGAAACAATTGTATAAACAACGTTTCAACACAACACTTCAAGGAAGGTGCACAGCAGAGATCCTGAGAGGATTCTAAGTTATGATAATCTATAAAGATTATGTAACAGTAGCAAACGACAGTGGCACTTCTATAGATAAGGTACTAATCGAGTTGCTAAAGGCAGCAGCGAAGATGACAGGCGAAAGATGAAAGATGGTGGCCTGCTGGGGTGTCAAGAACACCAGTGCTCAAAGCTAGATCTGCCAACATGGTCAGCTTCCAGGAACCAGCAAGTTCAAAAGAACTCTGGAACGCTCTGGTAATCTGCTCTACGACGGACTGCTCGGAAAGACAAGAACAAGACGACGATTTGTGCGAGGTGGTACTGGTTGCGGAGCAACTCCAATGGCTCGAACAGCACTCTCTTCTCTCTTTGTGATTTTCTGAAGTCTGTAAGTCTCACTCAAGAGAGAAGAGAGGCTCTGTTTATATAGACACTGCTGTAACTGCTCAGATCCATAATGTGAGCCACGATTTAATGTCAGATCCATAATTCTAGGATCAGTTATCGTATATTACGAATCAGTCAGAACATGGACAGCCATGAAATGCGTGAGTTGTGCCATTGAATGAGTTGTGTGCACGCCATCAGCACAACCAGCGCACACTGTGTGTACTGCGCACGCGGCACAACCAGCACAAGCTGGCACAACTGGCGCAACCAGTGCGCCCGTGCACCCGTACAACCGAGCATCTGCGCAACCCATGCACCCGCATAACCCAGCACACCTGCGCAATCCAGCGCATCCGAGGCACAACTGGGCCGTACAACTGGGTCTGCACAACGTGGCCGCACAAGTGGCGCATGCAACGAGCGCAACTTAAGCGCACTATGTGCCTAGCGATGATGCTGACGTGCTAAGTGCAAAGTATGCCAACAAAATACCATATTACGCCTCATGAGCCCGAGTTCGAGTTCGAGTCTGAATTGCTAAGCCCCTGCGGGGCTTAGCCGCAATGGAAATTAATTTTCCAAGAGCAAAAAACACGAATGCTTAATTTGGAGCCTTATCTTACCTCCTAGTAAAATCACCCACTTGGTTCCCTCCTTAGGGACACCACCCCATGTGCATATAACAACAACACATACAAGTGTATATGTTGAGATAATTCATGGTGCATTTTCGATGTGGGACTAAACTTCACTAGGCATGTTGAGAGTAAGCTCTCTTCATGTAAAGGAGTGAAAGCACCAACAATCCTCCATATATCACAACATATATATGTGTCTATGGTTGAGCGTTCCCCATAGTAACTGTCCATTTTGTATTAGGATAGATGTCGCTGACGACTTGAATCTTCCCGCATGGGTTATATGACAATGTGATACAAGAATGGACTATGTCTTGAATTTTGTACCATAATTGTAATTCTTCTCACTCACAAAGTGTAGTTACATGTGCTTCTGGCTGCATATTAAAGGCCTTGTGCCAGCCTGGTTTCAGTGTATAATTTTAGACGTCTATAAGTTTACCCTCAAGAGACGGTCTGATATCTCTTTCCATACACTATAGGTAAGTTCTTTGTTAAAGAGACATGACATGAAGCCTTGCGCTTCCTTGCGGTGCTACGCAGCTATGACATGGCCTAAAGCCGAGGTAATACCCCTACCCGGGAACCTCATCGTAGTGTCATACTACTGCAGCATGAGGTCACAGCCTCTTTGTAGTACCATTCTACCCAGCATGAAGCCTAAGGCTTCATTGTGGTGTTACGTCGCAACGACATAGCTTACAAGGCCGATGCTTTACCCCTACCCGGGTACCTCATCGTGGTGTCGTGCCACTGTAACATGGGGTCACCCTTCCCTTTGTAGTGTTGTCTACAACTCTTTAATTTCATCATACAGCATTAGGCTACCTGCCTATTTGCGGTGCTACGCCGCTATGACTTGGCTTGCAAAGCCGAGGCATTACCCCTACCTGGGAACCTCATGGTAGAGTCTTCCTACTGTAGCATGGAGTTTTACTCATTGTAGTGCTGCGCTATCGTGCTTCCTGTAAAGCACACCAGGCATTCACTCTGCCTGAGAACTTATTAAGGTATTTAAGACAACCTCAACACAGGATCCGTTTTCCATAGAAAATACATAGTAGACAACAGTGGTTATGGGTTCGTAACCATTCCATGTTCTCAAGAACAAGTACCCACTATTACCTGATAGTTTTCCAGTCAGTGGTCCTCCCTTGAACCGAAAGTTAGATGTCTAGTAGATTTCTCTTTGAACTAATAACATAAAACTTTATGGTAGGATTATAAAAACATACTATCAGAATGCCTTCAAGCCCATCTTCCCTGCTATGCCTTCAACCAGCTGGCGCTTGAGGCACTTCGTGAACGGATCTGCCAGGTTCTCTTGACTCCAAACATCGATTACTGCAATGATACCTCTCTTGATGAGATCGTTCACTGTCCTGTGCTTTAATCGCACAGTTCTCTTCTTTCCATTGAAGAGATCATTTGATGCCACCGCCACAGTCGTCTGGTTGTCGCAGTATATCGAAATTGTCGGTATCTGTGCTCAAACTACTGAAAGATCATACATGAGCTCCCGAAGCCATTCTGCTTCATCTACTGTGGTATCAAGTACAAAGAACTCAGATTCCATAGAAGACCGTGAGAGCATAGTCTGCTTCTTCGACTTCTACGATATAACAGCTCTACCCGGTGTGAAAATGAATCCACCAGTGGACCTCTCGCTCTCCAAATCTGAGCACCAGCTGGCATCACTGAAGCCTTCTACTATCGACGGCTCTCTACTGAAGTGCAGTGCATATGTCTGAGTCTTCTTGAGATATCTCATAACATGCTTCACAGCTTTCCAGTGCTCAATGCCTGGATTGCTTATGAATCGACTCAGCATTCCCACGACGAAAGCTATGTCAGGCCTAGTGGCTGTAGTAGCATACATCAAACTCCCGATGACGCTGGCGTACTCTAATTGCCTGACGCTTTTCTTCGAGTTTGGCTCCAGCTTCTGATCACTTCGGTACGGCGTATCAATTATAGGAAGATCATGATACACGTATCGAGTGAGCATCTTCTCAATGTAATGAGATTATGACAGTGCCAATCCAGTGTCTGTCCGGATGATCTTGAGTCCTAAGATAAATCAGCATCCTCCAAGTCCTTCATACTGAACTTTGTCGAGAGGAACTTCTTGGTCTCAATGACACAGCTTATATCCGTACCTAGGATTAGCATGTCGTCCACGTATAGACAAATGATGACTCCTCTTCCGTTAGCAAATTTAGTATAGACACACTTGTCTGTTTCGCTGACCCTGTAGTCGTTTGATCTTAGAATTTTGTCAAACTTCTCATGCCACATTTTGGGAGCTTGATTTAAGCCATACAAAGATTTCACCAACTTGTAGACTTTGTCTTCTAGGCCTCTGACGACAAATCCTTCTGGCTGTTGCATATAAATCTTCTCGGTCAGCTCGCCATTCAGGAATGCTGTTTTTACATCCATCTGATGTATCACCAGCTTGTGTATTGCCGTAAGGGCAATCAACAATCTGATGGTTGTCATCCGTGCTACTGGAGCATATGTGTCAAATTAGTCGATCCCCTGCTTTTGAGAAAACCCCTTGGTCACTAGCCTGGCCTTGAACTTGTCAATGGTTCCATCAGCTTTCATCTTCTTCTTGAAGATCTACTTGCATCCGATGGGTTTTGCTCCTTCGGGTAAATCAACTAACACCCATGTGTTATTGGAGGTAATTGAGTCAATTTTATTGTCTATTGCCTCCTTCCAGAAGACAGCATCTCTGGTCTTCATCGTCTCATCATAGGTAAGCGGATCTGCTTCCACATGATAGGTGACGAAGTCATCTCCGAAGCTTTTCGGCCTCCTTGCTCGCTTCGTCGACGGCTCAGCGAGTTCTGGTTCAATTGTTGTTTCTCCACCAATAACTTTATTTTGGACTACTGGCTCATATGAGATCTCAGTCTCATTTGCACCTATATCATTCTCCAGAATGTCTGGAAGAACAATGTTTTTGTGTCTTGCAAACTTGTCTTCAAAGTATTCAGCATCGTGAGATTCGATGATATAATTTGACTCAATGTCAAGAAATCTCCGAGCATCACTCTTCTCGGCATACCCCAAGAAGATCGCCTTCGTAGTCCTTATCCCCAGCTTCTGAATCTTCAGATCTGGGAGCTTTACATAAGCCAGACACCCCTACACTCGAATGACATTCAAGTTAGGTCTGACTTTGAACCAGAGTTCATGAGGAGTTATATCCGAAGTTGCATATGGCACTCTATTCAGAATAAAAGTGGCCGTTAATGCAGCTTCTCTCCAGTAGTATTTTGGAAGACCTGCAGTTAGCAACATTGAGTTCATCATTTCTGTCAAAGTTTGGTTTTTTTTCTCTGCTACTCCGTTAGATTGAGGAGAATACGGAGCAGTAGTCTCGCAGATGATTCCATGTTCTTTACAGAATGATGCGAATTCATGAGACCGATATTCTCCACCTCGATCACTTCTCAACCTCTTGAGTTGTTGTCCAGTTTGCCGTTCAGCTTCGGCCATGAACTCCTTGAACTTATCGAATGCTTCGTCTTTAGATTTGAGCAAGTAGACGAATGCGTACTTAGAGAAGTCATCGATGAAGGTTATGAAATACTTTATCCCGACTTTTGGAGAGAATTGTTTGAAGTCACAGATATCAGAGTGCACCAACTCCAGAAGATCTGTGCTTCGATTGACCCGATGAAAGGGTTTTCTAGTGATCTTCGTCTGAGCACATACTTCACACTTCTCTACCTTACCCCCACATTTGGAGATAAGTCCTAGACTAGATATTTTATTTATTCTTTTATAATGAACATATCCTATCCTATTATGCCACAACTCAAGAGAATAATCAGAAAGAGCGACTGCATTAATTTTATTAGACTGGTTTACAAGCTGAATTTTAAACATCCCTTCGGTTTGATAAGCCTTTCCGAAGTATGTTTCCTTCTTGGACATCACCATCTGACCAGCATTAATATCCATCCTCACGCCTGCGTTGCTAAGCAGACTTCCAGAGATCAGGTTCTTGGCAATCACCGGAACATGCTTCACTCCTTGGAGCGTCAGATCCCAGAATTGAGTTTCAGCTCCACAGTCCCGATCCCCAGAACTTCAGCTTGGGCCTGGTTCACCATGATAACTTTTTTAGACGTTGGCTGGTACGTGATAAACCATTCCTTGCTAGAACAGACATGACATGTCGCACCGGTGTCTATCCACCAGTCAGAGTTAGCCCCCACAGTAGTGACCTGAGCGATCATATCAACAATGTTAGAAACCAAAGAAACATTACTAGGCTCACCTTTCTCTGATTTTTTAGACTTAGATCTGTATTCACTTTTGTAGTGGCCTTTCTTGCCATAATTGAAGCAAGTCACGTGGGACTTGGACTTCTGTTGCTTGAATGAAGGACCCTGTACTTTCAGATTAGTGGAATCCTTCTTTTTGTGATGAGAAGCCACCTACTTTCCCTTGGGCTCTCTCGTTTGCACTAGATTGGTCTTAGCCAACTGTTTGGACAGAGTGTCCATCTTCTGTTGAGAACGCATCTCGTCCTCAACATGGATCTCTTGAAGGAGATCTTCCAAGCTAATATCCAGCTTCTTCCGATGCATTCTTGCATAGAATGTACTCCATCCAGCAGGAAGTTTAGAGACAATCCCTCCAACAACAAACTTATCGACGAGGAGCATTTTCTCGTCTTCTAGCTTCTGGCATAATTTCAAGAACTCTTTTACCTGAGGCAGCATTGCCTTCTCGCCTTCGAAGAGCCACTTGTGGTATTTCTCGATGATGACAATTTTTGATCTATTGTCGTCGTCTTCATACAGCTTTCCCAAGGACTCCCAGATGTCCCTGGAGAAGTATTCTTGGAGTATGACTCTGCCGAGGAGTCCTCCATTGCATTCAGAATCAATAGCCTACAAAGACTATTATCTCTTTTCTATTTGGTCTGTTTGACTTGTGCAGCAGCAATGGCATCTGCTGTACCACCTTCTGGAGTCGTCGGTCCTTCTGGAATCGTTGGTTCAGTCTCAATCAACACATGATCGACGTCGATCCACTAGTTGAAGATTGAGGGTGATTTTCCTCTTCCAGATTTGAAAGTGTTCTCCGTCGAACTTCTCCAGTTTGTTAAAGCTGGTATCGAGGAGAGAGGCACGAGAATTTTCCATCTTTTTGGTCTAGCTTTGAGATTTTTAGATCCTGGGTACAATTTTCGATGAAAAAACCGAGAGAATGAAACAATTATATAAACAACGTTTCAATGCAACACTTCAAGGAAGGTGCGCAGCAGAGATCCTGAGAGGATTCTGAGTTACGATAATCTATAAAGATTACGTAACAGTAGAAAACGACAGTAGCACTTCTATAGAGAAGGTACTAATCGAGTTGCTAAAGGCAGCAGTGAAGATGGCAGACGAAAGATAGAAGATGGTGGCCTGTTGGGGTGTCAAGAACACCAGTGCTCAAAGCTAGATCTGCCCACACGGTCAGCTTCCAGGAACCAGCAAGTTCAAAAGAACTCTGGAATGCTCTGGTAATCTGCTCTACGACGGACTGCTCGGAAAGACAAGAATATGACGACGATTTGCACGAGGTGGTACTGGTTGCGGAGCAACTTCAATGGCTCAAACAGCACTCTCTTCTCTCTTCGTGATTTTCTGAAGTCTGTAAGTCTCTCGAGAGAGAAGAGAGGCTCTGTTTATATAGCCACTACTGTAACTGCTCAGATCCGTAATGTGCGCCACGATTTAATGTCAGATCCACAATTCTAGGATTAGTTATCGTACATTACGAAACAGTCAGAACGTAGACAGCCACGAACTGCACGAGTTGCGCCATTGAAGCACGAGTTGCGCCATTGAATGAGTTACGCGCGTGCCATTAGCGCATACTGCGCACGCAGCACAACCAGCGTAAGCTGGCATAACTGGCGCAACCAGTGCGCCCGTGCACCCACGCAAACGAGCACCCGCACAACCCAGCGCACCCGTGCAACCCACACACCCGCGCAATCCAGCGCACCCGTGCAACCCAGTACAACCGGGGCGCAACTGGGCCGCACAACTGGGCCTACGCAACGTGGCCGTACAAGTGGCTCGTGCAACGAGCGCAACTTAAGTGTACTATGCGCCTAGCGATGATGCTGACGTGCTATGTGCGCTAACAAAATGTCACATTACGCCTCATGAGCCCGAGTCCGTATCCGAGTCCGAGTCCGAGTCGTTAAGCCCCAACGGGGCTTAGCCTCAATGGAAATTAATTTTCTAAGAGCAAAAAACATGAATGCTTAATTTGGACCTTATCCTTATCTCCTAGTAAAATCACCCACTTGGTTCCCTCCTTAAGGTCACCATCCCATGTGCATATCACAACAACACATACAAGTATATATGTTGAGATAACTCATGGTGCATTTCTGATGTGGGACTAAACTTTACTAGGCATGTTGAGAGCAAGCTCTCTTCATGTAAAAGAGTAAAAGCACCAACATAATGATTACTCATTTTTTAAACAAGAAAATAAAATTCGAAGTCTAGTCGTGTTTTAAACACTCATATTAAATGTAAACATGGATCTTTTGTACTAGACAAGGAGGTGTCTCCTATCGAATAACCAATACTCCCTTCAAGGATAACTCTAGTCCCAAAAAGGCTGGACGACGGTCCAGAATTCGATTATAGAGACATCAACATGGATATATGTAGAATAGAATAAAAATATACTATGGACCATCTTTAATTCAAAAGAGTTGTGTTGTAGTAGTGGTTATCATGTTAGTCTTAAATACTAGAGGTGCTTAGATCAAATTTTGATGGCAATAGTTTTTTATTATATTTTTACTTTAATTTATTTATTTATTTTTTCACTTCGTGGTTCGATCCACTGATCTTCTGACATCCAACCAGGGTCTTATACCTCTACTCGGTAATCATAAGAGCCATCCGAGTTCGGTGACTTCCTTCACATGAAAACACACAACAAACTATGTATTTATATTGTTCTCTGCCTCAGAGATCAATAAGAGTATACAGAAATCCCAAAGGTGGGTACACAAAAATAGAAATCTCACAAGGGGGTGTAAAAAAAAGAAGAAAAAACACGTTTTAGTGCTTACTTACTTTTGTTAAGCAAGAAAATAAGTTTTGAAGCTTAGTCGTTTTTAAAACACTAGTATTAAGCACAAACATGGTCCCATATACCAAGGACAAGGACATGTTTCCTATTGAATAACCATTACTCCCTCTATGCGAAACACTCAACAAAATATGTATGTATTCATGTTGTTTCATGTTATATGCCCTACAAATCGATCTGATAGGGTTGAGCAATTCGATTTATTCGATTTTAACTGAATAGAAAATAATCAAAATCGAATAAACATAATTCTAAACATCCAAATTAAAATCGAATCAAAATTAGCTATAATTAAACCATACCAAACCAAACCAAATCCAATTGATATAGTGAGTTTGTTGTATTCGGTTTGTTTGCTTCGACTATTTTTATTGTTTAATGGATTGGAACCCAAAGTCAATATTGTGGTTAAATTATATTAAAAATATATATAAGTTTTATTGCATATGATTATTGTATTTCAAAGTTTGACTTAAGGTTACATTATCAAGATTCGGTGTCAAAAATTACACGTAGAACTGTCGTTTTCATATATATATATATATATATATATATATATATATATATATATATATATATATATATATATATATATATATATATATATATATATATAGGGAGCGGATCAAAAGCCCCCCTTAGAAAACCCCCTAAAAACCCCCCTCACTCTAATTCGTAATATTATTGTTAATATTAATGTTAATGTTAATATTAATGTTAATATTAACGTTAATGTTAATGTTAATATTTATTTTTTTAATTTTTTTATATTAATGTTAATGTTAATATTAATGTTAATATTAATGTTAATGTTAATATTAATTTTAATGTTAAGTTTAATGTTAATTTTAGTATTTAATGTTAATATTAACATTAACATTAATATTAACATTAAATTACGGATTAGAGTGAGGGGTTTTTTTAGGGGATTTTCTAAGGGGGGCTTTTGATCCGCTTCCATATATATATATATATATATATATATATATATATATATATATATATATATATATATATATATATATATATATAACAAATAGATGACGATTCCTTCAACAACTGGCGATCCTAGGGTTTCGCTCGACCTAAGGTTTCTCGTTTGGGACCCAGGTCTCACCGGCGACGGCGGCCTGGAGTCGGGCGACGATGGCCGCACGGAGGCGGGGGGATGGACCACGGTCCATAGGAGAGGACGCGTTCGCGGGGCGGGAGGTGGTACGGTCCAAAAGATGACTGTTCCGCCTCCACAGAGAAGAACGATGGACTATGGCGGAAGGGGGGCTCAGCGGCGAGGCCAGATGTGGCGGGTAATGGCGTCGAATCCACACCCAGCGGTCACCCCTACGACTGGTCCTCCGCAAGGGAGCCAGGGGTCGAGCCCCAAGTTGGCTATGACTCAGGATAAAGGGAAGGCTCCTATGGAGGCAAGTATATAAGGCAAATCATGGGCAGACCTGGTTGGGAGGGAGTCGACATGTGGACGAGGACAGATGCATTACGTGGCTCCAACAAAGGTGGGGAACGGCCTCCGTGCGTCGTTCACCAATGAAGACCTAGCCGAGACAATAGATTATTGGAAAAATACAGTAATCCTATATGTACTCGGGAACCGTCCCTTTTATCATCATATAAGGGCGTACGCGGAACGGGTATGGCGACCGAAGGGAATCATGGAATTCTTCTCTCGTAGCAATGGGTTCTATTTTGTTCGGTTCGGCATGCAAGAGGATATGGACAAGGTATTACAAGGGGGGCCATGGACGTTCGATAGACGTCTTATTATGATGAAGGCGTGGACCCCGGCTACAAGATGTCAGAAAGAAGTCCTCTGATCGGTCCCGATCTGGATCCGATTTCCTGAACTACCTCTTCTAGAGTAACCAGATGATAATAAAGCTCGCAAGCTTAGTTGGCTCTCCTATCAAAGCTGACGAGCGTACCACGACCATGGCGATGATGGGGTTTGCTAGAGTGTTTATGGAGATTAAGGCGGGGAAGGAACTACCCTCGTACATTGAATTTGAAGTCCCATCAGGAGAAGTATTCATTCAAAGGGTGGAATACGAATGGGTCCCTCCAGTTTGCCCACAGTGTAAGATGTTTGGCCATCCTCCAGAGGAGTGCAAGATACCGAGGGGTGAAGGGGCAGGCAGTTCGCCTCAACAAGTGGGAGATCCTTCCTTTAGAGCAAGACCACGAGACAACCAGGAGTATTCGGGCGGATACGAGGAGGGGTATCCCAGGCAGGAAGCCGGTCAGGTGGTGTGCTCGTCTGGAGTCGAAGTTGAGGGCATGGAGTTGGAAACTGATATCGGATCGGGAAAGTCAGTCGTTCCTAATAGACTGCCAGCAGAGGGCTATTCGCAAGGATCCGAAGTTGGGAGAGGGGGGATGTGCCCTCCGGAGAGGATAGCTAAGGATTCACTTCCAGAAACTGGGACTGCCCAGGGGGATGTGAGGACAGTAGAGGCCATTACCTTCAAAACCCAGAGGGGCAGAGCGACTCGCGGGCAAGGGAGTCATAAGGGCAGCACATTTGTGGAGATGACTCGTAGACTCTCTAGTAGACTTATCGCACAGGGCAGTACGGACTTGACTGGAGTGTTGATGGAGGCGGGAGGAAGTCGAAAATGCCAGGCTACCTCGTCATGGGGACTTGAGGACAGACCCTCCATTGACGCACCCATATGTATGGACAACCCGAAATGGCAAATCTTGATCCAGGAAGCAGGGAAGGAACAGGAGAAGGATTCGGAGAATGGCTCTATCCTCGAAGAAGTAGAAACTTGTCCGCACTCAGAGGATAAGGATCTGAATATTTCTGGGGCCTCCCATAATATTTAAATGTCGCTAATATCGTGGAATGTGAGAGGGGCTTGTGCAATAGGTCGCTGGAAGGTGATTAAAGAAGTGATTCGGAAGGGACAGTTTAGCATTTGCGCGCTGTTGGAGACTAAGATTAAATCTGAAAAGATGCTGAGTAGACGAACACCCAACAACTGGAAGTAGGTCAATAATATAGACATATGTCATATGGCCCATATTTGGATTAGTTGGGATGCCAATAGCTGGGAGGGGTGTTCGGTCTCCATTACTGAACAAATAATAGTGGTCAATTTCAAGAACAAGGTGTTGGAGTGGGTGGGGTTCCCAACCTATGTGGAGAAGACCTCGGAGTGCGACGAGCGCCGTTCGTGTGTCGAAGAAGCTCGGGAAGTAGGCGATGAAGTTGCTGCTGTTGCTGCTAGAGCTGCTGGAAGCAGGGGATCCGAGTTAGGGCCGAACTCGGTCCCATGGCGAGTTCGGGCCAAACTCGGTCTGGCCGTTCCAGGGTTTGGCCAGTAGGTGCTGGTTGCCCCACACAGAGTTCTGGCCGAACTCTGTGTCGTCGGGGGCTGAAGCGGATTTCTGGATGAGTTTTCATTATTGGATCTAATCCAACGGTCCAGGTTGGTTGCGGGATTAGGAAAATATATTGAGTTTTCTCAACCCTAACTCATTATCGCAAGTAACACAAGTTTGAGAGAGAAAGAGGCAAGAATGCCATTACAACTTCGGAGAAGAAGACGGAGGATTGAAGGTCGCTGTTCGAAGGAGATCGTGTTCGGGTAATCTCTACTCGTCGTTCTCGCTCTTCGTAGCCTTGTAATCATTGTTTTTATCTCTGAGTGTTGTGGGGATCCGATTTGGATCAGGAGGAGTTTGTAGAGGGTGTAATTCTTCTATTCCATTAGTGGAGGCTTCTCAGAGTTGGACTCCGATCGTCCCGTGGTTTTTTCCCGCAAGGGTTTCCACGTCAAAAATTCTCTGTGTCTGCGTGATTGTTTTTGTCTGGCTATTTTTTGGGCTCGTGCGTTGTATTGCTCGGTCCTCTCGCGGGTACTCTCCGGTTTGGGGAAAGGTTTTCGCGTTTCTTTCCCAACAGAGTGGTATCAGAGCTTTGGGTTCAAAGGGTGTCAGGAGTTAACAGAGGAACCAGAGAGAAGAGATGGACGCAAAGCCGGTGCGCATGGTGAATCTGAACGGCACAAACTATCATTATTGGCGGAGCAAGATAAAGGATTTGCTGTTCGTCAAGAAGCTGCATCTGCCCGTATTTGCATCCGAGAAGCCCAGTGATAAATCCGAGGAGGACTGGAAATTCGAGCATATACAGGTGTGCGGATACATCAGGCAGTTCGTTGACGAAAACGTGTACAACCACGTTGCCAATATTGAGCACGCGAAGACGTTATGGGATAAGCTGGAATCTTTGTACGCGAAGAAGACCGGGATAAACAAGTTGTTCCTGATCCGGACGATGATGGGTCTGCGGTACAAAGATGGGGCGTCTATTTCGGATCACTTGAGTGAGTTCCAGGGCGTGGTTGACCAGCTATCTTCTATGGGAGTCAAGTTCGACGACGAAGTTCAGGGACTATGGCTGCTGTGTACTTTGCCAGACTCGTGGGAGACCGTACGAGTATCTATGATCGCTTCTGCTCCAGAGGGCGTGGTCAGTCTGGAGTTTGCCAAGAGCGGGGTGTTGAATGAAGAGATGCGGAGACGTTCTCAGGGCACTTCATCCATATCCCACCACTCAGAGGTACTTGTTTCAGAGAGCCGCAGAAGGGGCAAAAGCAGGGGTCCAGGTGGTGGCAGAGACAAGAGCAGGGGGAAGTCCAAGGGTCGTTACGAGGACTCAGAGTGTTACCATTGCGGTAAGAAGGGCCATATCAAGCGGAATTGTTTTGCTTGGAAGAGAGAGAAGAAGGGCGACAAGGGGAAGCAAGAAGAGAACACTACAGCGGCGGCCTCGGTGCATGGAGGCGATGTGATCGTCGTAAGTGATGAGGTCATTACTAACCTCGCCTGCGATGACAATTCTTGGCTGGTGGACTCAGGGGCTTCAGCACATGTATCTCACAATAGGGCACTGTTTGCCACTTACACGACAGGTGACTGTGGCGTGTTGAAGATGGGCAACGGAGATGTGTCGAAGGCGGCTGCCGTTGGAGATGTGTATTTGAGAACAAAGACGGGTGCGGTTCTTGTTCTCAAGGATGTTCGTCATGTCCCTGATATCCGTTTCAACCTGGTGTCGGTTGGAAGGTTGGATGACGAGGGATTCTTCAGTCTCTTCGGGAACAGTCAGTGGAAGCTTTCCAGAGGTTCGATGGTGATTGCCAGAGGAAGCAAGAAGTCTGGTCTCTACTATATGGAGGGGAGCGCAGAGGGAGCACAGGAGGTGAACGCAGTCAGTGATGCGTCTACCGAGTTGTGGCACAGGCGGCTCGGCCATATCAACGAGAAGGGGATGAGCTACTTGGTGAACAGAAAAGTGATTACGGGGCTCAAGTCTACAAAGTTGGAGAAATGCACGCACTGTTTAGCTGGGAAGCAAAATAGGGTGTCTTTCCAAAGTCACCCAAGTTCGAGGAAGCCGGCGTTGCTCGAGTTGATTCACTCGGATGTCTGCGGTCCTATGAAGATAAAATCTCTTGGTGGTGCTTTTTACTTTGTGACTTTTATTGATGACTGTTCCAGGAAGGTTTGGGTCTATGCCTTAAAGACCAAGGATCAGGTGCTGCCTACTTTCAAGGAGTTTCAGGCCTCTGTTGAAAGGGAGACGGGCAAGAAGTTGTTGTGTGTTCGGTCCGACAATGGCGACGAATACATCGGTCCCTTTGATGCGTATTACAGAGAGCAAGGGATACGACACCAGAAGACTCCGCCAAAGACACCTCAGCTCAATGGTGTAGCGGAGCACATGAACAGGACACTGATGGAGAGGGTGCGGTGTTTGCTGTCAGAAGCAAACTTGCCGGGCAGTTATTGGGGTGAGGCTCTTCTCACAGCTGCTTATATTATTAATTTGTCTCCTAGTGCTCCTTTGCAGGGTGATGTGCCTGACAAAGTATGGTACGGCAAAGAGCCGTCATACAGTCACCTGCGGGCGTTTGGTTGTAAAGCCTTCGTGCATGTACCGAAGGACGAGAGGACCAAACTTGAGCCAAAGACGAGGCGATGCGTCTTTGTCGGCTATGGTCGGGATGAGTTTGGCTATAGACTCTACGACCCAGTGGAAGGAAAGCTCTACAGAAGCAGGGACGTGGTGTTCGTCGAGGATCAGACCATGACCAACACTCAGGATTCCGAGACGCCTTCTGAGGCTGAGGAATTGCCTGAGTTAGAGTCATTTCGCTTCGAGCAGTTTCCAGAGGACATCACAGAGGATCCAGTTATGGGGGAGCCGGTACATGGAGTTGCTTCCAACCTTGATCATCAGCCTGCTGATGATGGTCAGGGTGTCCCTCAGGAGGATGAGCATGCCGGAGAGGTAGTTTCTGAAGGGGCGGAGGCTGTCGGTATACAGCCAGCACCAGTGGCTCCACTGAGAAGGAGTGACAGGGATCGTCGACCATCTACGAGATACTCACCGAATGAGTATGTGCTATTGACTGACGGGGGGGAGCCCGAAAGTTTCGTAGAGGCTATGGAAGACGAACACAGGCAGGAGTGGATGGTGGCTATGCAGGAGGAGATGAGTTCCTTGCACACCAATTCTACTTATGATCTGGTACGGTTGCCAAAGGGCAAGAAGGCTTTGAAGAATCGATGGGTGTTCAGAGTGAAGCAGACGGATGATGCTACTCGCCCTCGATACAAAGCGAGGCTGGTAGTCAAAGGCTACGGTCAGCGAAAAGGCGTAGATTATGATAAAATCTTTTCGCCTGTCGTCAAGCATTCGTCTATCCGGGTGGTGCTAGCATTAGCAGCCAGTTTCGACTTAGAGGTCGAGCAGATGGACGTGAAGACGGCATTCCTCCACGGTGATCTTGAGGAAGAGTTGTACATGGAGCAGCCAGAGGGATTCTGCGAGAAGGGCAAGTCACATTTGGTCTACCGGTTGAGGAAGAGCTTGTATGGTCTGAAGCAGGCTCCGAGGCAGTGGTACAAGAAGTTCGAGTCGTTTATGGGGGAGCATGGTTATGCACGGACGACGTCGGACCATTGTGCATTTGTGAGGTATTTTGCCGATGATGATTTTATCATCTTATTGCTCTATGTTGATGATATGCTATTAGTGGGTCGAAATGCCACTAGGATAGCGGAGTTGAAGCGCCAACTGGGCGCGGCCTTCTCTATGAAGGATTTGGGCGCAGCGAAGACTATTTTTGGAATGGAGATCAGCCGAGAGAGAGAGAGTCCAAGCTGCTACACTTGTCCCAAACGAAGTACATTCACCGGGTACTTCAGCATTTCGGGATGGACGGGTCGAAGAAAGTGAGTTTCCCCCTCGCGGCTCACTTTAAGCTCACTGAGGAACAGTGTCCATCTACCGAGGACGAAAAGGAAGATATGGAGCGGGTTCCATATGCCTCAGCTGTGGGAAGCCTGATGTATGCTATGGTGTGTACGAGGCCAGATATTGCTCATGCAGTTGGTACGGTTAGCAGGTATCTTTCAAATCCTGGAAGGGTACATTGGAGTGCGGTCAAGTGGATTCTACGATATCTTCAGGGCACTGCTGGTTGGAGACTTTCCTTTGGTGGTGACGAGCCGAAGCTGGTTGGGTATACCGACGCTGATATGGCTGGAGATGTAGACACGAGGCGATTGACTTTGGGCTACGTGATGATGTTTGCGAGAGGAGCAGTGTCGTGGCAGTCGCGGTTGCAGAAGTGTGTTGCCTTGTCGACGACAGAGGCAGAGTACATTGCGACGACAGAGGCTTGCAAGGAGCTGTTATGGATGAAGAAGCTGTTGCAGGAAATAGGACTGAAGCAAGAGCAGTATACTTTGCTTTGCGACAGTCAGAGTGCTATTCACCTGGTGAAGAATCAGACGTTTCATAGCCGGTCCAAGCACATCGAGACTCGGTATCATTGGATACGCGATGTGGTTGAGAAGAAGGACGCGGAGCTTGAGAAGGTGCATATAGACGACAACGGAGCTGATATGTTCACGAATATTCTACCAAGGGGGAAGTTTGAGTACTGCAGGCAGATCGTCGGGATGACGACGTCCTCCCCATAGTTGTGAAGGGGGAGATTTGTTGGAGTGGGTGGGGTTCCCAACCTATGTAGAGAAGACCCCGGAGTGCGACGAGCGCCGTTCGTGTGTCGAAGAAGCTCGGAAAGTAGGCGATGAAGTTGCTGCTGTTGCTGCTGGAGCTGCTGGAAGCAGGGGATCCGAGTTCGGGCCGAACTCGGTCCCATGGCGAGTTCGGGCCGAACTCGGTCTGGCCGTTCCAGGGTTTGGCCAGTAGGTGCTGGTTGCCCCACACAGAGTTCTGGCCGAACTCTGTGTCGTCGGGGGCTGAAGCGGATTTCTGGATGAGTTTTTATCATTGGATCTAATCCAACGGTCCAGGTTGGTTGCGGGATTAGGGAGATATATTGAGTTTTCTCAACCCTAACTCATTATCGCAAGTAACACGAGTTTGAGAGAGAAGGAGGCAAGAGTGCCATTACAACTTCGGAGAAGAAGACGGAGGATTGAAGGTCGCTGTTCGAAGGAGATCGTGTTCGGGTAATCTCTACTCGTCGTTCTCGCTCTTCGTAGCCTTGTAATCATTGTTCTTATCTCTGAGTGTTGTGGGGATCCGATTTAGATCGGGAGGAGTTTGTAGAGGGTGTAATTCTTCTATTCCATTAGTGGAGGCTTCTCAGGGTTGGACTCCGATCGTCCCGTGGTTTTTTCCCGCAAGGGTTTCCACGTCAAAAATTCTCTGTGTCTGCGTGATTGTTTTTGTGTGGCTATTTTTTGGGCTCGTGCGTTGTATTGCTCGGTCCTCTCGCAGGTACTCTCCGGTTTGGGGAAAGGTTTCCGCGTTTCTTTCCTAACACAAGGGAGGGCTCCAATTCCTTTTCGGGGCTATATATGGTCATAACGATAGGAGACGTCGCGAAGAGTTGTGAAAAGAAATTATTCATCTCAGTACGATGGCCAGACATCAGAACAACATTCCTCTTCTTCTAATGGGAGATTTTAATGCGATTTTGTTTCAGCATGAGAAAATGGGAGGAAGGGTGGTACCGGAGGTGATTCTTCAAGAGTTCCAGAATTGTATATTCTTCAGGCTGGGCTACAACAACTGGAGCGGTCAGGTCATTTTTGGACATGGAACAACAAAGCAGTTATAAAACGGGTGGTATGTCAACTTGATAAAGCATTTGGTAATTCTGCTTGGTTCCACATATTTTCGAATAGCAAGGCGGAAGGGCTACCTGCGGGCACGAGCGACCACTCGTCGGTGTGCGTGAGGTTGGCTGCTATCCATCGGTCCCAGGCTCGCCCTTTTAGATATAATAATAAGTGGCACCTTATGGAGGGGTATGGGGAAGTTGTGAAGGGCGGGTTGCAAGCTTCATTCTCTGGCAACTGCCAATTTCGGTTGGTGCGGAGATTAAAAAGAATTAAGGCCGACCTTAAGGCTTAGAACATGGCGCTGCCCAAACGGATGCTGGAGGCGGAAGAGAAAAAGTTGTATCATGTCCAAACTAGACTCCAGGCGGACATGGAGAATCGAGATTTGGCCGCGGAAGAGCGGTCACTCGCGAAGGAGGTGGGGCGCCTTCGATCCCTGGAAGAAATTGACGCTGTACAGCGGGCCAAATGCCAGTGGCTTCGGGAGGGGATAGAAACTCTCGGTTCTTCTTTGACATCATCCGTATGCGCCAACACTGTAATCACATCGGCAAGCTTCTTCGTCCAGACGGGCAGGAGGCGACATCCCCCAAAGATATTCAGAAGGAAGCTGTCAGGTACTACACCGATCTATATAATCAATCGAATTATTGTACTGAGTTCCCTGTTATTATTTGTAAGAAACTGGTTACACCACATGGGAATGGTCTGATGAGGGCTGTGGTGGAGATGGAGGAGTTAGATGCTATTGTGAAACAGGTCGATGCTGATAAAGCTCCGGGACCAGACGGGTTCGGCAGCAAGTTCTTCAAGGTTCATTGGCAGGACATCAAGTTGTAAACCCTTGAGATGGTTCGAGATTTTTTTGCTAATCGGAAGCTTTTGAAGGAACTCTATCATACGTTTCTCAGTCTTGTTCCGAAAAAGGAGGGGGCGGAGGCGCTTTCTGACTACAGGCCCATTGCTTGCTGCAACTTTTTATATAAGTTGATTACTAATCTTATGTGTCATAGGATGGAGGAAGCTATGCGGGGACTTATCTCGTTCAACCAGGCTGCCTTTATTAAAGGTAGATCTATTGCTGACAATAGTCTCTTGGCACATGAGTTGGTCCGGGATTTTAATAAAGTAGGGGGAATGCGTGCATGCTTAAAACTTGATTTACGTAAAGCCTATGACATGGTGAATCGGGGCTTTGTCTGCCATATCATGTTAGCTATGGGATTCGACCGAGAGTGGGTGGATATGATACGAGAATGTATCTCCTCTCCCTCTTTCTCGGTACTGCTGAAGGGGTGTCCGCATGGTTTTTTCCAGAGCAGACGGGGGATTCGTCAAGGTGACCCGTTGTCCCCGTATTTATTCACAATAGTGATGGAGTATTTTACTTGTCTGATGGATAGAGCGGTAACTCAGGGGAGGATCACGCCACTGCAGAAAAGGATTATTCCGATTGTGTCACATCTCATTTATGCGGATGATCTACTAGTCTTCATGGCGCCCACATACAAAGGACTAGATGCGTTGTCCAATATCATCCACCAATTTGGGGCTTATACAGGTCTTCTTATTATTCAAGATGAAAGCTACATTTACTTCAATCATCACTGTCCCAACAAAGAGGAGAGAGCCAGTCGGATTGGGATAACAAGAGGGAAATTATCGGTGAAATATTTGGGCATTCCACTATGTGTAAACTATGCAAGAGAATCGGCAGAGCTTGGTGGATTACGTCCAAAGACGTACGGAGGGTTGGCACGCTCAGAATTTGTCCTTCGGTGGCCGAATTGAATTGGTAAAGGCGGTGATCCAGGCTATTGCAGTGTTTTGGCTTCAAACTATCATGCTCCCTACTGCAACTATTAAGAAAATTGATAAGATTTGTGCGAACTTTGTTTGGCGAGAAGGTATCCATGCTATTAGTTGGGATACCTTATGCAGACCGAAGGAGGAAGGAGGGGTGGGGATCCGTCCCCTACGGACTCTTCGGACGGTTGCGGCTCTCAGGCTTACATGGAAATTCATATCCGGGTCCTCCCTATGGGCTCAATGGATGATGAATAAATATGTAAAGGAGGATAGCTTCTGGCGGGTGGGGAGAAATAGCAATGCGTCGATCACTTTCAAGACGATCATCCAGCACAGGCAATGGATTAAACAGCATATTGTACGAGCCATGAGAGATGGCGAGTCCACTGACTTGTGGTTCGACCCATGGGTCGGCCACACGAGCTTTGGGACAGATTAGGAGATAGACTTTCTCCACGAGTGCAGCCGAGAGTTCGGGTTAGCTCCATTACTCACAATGGAGCTTGGCGAGCGGAATTTGTTGGCCTGATTGGTCAGTTCAGCCGCGAGATTAGGGCGGTTACACTGGACAGAGAAAGGGTCAGTGACCGATGGGTGTGGAAGGACTCGAGTAGCGGAGAATTTGAACATAGGCGGGTCTTCGAAGCAGTTAGAGACTCTTTTCCCAAAATCAATAACATGATATTCATTTGGGTCAAAGGGGCGGCCAGGAAATGGCAATACTGTATGTACAGGGTCATGCTTGGGAGACTCATCACTCGAGATAGATTGAGGAGGTTCGGGGTTACAGTGGATAGTCAGTTGTGCGTTCTATGTGCGGAATATAATGAGAGTATGTCGCATCTATTCTTTCAGTGTCAGGCTTCTTGGACAGTTTGGGAGCATCAGAAAGGTAAATTGGGAATGGCTACTGGGGGAGAATGGGACTAAACTCAGTTATAGAAGGCATCAGGAACGAACGGGGCAGAGAAGCCAGTTGGGGCTCGGAGGCTCGAATTCGACTTGTTGCGGCAGTATGGCATATCTGGAAAGAGCGAAATAACCGTATATTTGAGGGGTTGAATTCCCCCATGATTGGATTATTTAGCAATATTGAGCATGATATAAGGCTGATATCTGTACAGCGGGTCTAAACATGACCGCTGGTCTGTATTTTTCTTCTCTCTTTTAATGGAATTACCTTTTTCCAATATATATATATATATATATATATATATATATATATATATATATATATATATATATATATATATATATATATATCAAATGTTCTCTAGCCTAGTGGTTAAGAAAGATGCATGCGGCCCAAGTGGTCAGGAGTTCGAGCCCCAGTGGAGGCGAGTTCGCCACAATTACCCATTGCTTCAATATATATATATATATATATATATATATATATATATATATATATATATATATATATATATATTGGGTCATAGATACTTTTATAAAACATATGTATAACCAGAATATTTGTATAATTTTACAAGTCTTATTCGATTTTAGATTGAAATCTAAAACTGGAATCAAAGAAATATTTTAGTACTTCTAAATTAGAATCCACTTAATTTTTATTCAATTTAGTTTGGAATATTTTAGCAAATGCCTCATTCAAAATATGAAAACTAAGTATATACTCTACTATTTATTTTTAAAAGGTACCTTTATTTTTGTAGGGAACAATTAAAAATAAAATATATTTTCACTATTTTAATCGAAATTTTGAATGTTTGGTCAAAAAACGAGGACATTTTTTTTTATTTTTTTAAATAGTAGAAATATATGCTAGTTTTTATATTTTTAATGGGGACATTTGGTCCAATGTTTCTAGGTCATGTGAAAATCAGCATGAATACTAGGAGGGGGGTAGTGTTTGAGTCTTTCAACCGTAATGACGTATAGCTGTGTATGGGAGTTAATTAGTTGTACCTCCTATGGTTTGTATGCATTTTGGTAACTGTTTCCGTTGTTTTAAAAATAAAGAACATCTCCCTGGTTTATAGAGTTAATTAGTTGTATCCTCTTATGCATAAAAGAAAGTGAGTGAAAACTTAAGTACCCAGAAAATATTTTTTGTTTTTAAAACAATGAAAACAGTTACCAAAATTCGTATAAAAAAAAAAATAAAAAAAAAAAAAAAAAAAAAAAAAAAAAAGAGGAGGATACAACTAATTATCTCTGTGTATGGATTGTAATGGAAAAAAATAAAATAAAAAACATTTGCTAAATTGTCAAAAAAATAAATAAAATGGTGGTGGTGGTGGGCCTACCACATGGAAGGCAAAAAGGGAGGACGCGTGGTCCCGGGGACCAAAGAAAGGTCCAGTTCACTTCAGGCTCTGCGGGGTTGCAGCCTATGAACCGGAGGTCCATTCAAACCCTACCTCTGTGAACAAAAAAGCAAGCAGCCATAACCTTTTTAGGAAATAGCAAAAGGCAAAAGCATATAGGAGAGGAGAGAGAGCAAAGAGAAAAAGAAAAAGAAAAAAAAGTGAAGCCAACAACATCAAGCAAGGAAAGGCCATGGGGGAGGAGGGAGAGAGCACTGCTGGTGGTGGTCCGACACTTGAGGGGCTGAGGAAGAAGATGGCTGACTTTGCCAAGGAGAGAGACTGGGATCAGTTCCATAGTCCAAGGAACCTCTTGCTAGCGCTGGTATCGTAATATAACTTACACTTTTAAGAAATAAGAAATAAGAAATGACATATATATTTTCAATACATTGGATGTATTGAAATTTTTTTCCATATATATATATATATATATATATATATATATATATATATATATATATATCTTTTTTATGGTATGTTTATGGGTTTGGGGGGATTTGTGTATTTCAATGTATGTACATGTTCTAAGACCAATCTCCAATGGAGGTTTCTATCCCCACTATTTCTATGCTAGAATTTTTTTTTACCAAATAATTTTTCCAACCATGATTTCTATATCAATTTCCATTCCATCCTGATATAGGATGGAGAATTTTTATGTTTCTAAGTGTGTTAACTCTCATAAAAATTCTCTCTCATAGCAATTAATATTAGATCGTACAGATCATGTTATTCTTTGACACCATTGTGGAGTGTTTTTTTTTTTTTTTTTTTGGTATTTTTTGACTTTCATCCCACTTATTAATATGACTTTGTACTTACATCCCACTTTTTATTTTTTTTAGACTCACATCCCACTTTTCGTCACTAAAAGTATTTTTTGTGACAAAACAAATACTTTTTGTGACAAAATGAATGTTTTTTTGACGAAAAGTGGGATGTAAGTCTAAAAAAATTAAAAAGAGGGATGTAAGTACAAATTCATATTAACAAGTGGGATGAAAGTCAAAAAATCCTTTTTTTTTTTGTGTTTGTGTGTCTATAAAAATTTTCTTAAAATACAATGTCAAGTAAGATAGAAATTCAATTTTAGAAATCCGAGATGACCTCCTTAGGTCATGTTTGGCTGATGGATTTAAGGAATCTGGAAAAAAAAAAGTTGCTCATTTCCTTTGTTTGGTAGCCACAAACTTGGGAACTAAAATAGGAGGAAAATGGTTCCTCCCATAACCGGATTGATTTTCCCTTCTCCATTCTCAGCATTTATTACAAAAATTCAGGACGAAAATATCCTTACTCAAATGACCTTTTTTTTTTTTGAATCATAATGACTTTTATAGACAACAAAGTGTTGCTCCAAATTTTTTTTGTGATACCTCCTGTATTTGGGTTATATTTATGATGATATATATGTATCTGACTCTTGTTCATGCATATATGGTTGTGTATGGGTTAAGTACAAATGAAAAATAAGTAAAAGTAGTACAACCAGTAAAGGGTGGGTTTGGTTATGTGATTTGCGAGTTTCTCGGTCTAGGTGTTTCTTTTTAATTCTTAAGTTGTTTTTGTCTCATGTTTGTTAAGTCAGTGACCCATTAGTTGATCAGTACTGTTTGCTTAGTTTCTTCCTAGATATATAATCTTTGTAATGTTTGTTAATCTGTATCCGTAGACATTTTCCTTCTGGGGTTTGGTTCTAAATTTTTGTCAAAGTGTTTGGCCCATCAATGGATTAGTGAGCATTACTTGGTTTCTTAGCAAAATTTTCTTCTTAGTACGATGAGAAAGTGATGGAATATAGGTTTTCTTTTGGTTTGTTCGGAAAAAACCCCAACCTTAGTTGGTTTGTGAGAATATGCATATATTTCTCCTTATGGTTCATTCTGTGAATCTATGCACATTTTTTGTGCATGTATTGGTATTACTCCTAGGAAAATGACTTTGGTCCCAAACTCCTTTGTTTACCATCAAAGTTTGACGGGGTTAGTTTTCCTAAATCCATTTCTCAGATCACTAACAAATGGGTTGATGTATTTGTTCTATGTATGTTCAGCATATTTTCGTGTAAATATTATTATCAAATGAATGGTTTCATGTCTATTAAAAGGCGCCTCAGAATCTAATTTCCCCCTAAAACCTTTACATACTCTAATACCTAATCTATAATAAGCAATTCTTGAGCTTTATATCTCATGTAGAAATTAAGAATTAAGAGGTTGATTTTTCTCTTGTAGCACAGTAGGGAAATATCCATCAGTGGTTTGACTGTCGTGTGAGTCTGTATTATTTGAGGCAGTAACTGTTTGTTTTTGTTGTGTGCACTGTATGGAAAGGTATGTGACTATGTGTGTTGTTGCTATCCTTCCTCCTTTTGGGAGCATAAATTGAACACAAAGACACAAGTACATTAGTTTCTCCCCTCTCTTTTGAGGAATCCCCCCATATTTGCTGTGTTAACTTCTTGTAGTCGATTGTTTGTGTTTGAAGGTGGGAGAGGTCGGGGAGCTGTCCGAGATATTCCAGTGGAAAGGCGAGGTGCCGAAGGGCCTCCCTGATTGGAAAGAGGAAGAGAAGGAACACCTTGGAGAGGAGCTCTCGGACGTACTCCTCTACCTGGTGAGGCTTTCGGACATCTGTGGCATCGATTTGGGCAAGGCCGCCCTCAGAAAGGTCGAGCTCAACGCCAAGAAGTACCCGGTTAGCCAGTGCAAGGGCTCTTCCAAGAAGTACAGACATTACTCCAACACTGAGTGCTCTAACAATGGATCTTCTGCTTCTGATGGTAACTAACTAGCCTCTTTGTGATGTTTTGTTCGAGGTTAAAAAACTCGGTATCCGTATCCGTATTGGTGAGCCTTCCTATGTGTATTAGTTTCGGCTAATACTTAAAACCTTGGTTTTTAGACTTCAAACTTTTGGGGGTTAAAGACTTCAAGTTAGATGTTACTTGATGGATAGATAGGTAGATTATAGATAGGGATGATTGGAGGATGGATGGCTTTTTTATTTCTTGTTCTTTTGCATGGACACCATCCACTCCTATGGAAAGTAGTAGACAATGTGGACAAGTTAATTTATGGAATGGAAAAAGCTGCTTGTTTGTTTCTTTCTCTCTACTGTTTTCTGGTGTACTACTTACAGTCTACATAACCCAGCTGCTTGCAAAAGTGACTTTTTATTTGCTACAACTTTCCCAGTGTGGTTTGTGTCTGTGTCTCAAATTTTTGACCAAGACTTCATTATAGAGAGCACCAAGTACACCACTGGTGTGGGCTCTTGCCAGGTTTGTCCCCTAAAGCAAGGTTTTACTGAGCTTTTCTTTTGGTCCCTTTTGGGGAAAAAAAAGGTCCTTTTGGTGGCTGTTTACTCTTCATGTTAGCTTTTCTTTATATAGTTTGTCTACTATGTATTTTCCAATTGAGGCTTAAATTATGTACAATTTCTGTGACTACAAATAGGTTTATTTGGCTTCAGAAAACTTGGAGAAAAAGATTGTATGTTCTTTAACATGTGTAGTTTTGACTGAACATAAGCTTATAATTAGGAGGTAGGTAAAGTTTTGGTTGAACATAAACTTGGGAGTAAAAGAGAATAATGTTCATTAGCCTATGTGAACAGTGATTTCGAGACCTAAATTCTAACGCTGGTCATTTTCGAGACCCAAACCCTAATATCCATATATATACGTGAGACCCTATTGCTAAATAACCCTTCTTTCTTCTCTTTTGTATGGTTTATTTCTGTCACTTTCATACAACCAAACACAGCCTTGCATTAAGAAAATGTAATGATCTGCTTCATCATAAATCTAGTTTATGCTATATAGAATTTGGATATTAACTTTTATGTTGGATTATAAAACAAATTATTTTACTGTGGAAGACGATAGATGAACTATTAAGGACAGTCTAATGTTTGCGAATAAGAAGAATGCGCAGTGAAGTAAACAGTTGATTAGGAACTTGTATGTTAACCTTACAGGAATAAGTATACAGTTTTAGCGATTCAAGTGTGGTGCAAGGGAATATTTATTAAGAACACGAAATTGGAAAACACTAGACCTCTTACCTTGGCTTGAATAATAGAATACATGATTGTTGCTTGATCATAGAACTTCACTTATTAGAATTTTCGGATTCTGATATATATACTAATGAGAGACGAGAGTCGGAACTTGGAATAAGAATGCCTGATTGAATGTGGACTAGAAAACCGTTATAATTGTATGAGAAGTAAAGAACTTGGAATATGGACTGCCATAGTGAAAATGTTGTGAACTCTGTCGTGAATACTAGAGATCGACTTTATTGTTATTGGCTTTGAACATGAGAATAAGTAAATGAACACTAAGGAGATTAAGAACTTGATGTGTCTGTTGAAATCTTGGGTTTAGTTAAGGTAGTGTTAATAAATAGATCATTGTGCAACGATAGGAAATGATATAGCTATCAGCACATACGTTATTTTGATGTTACGATAGTATGATACTTGTTGGCAAGATTGTGTTTTATGGTACCGTAATGAGACTCTTTTGTGAAAACTGTTGCGGAACTTCGAGTTGGAAGGAGCTATGATGTATGATGTATGGTGATTGAGCTGAGGCTCTAGAGATGGGAACGAGCTGAGGGTTTTAGTAACCCTCATCCTCATGAATTAAAAAAATAATAATGGTTGCCACCTATTTAAAGTTAAAAGGCCTTCCATTATCCTTTCACTAAACAAATGGGCATTCGATAATGAAAGGAAGGAGAGTACTTTCAAAAGTTAAGTTGTTGCTCAGAACAACTTTTTAATTACTACAAAAGCATGTCTTGCCAAACTCTTTTACTGTTTAAGACGACAACTTTTAACATGTAGGCCAGCTTACAAAAATAGCTTATGGCAATTAATTTTAATAAGTTTCAATGCTACTGAATCTACTTGGTGACCGTTCGGTTGGTTTATTCAGCTTCAATCGAATAGAAATAGTCAAAACTGAATAAACTGAAATTTAAAAAAATTAAAATCGAAATCGAACCAAAATTAGCTATAATCGAAATCGAATCAAACCAAAACGAAAAAGGATTCGGTTTATTTGATTGGACTATTTTTATTGTTTTATGGACCGGACCCAAAGTTGGAATTGTAATTTGCAAACTAGTATCGAAGTTCATGATTTATGGAGAAGAACTCTAAAAATGTATAAAAAGCGCCGATAAATCTTACAATTTGAGCCATCACCTCTGTGGGATCAAACATATGACCAGTTTTGTCAGATACTGATTGTTAGTTAGCTCTAGTGGTTGTTAGATGGGTTTTCTCTACTGGACAAGATTCAAACCTCACAAAAGCATCTATTTTTGTTACCTATTTCAAGAAGGATTCCTTTTGGAGCTAGACGACTCTGACTCAAGTGAAGACATAAATTGGCACTTTGATGACGCACTATGCACGTATGCATTGCTCTGCGTGCTCCCGTGGGTGCCACAACGTTCTGCAGCTCCCGTGGGTCCGTGGGTGCTGCGACGTTTCGCAGTACTACGTGGGTTCGCGGGATCTGTGTAAGCATTGCTCCACGTGCTCCCGCGGCTTTTGTGGGTGTAGGGGTACCGTCGCGGTTCGTGGGTTCTGCAGGGGTCACGGGTACGCGGCATACAACGAATATGGAGTCCCGTAAGACCGCTTCTCAATTGTATCAAGTTTGCTGCTAGTTGGGCAGTTTAGTTTGTAATTGTCATATGTACAGGAAGTTCCCAAGTTATGGGGTTCGACTCCTTGGTTTCCAGCCTACTTTAGTAGTAGACGGTTATAGCTGCTAGGGGGTTGGTTCCCCATATAAAGTCCTTATTTTTGAATTCAGTGCAGTACACAAGAAACAAGAGAGAACATAAGACCATCTCCAATGGCGATTTCTAAAATTGAGTTCTTATCCAACTTGGCTTTGTACTTTAAGAAGATTTCTATCCTAGTTGGAAGAGTTTCTACATTGAAATTGTAGACAAACAAAAATGCTCTTCAATGGTTTTCCATTTCTATCCTATGCGTCACATAGTAAAAGGATCAATTTAATGGTGTGGGGTCCATTAATAATTGTCATGAGAGATATGAGAATTTCTATGAGAGTTTCTACATGTAGAAACCCTCCTAGAAAGTTTCCATCCTACATCATTGCCACTTAGGATAGAAATGGTGATAGAAATCACCATTGGAATAGAAATAAGAAAGATAGAAACCCCCATTGGAGATGGTCTAAGGTGCAGCACATTTGCAAAATGAAAAGTGAGTGTTCGATTCTCTATCTGACGTTCATGCGATGACAGTTTTGAACATTCCAAAAGTTATTCCACATTTACTGGTTCATGGAAACGGATCGACGAGAGAAACAGATCGACGAGAAAGATTAGATCTTGCTTGAGCTCGAGGGAACGGTGTTCTTCGTCACTCCACCAATGTGACAGTTACTATCTTTTGCATTACTATATTGCGGTTTAGGACTTTTGCTCTTTTAGCGATAAGTTGCACTACGTTGTTTAATCTTGCTAGGAAAGATATCGGTGCCAGTCCTTGACAATCTTCCGCACTAATCTTGCTGACATACTTTGCAATGCAAGTTATGTTTGCTGATTTTTCATCTTTGGGACTTGTACGGATTTCCGTAAATTTAACATGATTTTACTTGTACGGATTCCTGTAAATTCAACAACAAAATCATGGCGTTGGTGATCTTTTGGGCCTCGCGACGTTTTTTTGCTTCTACAACTTCTCAAGGTCGCCAATGTTGACCATCCTGCATTAGTTCCTTCAGACTTGCTGCAGAAACAGACCTTATATCAATGGAAAATGCAAGTTTACTACCATATTTTTACAACCTTCTTACAACTATTCTCTCTCACCCCTTACACATGGGTCCCACCGGGTCCCACCACCACTGTCACCCTTCCGCTACATGGGCTCCACCCGGCCCCACCATTTTTTCCCCTCCTCCAATCGAAGTCCGACACGTGTCCGGTTGTAGGAAAGTTGTAAAGTTTGGTTGTAGGCATAGCAAAGCTCTATATCAATTGCAAGTGCAGCCACCAATTTCAAGAAATCAAATAGTGGATCAACTTTGCTAACAGTTCTCAATCCCAATAGCCAGATTTCAAGAAATCAAACAGTGGATCAACTTTTCAAGTGCAGAAACAGACCTTATATCAATCCCAATAGCCAGATTGCAAACCGCTTTTATTGCAGTTCCTAATCATCATCATCATCATCATCATCATCATCATAGTCATGAAAACTAGAAAAGTAGTTTTAATCAACCCACAATGTGCAACTTATCAGCCCATCAATACATTCTTTAGAACAAATCAAGAAACATCTGAGGTGGAAGGATTCTTCAATTTCAACTTGATTGTCTACTATCTTTCAATGCCATTGTTAGGAGCCATGTAAAGTACTCCACATCTCTTCTCGACAACCTTTTCTTTTCTGACGTGAACTTGAGATGGCCAGAGAAGGAAAGCTTCCGTAATCTGAAGAGATGAGGCTACATCATTCAATTCCTGTATAGGAACTGTAATTAGAAACATAATTTGCAACATAAAACAGTTAAAACCATTGCATGGAACCGAAGCACCGATGACAAACTTTATTTCCAACTCTGAGGTTAAGTTGGGAGGCAACTGCTCAGCGTAAAAGATAGGCGCTTGCCTCATGATGTCTGTAGCACCAATTAGCATTCATACATTGTACTCGGTGCAATGAATCACATATTCAAAAAGGAAAAGCAATATGCCATTGTGCATAAAATGAAATAAACGTCAGATACCTGATACTAAGATTACTGGGTGCAGTAATACCGGAAGTCCCATCTATACTTCTATAGTTGTACCATGGAATCTTTATAATCGTCTCTAGGAACTCTTCGCACTTGCAACTGTTGCCGGCTCAGAGGAAGGGGTAAACTGGTACTTGTGACTTGTACAAAAAATTAGAAGGCTATTTCTTGAAGAACTTGAAGGGTCTTTTGATGAACCTGAGAGCCAGAAGATCATGATTATATTCGGACTTCATCCGCATGTAGGTCGACACTACCAAAGAAGAGAAGATTACTTACCCATTCCAAATGTTGAGCTGTAATGCCAGATATATTTCCTCCGTAGATTCCACCCAAGACCTGAAATGTCGAAGGAATATGCATGTCAACAAGACATGCTGGCTTCATATATATGACGATCTATAACCAACTATCATAAGTATACAGCTTTTATCCCAAATGTTGGGGGTCACCAAGACATTATCTTTATCCCATTCAGATCAATTAAGGCCATCCCTTTCAAGATGAAATTCTAAAATAAAGTTATATTGGCTCTATCTAAAATGTCTGTACCTTTGTAACAGTTTCAAGGAACATGCCAGGACGAACAGGGAGCGACTTGCGGCCAGTTGCACTGCCCTGTTGACAACGAACGGAGAGTATATGAGCACCCAAAAGTAAATAACAGATTAGAATTATCTTTGCTTGAACCATTAAGGGGGTGTTTAGTTGGCTGTAAATAGAAATACATGCAACAATGGTTGCACCATTTACACCATTTCCGGTATTTGGTTTGATGTAAATGGAGGAATTGGTACAACAAATGTTGCATCATTTCCTCCAACTACAGTAACATTTGTTGTGGCCAACATGGTCGCAACACCACTTACAACAATATTTGCAACACCATTTCCATCCTCTCCTCACATTCTCTCTTCTTAATGGTCATAAAATCGCAACCAAATAACGGAAATCTATTTTACCGCAACAAAAGTTGCAACCAAACAATGTTTTTCCAGCACCACTTACAACAACAAATGCTACATGCAACATATGTTGCATGATAATTCTATTTACAGCCAACCAAACAGCCGCTAAGCTAATCAGTTGCGCTTACTGTATGTTGTTTGTTATTAGAATCTTCTTCATTGTCTGCACCCTCATCTTTCCCTTGCATTACATTAGTTATCATTTCTTCAACATTCTTTCCTGGCCTCAAAGCGACTAGCTTGCTCAAGAAGTTCACCTGCATTCATGTTCGTGATATCATGCAGAAAAATATGACAAAACACAAACTTATGAAAGGCACAAACACCAAGTAAGCTAAATCTGCATACTGCCCTCATCCCTGTTCTTTCTAAAGCCTTTTGTGCATCACGGCTGACCCTCAATGCTTGTCTTATTATAGCTAATTTGTCCACTAGTTGAAATCAGCTAATTTGACTTGGTGAACATTTTGAATGGGATAGGATCTCGGTATCAAAAAACTGATGGGCATAAAACTAACAGTAGCTGTAGGTCACAGGATGGATGAGTCTGTTATGAAGTTAAACAGTTGTTAAAAGATTCTTCTTTTTTCCTTTTTTTTTCTGTTAAAAGATTCTAAATTGAAGAAGGCAACTTTTTTTTTTCCAGCACCAAAATATATCGATGAAAACATAAATTTATAGGACAATCATTTTGTGAGTACAAAAACATAAGCACAGTCAATGAAGAGATTCTTCACATGATTGTTTTTAAAAAGGCAGAAATAAGCAATTAACCTCTGCTTCAGGCAATGTACTTAAACCACGATCATTTCTTTCATCCATTAGCCCACCGCCCATCATATTACGAGCTTCTTCCCTGATCAAAACAAGTCTGGCAAGCAATTTCCTATCTGGAACAGTAGGCCTCGATTCCATTGTCTGAAAGGGCATAATGAAGTTAGTTATGGCTAGTGAAGAATATGTTGCCAACGATACTGTAAACTCTTTGTTTTGCAGCTCCGCACTTATATAGTTTATTCCACCAAAAAGATCTTCTAAAAAGACATCTAAATTGTGTAAATTTTGAGTAAAGCAGATTAATGGTTTGTCTTGAAGTATGGGGGAAAAAAACTGTCTGACAACATTTACGTGGATCAAGACCTGGCCCAATTCAACTTTTGCTCTTCCTTTTGAGTGCCCAAGTCAGGTCTGGGTCAGAGGCCCAACTGGTAGCCCCTTCCTTCCCCTCAGAGGTTGACATAATATTTGCCACAGTCTGTCCCGTCTTCCTTTTACTGCCCACTACAAGGCAAAAAGAAAATAAACCTGCAAAGACTACCTCAGCCTACCCTCTGTCCACTACGGTAGTTACATTTTCGTTGCTTATCTTCAAACTTCTCACTCCCGTCAGGACCAAGCACCTCCTCAGTTACAAGTAGAGCTCTCCCCAACTTTCCTTATGACTTCCTTGGCTATGAAATTGGGGATAATTCAAAGGATTTATGTCAAGTTGCAAGTCAGGCTCAAATCTTGACAAATTTATAATGGATCTTTCTCATTGTTGTTTTCTCGTCCACATTTACCCCAATTGATGGGAAAAGGTTAGGAGGAAGATAGTGATGACAAAGATTAGAAAGTTGTGATCCTCTGTGTGTGTGCCTGTGTGGAAACTACATTGGGATACTTCATTGATGTGGTTTGAGTGCATATATATACAAACTATAAAGGAGGACAATCTTCCTCATACAACTCCATCCAATCTGTACAGTACCACATGATTTTTCAATATATGAAACGATACCAATCGATACCAAGTCCACAATCAAAAAATGACTTCGAAAATGGATTATTAAAACAGCAAAGCCAACTTCTCCAGCACATATAGCATGTATGCATGGTAAAAACTCAGCAAAATATTATGCATAATTAATCATAAAAAATATGATTCTTTCAAAAAAGAAATAGTTGAAGTACACACGTTGTCAAATAATATCTAGTAAACGTAAAGGAATATCTTAACCGTGCAAATATTAGACTGACCTCCAATAAGTCATCAGCCTGATTAGCAATATCATTCAGATTTGCTGCTGGAAGTTGGACTTTTAAACCTTTTTCACTTTTAAAAACACCGCCACCTGCTGCTACTCGGCGTAGCAGCTCATGTCTACTTTCTTTTTGTGGAGTACGGCAAAGCAATCCAACAACTTGGACCTGTCACGGAAACCAGATATTGGTGTATGAAGTATGAACAAATGCTTTCTTAGACAGCTTCAGCTTAGAAAAGGAAGCTATGAGGTATAGGCTCACATGAGTAGGGCACTTTTTTGTAAGATGGTCCAATACCGTTTGTTTGATTACCTCCAAAAGTGATTTGCGCTGGACAAACAGGATAACTCAGATATGTTATACAAAAATATATGAGATAATAGTGACATTTAAACATCAAAGTTTGTATGTGTTAACATCTATAGCTTCTACATTACGATGGTTATGTACATTAGCAAATATGGACATCAGGAAAAAAAAAAAAAAAAACCATGTCTGAAGCATTATATAAAACACATTTGAGTCGAACTACTTGGAAGAAACAACCAATAACGAAGACAGAAGAATGTTTCTTTCTTGAAAGGGTATTTCTTTATTATCTTATCATGAAATCTGAAGTAATTTGTATTAGTTTTGAAATACAAAGTAACCTGACATTCTCTTCATTTAGTCTTCAAGTTTCCAAATCAAAATCTGATTACACAGATGGATGAATCCAGAAAATAAAGCATGGATACGAAGTGACCAAGGGAAACACAGCCTAGTAAAGTCCTTCCATGGGTACGACGTGATCCAGGTGCCTATAATGTTCAAGAAGAACATAGCCATTCTAATTTCCTTTCTAAATCGGTAATTATTCTAGTTTTACAATAATAGACTCATTTGCCTATAAAATATTTAATAGTCAAATACTAATATAGTAGTATGCACGTAAAGTTTAACACAAAAACAACAAAGCCTTTATCTCAAATTTTTGGAGTCGTCAGATTGAACCTTCTTCCATTTGGCTCCATAAAGGGTCATGTCCTTTGTAACGCTATCGAATATGCATGTAATGTTTAATAATCAAACGAAAAAATGATCTCTCAGTAAATTGCAAAAAAGTCAAAGGGTAAACTAAGAATGGCTTAGTGGGTTCTCTCCCTTGTCAGATGTTGACAGGGGCACTGAAGAACTTAAAACCAAGTGCTGTGCAATTTTCAGTGTGGAGTAGTAGGAATAATTTGCAGCTCATAAATGAAGGGAATGGACACTTGACATTAATAAACCTAGGTGGGTTCTCTCTTGGGTCAGATGCTCCCAGAGATGCTAAAGAATTAGCACCAAGTGCAGAGTGATTTTCACAGTGAGAAGAACTAGTTGGACTAGTTTGCAGTTCACAAATTAAGGGATTAGATATTTGGAAAATTGGACATTAATAAACTGAACTAATCTAGGAAATTACATCATACAGATCACGAAAGGACTTCAACATTCACAAAAAGGAATAGCATAAAACATCATATAATATTGGAAACATTGGAACCAATGGAGTTACTTTTTCCATGCTGAAGTGATTCACCTTCAGTCCGGAAGGACCTCTAGTGCACAAGCGGGAAAGTAAAAAAAAAAAAAAAAAGAAAGATAAAAGATTACATAATAATTAAGATAAAACTTCTGCATTTGACAGGGGTGCTTTCTCCAATTAATAGATTAAGAAAAATGTTTGAAGCTGCATCTTTGCCAAAAAAGATTCTCTATGTGCCATGTACCTCAAGTTTGCCATCACATCCAATATGGCTTTAATATAATGTGCAAAAGTCTAGCATACGTCTCCCCATGATCTACACTGCCCACGATCACACTAATGAAACAACCTTGTCAACTGAACTTTATCATAGTCATCGCTAAGCCAAGTTTTAGTTTAAACCTCTCAATCGAGTCTTGCCCTCATAATCACTAAGTCAGTTACCCTTTGGTGGAACTGAATTAAGTTCACCAAATGGTAGAATAGAGCCTCAACTCATGCATGGACTTTCGACCTTTTCTTTATACCATCTTCCTTCAACGAAACCGAAAAAAACGGCCCCTGATCTATGTTGCACGAATACGGAAATGATAAGGATACATAATATGAACGTTTGCAAATAGGTTAAGAAGGAGATACGTATGTTGTATGACAAGGACATGGGCACGGGTACGGACACGGACATGATAAGGATATGGGATGAACATTTGCAAATAGGTTAAGGAGTTACCTAATGTTGTATGACAAAGACATGAGCACAGGTACGGTTCGATATGGAATTATGGATGCGGACATCATTTTACCTTGTCCGCATAACATAGCCCCTAATTCCACTAAATCACTAAATTGGTTAGTTGTCCAGGACCTTCAAGCTGAACCAACCATAGTCATTTGATATAACGCCGAACTAACTACACTAATACAGTCATTTGATATATCGCCGAACTAACTATAGTCATCGGATTACAACTTAAGATACTATTCATTGACCTTAGTACATTACATAACCGAGGCCACCAAACTTCATAGGGCAACAATGTATATCAAGCAAATTATGATAATAAAGGACTCCATGACAAGCTTAAATTTGAATTTCCCATATATTTTTTTAAAGATGAAGTCAATGTCGAAATTCAACATTAATAACTAAGTCTTATTCTAGGAACTTCAAAAGAGTCATGTAACTTCCAAATGACCCTAAATCAATGGTGGAGATGTGATTTCCATGCTAACCAAACACAATAACAAAGCCTTTTATCCCAATTTTTTCAAAGTCCGAAGTTGGAATCATTTTCTTCAGTTTGGTTCTCTTATGGGCCATGTCCTATCTGAAATTAACAAAAACTATATCCTTGTTACAGCTACAATCCAAATTCGTTTAGGCCTACCCTTAGTTCTCGTAGCTCCTTTGACTAACATCTTACCGTTCCTCCTAACCAGTGCATCTATTGGCCTACGTTTCACATTTCCAAACCACTGGACATGTCCTCCCATTTTATCCTCAAATGACACAACCTCCATGAATAAACTCATTTCTTAACCTATGCTCCAATGTATTGCCACGCATCCCTATTAGTATACTCATTTCAGCTGTGCTCATTTTTCGGACATTGTTCAACCTAACCAACACGCACGCGCAAATAACCCCAGAAAACCATAAAAATCCCAACTTCCGTATGCACGGAAAAGAAAATACTGGAACTGGAATACCAAACTAATTAACTTAACAAAACACTACAAACCAAAAGAAGACACCCCCAAAGAAAAAACTTCTCGTGGGAATTTCATCAGTAACCTGGTCGTCGCTGTCCTTATCGGCAATCTGGATCATATAATCGAGCGCCATCATGAACCCGGCCTCCATCTCGTCGACCCTCTTCCCTATAACCCCCTGCGCGGCGATCTCCACCGCCGCGGCCTCCGACGCCTCGTCCAGGTCCATGTCCTCCAGCTGCTCGACAAAACGCCCACGTCACAAACAGGGGGAAAAAAACAACCGACCACACGGGTCTCTTTCTGAAGCACTAAAGACGCGAGCTTTACCAGTTTGAGCATCTCTTGGAGGACGGAGGTGACCTGGTCGCCGCCGTTGAGGAGGGCCTCGTAGTCGGAGGAGTCCCACTTGTCGGAGGACGTGGTGGCGGAGCTGTGCGTGCTGGCGGAGGAAGAGAGGTGGGTGGTGGTGGTGGTGGTGGGATGATGGAGAGTGGAGGAGTGGAAGGAAAGGAGATGAAGCTTGGCTCTGGGGAAGAGGGGGAGAGCTCGTGGAGTTAAAGTGGGAAAAGAGAGGATAGAGAGACTCATCATCATTCTTTCTTCCTTCTGCTGCTGCTGCTGCTGCTGCTAATGATTTGATGGACTTTTAAGCAAATAATAAGATTCAAGGAATTAATTTATAAATATAGTATAGAATCCACACCCTTAAAAAAAATAAAAAATTGAAGTTACGCCGTCTGTGGGAATCGAACCCACGACCACACGGTTAAAAGCCGTGCGCTCTACCGGCTGAGCTAAGACGGCAGTCTATTCTGTTTTCCAATAAAGGTAAATTATCATTTAAATATGGTAATATTTCCTAAATTTGGTGAAACACAATGAAATTATTTTTGTACAATTAAATGAAGTATAATAAAAACACATTTTATATGAACATGTTAAACTTCTACTATAGGCTAGGGGCGTGCACTATTCAATTTTAGGCCGAAAATCGAATCTAACCGATCTGAATAAGAAATTCGGTTTGATTTGAAAAAAACAAGGTTCAATTCCAATATTGAAAATACTAATTTTTCCTATTTGGTTTCGGTTTCGATTTCGGTCCAAACCGAAAATCGAATAAAGGTTATGCAATTATGTAAATACATATCTCAATTTTATTGATATTTTAATGTGATTAAAAAATATGTATATTTTGAAAACAATAATTATGTATATGTTTTGAACCTAATTAACAACTAATCTAATTTTTGATGCAACTTAGAAATACAACAAATATATGTATAAAAATTATTATTTTTAATATAATTTAACCACGATTCCAACTTTCGGTCCGACCCATTAAACAATAGAATTATTCCAACTGAACAAATTAACTAAACTGATTATTCTGTTCGGTTCGGTTTCAATTTTGGTTAATTTTGGTTCTGATTCGATTTTGGATTTTTATAATTTCAGTTTATTCGATTTTGACTATTTCGATTCAGTTGAAATCGAATTTAATGTACTAATTGCGTAGATAGTCATAATAATTTCGAATTTCACCAAATATGAAAGGTGGTTCTTGACAAATAATATATTGTGCTATGTTAGTTTTGTTAGGAACAAGTGAATAAAAAATACTCCTAATGCAACAGTAGAAGAATTGATGCTTAATTGTGTTCCATCAAATATATCATTAACAACCTTTGTAATATGGTAGCTAGAGGGTCTGTTGGTCATTTTAAACGATGCTGCCTAACACTCATAAGACCAATGGTAGATTTTCAATTGCTACATTTTGACTTTAGCCAAATTTTGTAGTGCATTTGAAGGCTGTAGTGGACATTTGTACATACTTAAAAATTACTATAAAGCTAAGAGACTCCAGATTTGAAACGTGTCATAACACATCTACATTAATTTCTGGGCCCATCAAAATTAATCGTTCTTACCAAAAAGAAGGGGGATATAGGGAGAAAATTATACCAACCAGAAGGAAAACAAAGAGAAAAAGAGGAAGGAAAAAAGATTAGGTTAATTTGGAGTATTTGTTTGGAATGTGCTATTGTGTGTCAATATCAAAGAAACACTTTAAAAGTAGTAATTTACATAATTTTCGATAATTTAAAGTATGTGTTTGAAATGTCTATTCATAAACGCATGGTCGATCCTGAGCTCATGAAAGTCAAAGACGAACTTTCAGAATAAACGATCCCTATATAATATAAAAATAATTAAAAAAATAAATTTATTCTTATCATGAACACTTGAACCAAGGTCCTATAGTACAAGACTAACATAATTAGTTTATAATTAAAGACTTACATCTTTTACCTTGGGGTCAAGTAAATATGAGACTCGGAGCCAGTGCACTTGTTCAGGATCGGCTCTATGTAAATCTATCATTGAAGGTGAACAGTCATTACCAAACTTCTTGCGAATCATGCCGGAGGAAAACCTTAGGGAATACTATGTACCAAAATACATTTATTCATGATGTCAATAAGATGTTCTCCGCACTCCCATCAAACAAACCATCAACCTCAAATTATACTTTCACAATCCATCAACCTCAAATTAGCAGTCGAACACAACAGAGATATATACAACCATCCATCCATGCATCCATCATCAATGATTAATATCTAATGTTGGGGGAACACGACAATAACAAGTCCGTGTCCGGGTGTCCCTATATCCATATTGTGTTTGTACCAGTATCCTAGCACAGTCGAATTCTCCAACACATCCCTTACTCTCAAATCAACACAACACAACACAACACAACACTATCTTTTCTAGCTAAATTACTAATCCCTTACTCTCGACCGGCGACTGCCAAACCTAGCAGGTAGCAGCGGCTGCTTTTCCTCTCCAGCCCGAACGCCGGTGTCAGCCGGCACCCCGTGCGCTGCAGCGGTGCAGCCAGCAACGGCTGCTCTCCTGTTCAGGCCTAAATTTTTAATAAGTAAACATTACCAAAATTTAGGCAAGAAAACTCTGTTGGATTATCGAATTTACAAAGAAAACTCTGATAAATTTTTGACAAAATTTTTTAGAACCTTATATTAACTATTAGCTAGCCCATCCTGCCTGGCTTCACCCCTGAGAACAACAACAAACATATACTCCAAAATGATGCATGCATTCGTTCATTTATTCATATCAAGCATAGCTCTAAAGAGTATAGATTGACTAACACGAAAAAGAAGAAGAAGAAAAAAAGTACTGATCATGCATGCATTCGTGGTCATGAAGTATATCAACCCCATGCATATGCATCAGTCGCGCGCGCGGATGATCAGCATTCGCTCCCAGCATCGTCCGGCTGCTGCGGCGGCGGCGGCGGGGGTGAGACGAGGATCCAGCCGAAGCCGAAGGGGTCCCTGAGCTTGGAAGCGACCCTACCGCCCTCGACTTCCTCGATCAAGCCCTCCTGAAGCGCCCCGGCAGCCGCCGCCTTCATCAAGGCGAGCTGGTAGTATTGCCCCTCCACCTCCAGCATGAAAGCCCCCTCCTTCCTCACCCTGCATGACAACAAACATACGTACGTGAGTGGGTGCATGCATGCATGCCTACGTCAACAACAATAATAATAATTATTATTATTATTTTCCCTAAACAACGTATAATTCTAAGTAGTACTTTTCATTTTTAGGTGATCGCTGACGTAACAAATTTAAAAAAAAATCTATTTTATTAATAGTAATTTTAATTTTAATTTTAATTTTAATAATAATGTTAATGTTTTTTCTTCTAGGGGAATGAACTTCATTCAACTATTTAAAGGATTACAAGAAGACATATCACGAAGGATATGTTCATAAATACAATCTGGGCTAACTTGCATGCACTGTAAGAGAGTTTATAGGATTGTGCAAGAGAGCATGTGTACTCAGCATTTTTGTTATAAATACTTTGTAGTTATAAATACTTTGTGGAAGAGAGTTCATAGAACTGTAAGAGAGTTAATGTTGCCATGTCAACCTCCACACAATGAGAAATGGCTTGGAGGAATACTTTGTAGGGATGAATAGCATTTTTGTTATATATATATATATATATATATATATATATATATATATATATATATATATATATATATATATATACACACACACGTTTTCATTTTCTTTTATATATCGAAAAACAAAAACAAGAATGAACTCAGCTGATATTAGATATAAAAATTTGCGTAAACTGAAAGATCTAGGAATATATAGAGGACAAGAAGTGTTACTGAAAAGTAAAATATTAAAGATCTCAAATAAATAGAGAGAGAGAGAGAGAGAGAGAGAGAGAGAGAGAGAGAGTTGAGTGAGAGAGAGAGAGAGAGGGTGAGTGAGAGAGAGAGAAAGAAATAAAGTTTTCAATAAAAGATATAGGAATAATTTACTTCTATATTAGATAATAAAAATAAATGTAAAATAGGAATTTATATAGATAGGGGACAACAAGTAGACAACAAAGTGTTGTCCGAAGAACAATTATTTCTTCCTAACGAACATATATATATATATATATATATATATATATATATATATATATATATATATATATATATATATATATATATATATATATATATATCTCGAAAAAACAAAAACAAGAATGTACTCAGCTATATTTTATATATATATATATATATATATATATATATATATATATATATATATATATATATATATATATATATATATATATATATATATATATATATCGAAAAAACAAAAACAAGAATGTACTCAGCTATATTATATTATATTATATTATATTATATTATATATAAAAATTATATGTCAAATAAAAGATCTCGGAATATATAGATGAAGTGTTACTGAAAAATATATATATTAAATATCTTAAATAAATAAATAGAGGAAGAAAAATAAAGTGTAAAATAAAAGAGATCTAGGAGTACACTAAAAATCGAAAGAAAATATCAAATATCTTTTGGTTTACATATATATAAATTTACGTAAACTAACAAGTAGTAGACAATATTTACTGAGAAAGAAAATATTAAATGGAGAGGAAAGAATAAAGTTCAAAGTAAAAGATCTAGGAATAATTTACTTCTATATTAGATAATCAATGTAAATAATTAAAGATCTAGGAATATAGAGGACAAGAAGTAGACATTAAAGAAGTGTTGTCCAAAGAAAAAAAATGGAAAATTAAGTTAAACAAAGAAATTAAACTGTTGCTAATTAAAAAGGGAAAATAATTAAATCTCTTAAATAAATAAATAGGGAAGAACAATTTTAAACTAACACTGGAAATTTGCAGTACCGATCGAACCAAAGAAGCAACAGAGAATTAATGGAAGGGCTTACACGGGAGCGGCGTCGTTGATCTCGCCGGAGATGAGGACGACCTCCGAACCGATCATGATCTCGGCGGAGAGGAGGGGGGGGAGCTCCTGGCCGGGCTTCCTCTTAGTGTCCTTGCTCAGCTTCATCACCTCGGCGCCGAACGCCGCTGTGTAGAACCCCACGGCCTCCCCCACCATCGACTCCGCCACCGCCAGCTTCGTCTTCACCGCCGTGACGGAGGACGACGACGCCGACGCCGACGCCGCCGACGCCGCCGGGGTCTCGTTGTTCCCGGCCATTGGAGCGGGAAGAAGCGAGGTCTCGAAACCCTAAAAAAAGAATATAGCGACAGAGAGTGAGAATGGAGACGAAGCAGCAGAGGGGTGCTATTTATAGATGAGATGAAGAGAGGACGTTCTAGAATTTACCGTTCGAAAAGTGCCATGTTCATGGTTACAATTACGGACTTGCCACTGAACTAGAACTACAGTTGGATTTTTTTTTTTTTTTTTTTTTTTTTGCTCTATTGATTTTGTGGAAGGAGGATTTTATACAATAATATTTCAGATTTAGTCTAGATTGTTAAGTAGACATGGGCCTATGGCCGGTCTAAGGGTGATCTCAATAGAGGTCGGGGTCGCGGGTGACATCCAGAATAGACCTACAATAAAAATTAAGCGGCAACTAAAACTAGATGTGAATTGATATTTTCTGAATTTTTTTTGTTGTTGAATGATATATAATTTAATTATTAATTAGTAAGTGTTGACCTAGTACGATTTTAAAATTAAAGTTTTGCTTGGTCATAATTTTTTTTCTTGAAAATTATAGTTCCATTAAATCTTATGGAAAGCGCTATTTAACAAATTATAGTTTGTGGTTAATACTATTTCGAAAAATGATGGCTCTATTAAACTGTATGCACACCGCGTATTCTTACTTCTACATGTAATTCTTTGTTAAAAAACTTTCTTTTAGATTCAATGTATTAATATGTTATAGCTCATATTAAATTGGAATTTCAGTGCCAATATAATACATGCATGTGATATGACAATTTCTCATGCAAATATATCAGTAGGGGCAAAAATATAATATTCGGCTGATGTAAGGATAAATTGGTTACTTTCCGGATCACGTCCACCTGTCCTAACAGAATTGTCAGGTATGACTGCAACCCGACGGTTATTCTTACCGGAAAACTATGACATATTTTTTTGTTTTTCGACAAAAAGAAAGAGAAAGAGAAAAAGAATAAGAAAAAGAAAAAACTTGACTTCTTAGAATATTTAAAAAAAAAAAAATCCTAAATATTCCTTTGTCAATGAATTGTGCCACTGATATGTTGGTATGGAAGCACACTGTTGATGGAAGGCTTACCACAAAATCGGCCTACAGGGTTATCCATGATTGTCTATACAAGGATGATTTATCATCTGATGATACCAACTTCTATGAATGGAAGAAGTTATGGAAACTAAATCACATATATCCCAGAGTTCTTCTCTTCGCCTGGAGAGTGCTGACTAATTCCTTACCCTCCAAATCAAATATCAATCGACGGATCAATGATATTGAAGCAACATGTCCCATATGCAAGGTATGTGATGAAACAACTGACCATATTTTTTTACACTGCTCTGTTTCAGGTTTTTCTTGGCAACATATTAATGCAATATCAAGATTGATTCATCCCCAAACGACTATCTCCTCGTTGATTTCAAATTTACTCAAAGCGGGAGATAAAGATATTGTTACAAGATGTCTCTACCAAATGTGGTCCATTTGGAAAGCCAGGAATAAATTTATATTCAACAACTCATTGATCAGCAGCAACAATATCATTTATGAAGCAAAGATCCTACAAGAGAAGTATGAAGCGGCATGCCATCCGAATTCATCAGATCCTGAGTTGTCCTTGATCAGAGTTGATACTAATGCACACTGGAGACCACCAGAAACAAATACCTGGAAAATCAATTTCGATGGTGGCTATTTGGATGGGAAGATGGCGGCCTCAGCTATTTTGAGAAATTCAGAGGGTGCCTTCATTACTGCTCTCAGCAAACTTCAACCTAGAGGTACTCCTATTAAGGCAGAAGCTCTTGGTATACATCTAGCTCTTGTTCTCGTGGAAAGAAGACATTTGAAGCATGCTACCATTGAAGGGGATTGCAAAATTCTAATTGATGCTATAAACCTTCATGAGGACTCTTCAGTTTGGCTAGCTCGTCATACTATTGCTAATGCAAAGAATCTCAAAAGTATGAACAAGGAAATCACATTTTCTTTTGTTCATAGGAATGCAAATAGCTGTGCTCATCAATTAGCTACTTTCTCCATGTTTCACTATTCTATGAACAATCTTATCGTTCATGAATCTCTTCCTGATTGTATATATGATCTTGTCGCACTTGACAGATCAAACTGCTCCACTGTTATTACTGAATGAAATCTCTGTTTGTCCTCAAAAAAAAAAAAAAAAAGAATATTAAAAATTGTTATGTAATAATAGTGTATATTTTACTACGACCATCAAATTAAGCCCTGATCTCATATATATTTAGATTATTTATGTGGCTTATGTTTTTTTTTCTTTAAAATAGGGATAATTATCCCAGTAATGTTCTTTTCGTTTTTGCTGTGCTAAACTAATTTAATCCGTCAGTTTTCATTTAGTTTCGAATGTTTTACTCGGTTCTGCACATCAAATATTTCATACTAAAACCTATGAAAAACTTTTTTCACATACTTAAATAACACACGTCTTAATTTATTAATTAGAGATGTTCTTATCCCACTATCTGATTTAATATGAAATTAACCAGCTTAAACTATCAAAATTAACCACTTATATGACATAAAAATTAACTGTGTAAATTTCAACTTGGTTTTCTCCAAAGTTGGGTGTAGAATTATTGAAGGTTATGATTCTTCTATCTCTTGAATTTGTTTTTTTTTTGGCAGTTGAGAAAGCAACTAATTCATCAAACAAAACACCAGATTGGTTGAACGCATTAGAAATTTAGAAAGAGATGAAAGAATCTTTGTTATGATCAAATGACCAAAAATACTCTTGTATTATAGCTGTTAGAGGATACTATGGTCATTTAGTAAATGACTAAGATGCCCCTTCATAATTCCATAAAAAACTAAAGTGTGAAAGTATTTTGGTTAAAATTTCCATAAATGATCATATTATATATATTATCCCTAAGATGTGGCTATCGGAGGAAAGAGGGGAGGGAATGGGGTTTTAAAAAAAAAAAACTAAACAATCAAATAAGGGATTAAAATGGTAAAAAAACAGTCACATGGTGGGAGAGGTCGATCGTTGGGGGACTGGGCTCGATGCGGATATGGACTGATCCTCTAACGAAGCATGACCAGAAGGTTTCAAAGTGGAAAACCGAACTCGATAATAGTAGAATTTTGCGAACAATCGAACTTACTTTCGACCGAGTCCGAACTTTAACTTCTTGAGGTGAATTCAAATAAACTAATCCCTATTTACATAAAATTGTAGGTTGACAAATATACCAAAGTACCTTTGTATTATAACATCCATAAAACAGCTATTATGGAATATTTTTGCCAAAATACACACCAAATGTCTATATTATTCAATATTTATGAAATGTGGTTTGTTTAGGAGATTTGTTGAAAAAAAAAAACCCCCTCAAATGATCAAATACGGGGATAAAAATGGTAAAAAAAAGGCTTAATTGCACTTTGCTACCCTCAACTATTCTGCTTTTTCAATTTGATATCCTAAACTTTTTTTTGTAACAAGTTGATACCTCAACTATTTTTTTTTTTCAACTTGATACCTAATTTTTCAAAAAATTCCAAAATGCCCTTATCCCTTCCCTCCTCCCTTCTCCCCTTCCCCCCTCCTCCCCCACTCCGGCCACCCCCACCCTCCCGCTCCGCCTCCCCTCCGGCCACCCCCCTCTCCCACGTCCGGCCAACCCCCCCTCCCGCTTCCGGCGGCACCGCCGCGGCAGCGGCTGCGGCTGCCGAGGCGGCCGGCGGCGGTGGGGGTAGGGGGGTTGGCCGGACGCGAGGGAGGGGGGTGGCCGGAGGGGAGGCGGAGCGGGAGGGAGGGGGTAGCCGGAGTGGGGGAGGGGGGGTAATTTTAAGGTTTGAGCAGGGGTATTTTTGTCCCAAAATTTTTTTGGGTATCAACTTGTTACAAAAAAAAGTTTAGGGTATCAAGTTGAAAAAGCGAAATAGTTGAGGGTAGCAAAGTGCAATTAAGCCCAAAAAAACACAAAAATCACATGGGAGATGTAAACAAACAAACAATTATAAATTATATAAACTTTTACAACGTATCAAGTAAGTATCTCACATTGACAAACAAAGAATTGTATACACTTACAAAGCCATCCATCCATCACCATTGTTAATATTTAACAATTAGTATTCATTATGTTATGCAGTAGAATAAAATAATAAATGAATAAATAATTTATTAAAAAATGACAAATAATTATACAATAATAATTTGAATATTTTTTTAGTATCTTCAAATATATACACAACAAGATCTAAAATAAAGAATGAAAAAAAAAAGTTTTGTCAAAAATAATTTCTGGTTTAACTTTCTAGAATAAACATAGTTTTTAGTCTATAAGTTATAGGCAAGTATAAATAAAATTGTGATATTTGGATGCAAGTCAGCCAATTTTTGGACTAGTCGATTCTGCCAGCTTGTGATTGGGCTCCATGGGAAAGCCAGCAGGTCGAGACCCCATCAAGCCGCATTCTGAAATGATGTCCAAAGCATACTTTCTTTGACACAAGAAAATTCTTTCTGCACTCCTAGCCACCTCTATGCCAAGAAAGTACTTCAACACACCAAGATCCTTCATGTGAAAGCAAGAACTAAGGTACTTTTTGAAAGCATCTAAAGCACCTGTGTCATTACCAGACACAATCATGTCATCCACATAGATCAAAACAAGGAACTCTACCTTCCTTTTAAAAAAGAGAAAAGGGAATAATCGGAATAAGATTGAATAAATCCATAGGATATCAGAGAAGCAGCAAGCTTAGCAAACCAACAACGTGGTGCCTGTTTCAATCCATATAGTGACTTACGCAGGTGACACACTTTGTTGGGTTCACTATGCAAAAAATCTGGCGGCAACTTTATATACACTTCTTCTGTCAGATCTCCATGAAGAAAAGTATTGTGCACATCCATCTGGTGCAAAGTCCAGCCTCTCACAGCTGCAACAGCCAAGAACGTCCGAACTGTAGGCATCTTAGCTACCGGGGCGAATGTCTCTGAATAGTCGATCCCCTCAACCTGATGATTATCGAACACAACCAGCCGTGCCTTTAAGCGCTCAACACTGCCGTCGGATTTGTACTTTATTTTGTACACCCATCTACTTTCCAATACTTTCTTCCCAGGAGGCAAATCGACAAGACTCCATGTTTCATCATCTTCCAGAGCCTGTATTTCAGTTTGCATAGCCGCGGGCCAGCCCGAATCTCGCGAGGCCTGACGATATGAAGTAGGCTCAACACCTGCAGTGATAGCTGCAAGAAAATCTGTGTCCAGCAGTAAATATGTCATAACTTAGAAATTGTGTTAGAGGATACGAAGTACCTGAGGAAGTGACGAGAACAGATGAACTGTGGTAAAGGGGGGACTTTTACTTCGAACAACATTCGTCACAAAATCCTGTAATCGCACTGGCTGTGATTTTTTTCTCATTTCTCTTCCTAATACTACCTCGTTGGGCATCTCTAGCAACACTGTATCCCATGTATCATCAGTAGTATCCGTATCATCCCCAGCGGACTCTCCTGTCAACACTTCTGTATCTACCTGTGCATCCTCGCCACTCGGTGCTGAGCCACCATCAACCACTCCGGCCTCAGCAACCGTAGCCGACACCATCCCAAAAGCCTCTATATCGTCTTCCGGCACCTCAATAGATGTATGGCGTGTCGCAGAAGACATCTCGCTATCAGAGCCACACCCAGGAAATTCTTTTTCATAAAAAGTAACATCACGGAACATAAAAAATTTACCAGTCTCCAAATCATATAGTTTCCATCCCTTTTTATCAAGTGGATACCCAAGTAATCTCTCACACACACATGACACATGAGTACATGTGTTTCCCCCTTTCTCTATACATATATATATATATATATATATATATATATATATATATATATAGAGGAAAATGTACCTAAGGTCGACCTTAGGTAAGTTACCTAAGGTCGACCTCATTTTTCTCACTTTACAACATTTTTTTCTTGAATTTTTTTTTATGGGATTCATCTACACCTTATTGATTGGCAACATACCAAATTTCAAGAAAAAATAATATTGTTTAGCCCCCTATCTATCCCTTGCAAAATCGACGGTCTAAAACTTTGCTGCTACACCGTTGATTTTGCACCTTATTGATAGGGGACTAGACAATATTATTTTTTCTTGAAATTTGGTATGTTGCCAATCAATAAGGTGTAGATGAATCCCATAAAAAAAATTCAAGAAAAAAATGTTGTAAAGTGAGGAAAATGAGGTCGACCATAGATAACTTACCTAAGGTCGACCTTAGGTACATTTTCCTCATATATATATATATATATATATATATATATATATATATATATATATATATATATATATATATATATATATATTGAGATATATATATGTATAAGTATCATATATATATATATGAGTGTGTTCTATTACATATTTTAGATATATATGTACGGTTGATATGTATATAGGTAGCCTATATGAGTATTCTATGTTATAATATAATATATCAATGTGTGTATTATACTTAGGCTTATAGATTGACATGTGATATGTGTTATGGGTTGGCTTATAGGCATGGTATAGCATATGGCCTAGGCTCTTAGCCTATGGATATGTCTATGTGTCAGTGTAGAGTCTAGATTAGACTTGTTTAGTCTTGTTAGACTTAGAATAGCCTTGTTAGCCTAGTATAGACTAGTTTGACTTAGGTTTGACTTGGTTGAACTAGTTTGACTTTTAGGGTTGATCGGAGTTGACCAAGAGTTGACTTTGGTCTAGATTGACCTAGATTCATGTAGAATGTATCGTAGTGCATCTTATTACTATCCTGGACTTGTTGTGACTTGTGCTGTTCTGATTAGGAGCTAGACACCTCTCCTCGGACAGTACATTTCATCCGGACACTCAGATACAGGCGAGTACATTCTCTGATCATTTCATATCCTGCTTAGAATTATTTTCCTGCATTAAATTACTTTACTTGATACTGTCACGTTGGTCACACGGATTAGTACGATATGGATCCCTTCTTGAGATATTATCCCTTTAGGGAGCATCAGGCACTCTATATTCTGTGTGTTTCACTTACATGGCGTATCACTATGCTTCTTTGGTTCTTTGATCACTTGTGACATACTCTTATGATCACAGAGTTTTTCTGGAATCCTTATCCTCATTTATGGGACTACTATGTACCATCCTTCAGGGGCCGTTACATAGAATCATAACATAACCTGGTTGGATCCTTGTGTATTAACTGGGAGTACGGAGGAGTAGAAGTAGACATGTGAATAATATCCAAGTAGTGTAGCATCAGAATCCTTCCATAGTGTAGTATCAGAATCATTCTATGCCATTTACATGTCTATATTATACTCTGACTCACTAGACACTGTTAGTTCTTTACTTATAGTAGATATTCCTATTACAGTTCTCTCTCTCTGTTTACATACTGCATTTTGTCACGACCCGCACCCTAGAGTAAGGGCACGAGACGTGGGTACGTCCAGCCAACGCCGCAGTGTCGGCGGTAGAACGCGGTCCTAGGTCACAACTGTTGGCCCAATGATGGTATCATGTTTTTGAATATGGTTAATATGTTAAGTTTAGCATTTTATTATCACTAATCTTTATACTATCGCTATAACATTTCTACTTATACTTATACCTTTGGTGATATGTGCCTATTGGTTTACATATTAGTGATATGAGCTTATCTATCTTAAATTTAATCGGGTTGCCAAAATCAAAACTATGTTTTTGATTGTGGTCATTCAATTAAGTTTAATCATTATGATATCACTAACATTTATGCTATCACCTTAGCAATTATACTTAAACTCAGCATTGTCCTAATGTGCATTAAACCTATCATAGTTGCTACTATGTATATTGTTTTGTTCGTCTAACATGTACATGCAGAAAAGCAATAAGCAAGATCAATATGAACATATGCAATGAAGAAATCATGGTGGGCCAAAGACGATGGATCCCATAAGATTTTTCTGAACCACCCGACGACATCTCTGGAGCCACGTACCGGGGGTTCCGCTGCCCGGTCAGCGGACGGGGGTCGAGGGGGCAGCGTCCCTCGTCGGGGGTTCGGGGGCGAAGCCCCCGAAAGGTATTCAGTTTTTACAAACTGGATATCTTTGGACAGCTGCCGCCAAGGGAAAAAGCCAGCACCTATCAAAAGAAGAATCCAAGCCATGCCATCATCATTTCAAGACTCTGAAGAAGCCTGCACCTGCCTAAGTTTATCTGGAGTCTGTAATGAGTCTTAGGAATTATTGTAAACACAAAAAATGGATGGCAAAATCGAAAGCTAGGGCAGAAATAAGCCCAGGATCATTTTTGGTGGAAAACGGCATACCGACGGTATACCGGTGTATACCGACGGTATACCGATTTTTGTTCACAGAAAGTTTCTGTTTACAAAACCGGCATACCGACGGCATACCGGTCCATACCGACGGTATACCGCTTCCGAAACGTTGAAATTCCAACGGTCGGATTTCCAGCCATTAATGATCCCAACGGCTATATTTCTAGCCGTTGCAATCCCAGACCGGTATACCGCCGGTATGCCGGATCATACTGGCGGTATGCCGGTTCGTGACTGAAAAGTTACCTTTGGCTTCTTTTCAAGCTTTGGTTATAAATAGCCTTGAACCCTTTCATTCAAGGTTGATGCTTTGAGCCTAAAAATTTCTAAACCACCAAAGCCTATCCACAAACAACTCTACAAAGCTTTCATTTGCCGTTCACAAATTGTGTTAGAGTTATTGAGTTGAAAAGTGAGATCTTCATCCTATTATATAAGGAGATCAAAACCTATTGTGAAATATTGAAGTTGGAGAGTCTTCGTATCCAAACTCTCGGTTGAAGTTGGGGAGTCTTCGTATCCAAACTCTCGGTTGAAGTCGGAGAGCCCTTCGGATTAAAGCTCTTGTGTAAGAAGTTGGCGAGTTCTTCGGATCCAAACTCGTGTGTAACTATTTGCTCAAATAGTGGATTAAAGCCGGAGAGAGTTCCGGGACTGGACTGCCTCTTAGGAGGATACCAGGATACATCGGGTGTCGGTATTGTATTTGCTTCTTCTCTTGCACTTATATTTTTAAATTGCCAATTAGCTTATGCTAAGTGCTTGATTAGTTAGCTTGACCCTATTCACCCCCCTCTAGGGTTCCTACAACAACATCTAACAATTGAAGATAATAACAGTTATACTCCCCGAATGGGGGTGACATAACAGAAATATAACTCAACCACATCTAAGGTAGAACAAGTAAGATGGAATGATAATGAAAGATAAAAGATGATAATATCCAGGAAAGAAACATCACAGAGATACAACCAGAATTCTAAGTGTCTAAATAATACATATCTCAGAATATCTCAAAATCAAATACAGTAATCCAGAATAGTAAAGACAGTCCTAGTCTAAGGGAGTGTCATCTACTGCTAGTGGATCCTGCTGCTAGTCCAAGTCTAGGCACTCGTCTAGTGTAGCACCGTAGTAAGTAGGGCAGAACGCCTCAGCCTCGTCCTCTGTAATATTTCAACAGGTCTAGTCAGGACAGGAGCGAGCACAGTACATCTCAACAAATCATAGCAGGTCAGGATATATAATCATGCTAGAGAGTAAGATACAAGAAACTGAAGAATAATATGGTAAACAGGAAAGACTGTAAATAAATAGCTACAGTATATAGAGAATGATAGTGTCTAGTGATTCAGAGCACAAGATGGTTATGTAAACGGCACGATGTTATACACGAGTAATCTATAGAGGTTGTACACGAGTAATCTACTAGATTGAATACATAACCACTTCTACTCCCCCGCCCCAATCAATACACAAGGATCTGGCTAAGTTATGTTATTGCACACGAAGTATAGTCGCACACGAGATCATGTGAATACATGAATATACACGATTTTCATACGATTTGTACATGAATGTCACGAATACAAGGAGTACACGATGTTCACGATAAAGTACACGAACACGAAATACCCGATGTATCCGCTAAAGGGATAACATCGCCCAACAAGATCCATATAGTACTAATCCGTGTTCTAACGTGTCAGCATCATGTAAAGTAATCTAAAGCAGGAAATATACTCCTAATGCAGGATATGAAATGATCAGAGAATGTACTCGCTTGTAACCGGTGAATCTGAGAGAATATAGACTGTCCGAGGAGTGGTGTCTGTCTCCTATAGAACAGCACAAGTCACTATGAGTCTACAATGATAATACGATACAAATTAATGTATTCTACATGAAACTAGGTCAATCTAGACCAAAGTCAACTCTTGGTCAACTCTGGTCAACCCTAGAAGTCAAACTAGGTCAACTAAGCCAACCTAAGTCAAACTAGTCTAATCTAGGTCTAGCAAGTTATTCTAGGTTCTAACAAGTCTACTCTAGGTCCCAACTAGGCATACCATGCCTAACCATGCCTTAGTCACATAACCAATTGGCATGACTATGTCTAATAGTCTATTAGGAAACATATATCCTATAGTCACTATTCACTCCCACCCATATATCATAACATATCAAATGATATCCCATAATTATATATACAATCATATCACAATGTATCATGTATATATATATACATTATCACACATTCCTATATATATATAATTAATATGTATAGTACAACACTAATATATATTATATAGGAACTTATATATATATATATATATATATATATATATATATATAACATAAAGCATATATCTATAGGGAAGGAAATGAGGGAACACATGAATACAAGGGTGTGTGTCATAAACTAGAAACATGTGTGTAAACAGAAATATCACAAGAGTGTGTGGGGGATTACATAGGTGTGTGTGTAGGCTAGAGAGTGATAGTGATACATTGCATGTGTGTGTGAGTGTAAGGGGGTATGAGAGTGTTGTGCTAGTGTGCAAACAGTGATATAGGAATAGGGAAAAATTAGTGAAGGCAACATAAATCTCAGATTTCACATGAACGCCCCAAAACTCAGATTAACAAACTCATGAAACACATTACCCCTTTAACAGTTCTGAAATTGACTTCTCAGTTTTAAATACAACCCCCTACTCCATCTCAGTTAACAGTGCAACCATGAACTCAGGTTTACACATTCAAATGGAGGGGAAAATCTCAGGTTTTATGAAGAGCTCACTCTCAGTTTCATACATAACGAATCTCAGGTTTCATAAAACCAATTGAAAGGGAATGAACAACAATTTAAGAAGAGGGAAATGAAATCAGTTTTCAATCAAAACAATGCCCCAAACCCATTCTCAATTAACAGTGAATGAAGAGCTAAACTCAGGTTATTGAAATTCCTATTAGCTTCTAGTTTACAATGAAAACAGTTATATGCCAAATCCAAAAGAAGGAATCAAAGTGATAGTGCACATTTCAGGTTTAAAACAGTTCAAAAGAGGAAGTACTCAGGTTTCAGTCATAAAGGAAGGAACAGTGAACACATTGAATTCTCAGAATTGGAACTTAATCTCAGGTTTTAGAAGAATTCTAACTCAGTTAATACATATTGAATTTAGGTTATAAAAGAACTGAAAACATAAACTGAACTCTCAGGTTAATGCCTAAGCAGGAATCAAAACAGTTTATTCAAAGGAAGGGAAAACAAATTAGACATTCAATAATCAAGGGGAAAACTCAGTTTTCTGTCAAAATGAAAAGAAAGGAAATCAATGTACAGTTGCATTGAAACCACCATAGCCTAATTCCTCATTTCCCATTCCAAGCCTATAATTTAGTTTAGAACTTAGTTAGCATGAATTACAATAGGTAGGGATCATAAACAGTTGAACAAACAGTAAACAAATAGGGAATAACAGGTTTGGAATCTCTGGAAACTCACAGTATCAGTGAGTATCAGGAATTCTCCAAAAACCCATGTTCGAAACCATTTCGAGCCAAAACACATCATTAAACCTAAACTAATATGTAACCTAATGCAACAGGGATTACATAACTTATTTAGGATCTAATAATCCATAAAAACACATATAGAACCATTCAAAATCGAATTAAAACAGAACCAAACACCCTGTGCACTGAACCGCACAGTGCAGTGCACGTGCACATGTAAATACGTGTCCGATACGACACAAGGACTCGTGAAACTTTACGAGCCTCGTGTCAGTCATGGACACAATGTGTGTGTTGAGTTTCGTGGGTCGAGACGTTGTATGCAACGAGCAGTTCCTCCCGAGTAGCAGGGGATGCTCCTGCCCGCGCGCGTGCGTGCACGACCGCGTGTCCACGCGCTCGTGTCGACCCGACCTGACACGAAAACATGCTCAGTGTCTAAGAAATGCATAAGCGAGACTAAAATAGATTTTTCTATTCAAATACAATTCGTAAAATCGATCGAAATGCCCTTCGAGGCATTTCGTCGAACACAATCCGAACCACACTGGTACGTGTCTGATACGGACACGAAATGGGTCCAAATTCTAGGGTTAGCCTATCCTACTGTTAGGTTAGGGCATTCCTAAAATGCAAACAAACAGAAATTTCATGGATTAGATTGGGTTTTACCTATTGATGAACAAAGCTCTCAAAAACCCAATGAAAATGACTCCTCAAGCCACCAAAAATTCTTCAAATTGTGTTCTTCCTGCAAATACTCATCAATAACAGCAAGAATACTAATATTAGGTCCTATTGCAATTTGTTTGAAGGAATTTAGAGTAGAAATAGATTTTCTAAGAATTTACAAGGATGGGGACTCACCTCTTCCAAATGGCAATGTTTTCTAAAGAGGCAACCCTAATTTTAAGTGATATAAATAGGGGGAACACACTATGGCTGGTCAGATTTTTAGGGTTTGGTTCAAAGAGTGTGGGCCTATGGGCCATTAAGCCTATTAGTCATAAAATGACTTGTGATTTCACAAGCCATTACTTAATCAATCTAGCTCCTCATTTCTCCAAATTAATTCCAATGAGCTAAACCCATAAGTCAAAGTCACTAAAACACCAAAATCAATAATTCTAAAATCACTTAAAAAATCACATTAATTATAAATAATAATGATAATTCAAATTAAATTCTAAAATTTTGAAAATGACTAAAATACCCTCAAGCTAGAAAAGTGGTAGTGACAAATCTATCCCCCTTAAAATAATTTCGTTCTCGAAATTTAAAGGCGAAACTAACTGCTAAGAAGGATAGAAAAGTATACCTCAAGGTCCAAAAAGATAGGGGTACCGCTCGCGCATCTCATCCTCCCGCTCCCAGATAGACTCTCCTGGAGAATGATGCCTCCATGCGACGCGTACCAAGGGTATCACCTGGTTCCTCAATACCTTCTCCCGGCGATCCAAAATCTCCACAGGCCTCTGGATAACTGAGAGTAGGTCCAACCTCTATCTCCGAGTGATCAAGCACATGGCTAGGGTCAGCCACGTACCGTCTCAACTGTGATACGTGAAATACGTTGTGAACTCCCACTAGTGCAGGTGGCAAGTCTAGCCTGTATGCCACGTCACCGACTCTCCCGCTGATAACGAAAGGGCCGAAGAAGCGCGGGCTAAGCTTCCCACCTCCACCAAAACATATCGTACCACGAGTCGGAGATACCCGCAGAAAAACTATGTCTCCAACCTAATCACAAGCAAGGTCTCAAGTTATTAAAAATCAAACACGATCAATCAAACAAAACAAAACAAAATACAACCTACTTCTAATCCTATCTCTAAATCTGTACCTCAAACTCCAGCGGCCTCCGGTGGCTATCGGCCCAGTGCCGATGTCTGTCCTGCGCCACGCGAAGTCTGTCCCTGATGAGCTTCACCTTCTCGGCTGCGTCAAACACCATCTCTGGTCCCAGTAAAACTCGCTTTCCAACATCATCCCAAGATAAGGGTGTACGACACCTACGCCCGTACAGAGCCTCAAACGGTGACATCTCAATGCTGGCCTGATAACTGTTGTTGTAAGCAAACTCCACCAAATGTAGGTGATCCTTCCAGGAACCTCTAAAATCCAGGACGCACGTCCGTAACATATCCTCAAGGGTCTGAATAGTCCTCTCTGACTGTCCGTCCGTCTGGGGGTGGTATGCAGTACTAAACTTGAGCTGAGTGCCCAAGCTAGTCTGCAGACTCCTCCAGAAATAGAAAGTAAAGCGATTATCCCGATCTGAGACTATGCTGACGGGAACTCCGTGAATCCTGAATATCTGTCTCATATACAACTCCGCAGCCTCTCTGTAGACGTACCCACCTTGAATGACAAGAAGTGGGACGATTTGGTCAACCTGTCAACGATGACCCAAATCGCGTCTTTCCCTCCTGGCGTACGCGGTAATCCAGATACAAAGTTCATGGTAATATGTTTCCACTTCCACTCTGGAATGGGCAACGGCTGCAATAATCCTCCGGGCCTCTGTCTCTCTAACTTGACCTGCTGATAGATCAAGCATCTCGCTACGAAGTGGGACACCTCCCTCTTCATCCCGTACCACCAGACATGCTCTCGCAGATCCCTGTACATCTTGTTGGCACCAGGATGTATAGAGTACTGCGATCTGTGAGCCTCCTGCATAATCTGCTCTCTGAGCTCCCCGCTGGGTACACATAACCGGGAACCGTGCCTCAGGGCACCATCCTCTGCAAGTAAGAACTCAATATCCTGCACTCCTGTACTGATCTGCTCTCGGATACACCGCAGAGCCACATCATCGAACTGTGTCACCTTGATCCTGTCCATCAAGTCCGACTGTATCTGAAGGCCCCATAACTGTATTTGCACCCCTGGCACAATCACCTCAATCCCAAGGCTCTCCAAGTCTGCAAGCAGGTGCCGATCCATAGTCAAACACATGGCTGTCGGGTACCTACTCAAGGCATCGGCAACCACGTTGGCCTTCTCCGGGTGATACTGAAGTGTGATGTCAAAGTCCTTCATCAACTCAAGCCACCTGCGTTGCCTCATGTTGATCTCTTTCTGTGTAAACACATACTTCAAGCTCTTGTGATCTGTGAAATCTCTACCCTCTCGCCATACCGATAGTGCTTCCACAACTTCAAAGCAAAATCACCGCCGCCAGCTCCAGGTCATGGGTAGGGTAGTTCTTCTCATGGGGACGCAAATTGCCTGGAAGCATAGGCAATCACCTTCCCATGCTGCTGCAAGACGCAACCCAGCCCCTTCCCTGAAGCATCACTATAAATAGTGAATCCACCTGATCCTGAAGGCAATGTCAGAATCGGAGCTGTCGTAAGCTGTTTCTTCAACTCATCAAAAGCTGCCTGACACTTCTCTGACCAAACAAACTCAGTATCCTTCCGGGTCAACCGTGTCAACGGCTCTGTAACCCGGGAGAAATCCTACACAAATCTCCTATAATATCCTGCCAGCCCCAGGAAACTCCTGATCTCTGCCACTGAAGTCGGCGCTGTCCAAGCCTCAACTACTACAATCTTCTTGGGCTCAACTGAGATACCATCTCCAGTCACCACATGCCCCAAGAAGTCCACCCGGTCCAAGAAAAACTCACACTTGGAGAGTTTCCCATAAAGCTGCTTCCGCCTGAGAGTCTCTAGCACTATCCGCAGATGCTTCTCGTGCTCCTCCTCTGTCTTGGAATATATCAAGATATCATCAATGAACACCACCACGAACTTGTCCAAGTACTGGTGGAACACCTTGTTCATTAGATTCATAAACACTGCTGGTGCATTGGTTAGCCCAAACGGCATAACCAAAAACTCAAACTGCCCGTACCGCGTCCTGAAAGCGGTCTTGGGGATATCCTCCCTCTTCACCTTCACCTGGTGATAACCCGACCTCAAATCAATCTTGGAGAACACCCGAGCTCCGCTCAACTGATCAAACAGATCATCGATCCGCGACAGTGGGTATCTGTTCTTGATTGTCAGGTTGTTAAGTGCCATGTAGTCGATACACATCAGTACTGACCCATCCTTCTTGGGTACGAAGAGTACCGGTGCACCCCAAGGTAAAGAACTCGAGCGAATGAAGCCCTTGTCCTGCAGCTCATCCACCTGCTTCTTCAGCTCTACTAACTCGCTGTTGTTCACTCGATAGACATGCTGGAAGATCGGTTCCGCGTCGGAAACCAAGTCTATCGAGAACTCTATATCTCTGTCCGGTAGAAGCTCTGGCAACTCCTCTGGAAATACGTCCATAAACTCTGCGATCAAGGGATACGGAGCCACCTGCTCCTCGACTGATGCTCCACAGAAGACTCCATCGTCCTGCTCTGCCTGCCGCCGGGTGTACTCAAACTCTGGCTCTCCTGGCGCCCCGAACAAAACTCTACCCCTACGTCAATCAATACGGGCGTGGTGTCTACTCAGCCAGTCCATACCTAATACTATATCGTAGTTCGGTAATGGCATGACGAGTAAACTCACTCCCAACTCTCGGCCTCCCAATATAACACTCCGTCCTCTGCAAACATCACTCACGAGGATGACCCTACCCCCGGTCGTGATCTTGCAGGTCCTAGGCAATGATTCAGAATCCAGACTGTGTCTAATGGCATACGATACTGACACAAAGCTGTGGGAAGCCCCGAAATCAAAGAGTACAAATGCTGGAAGGAAATCTAGAAGAACCGAACCTGCTATCAGCTCTCCGATGGCCTCGGCATCCTTGGCTGCCATGGCGAAATCTTTCCCTGCTGTCCACCTCGTGCCTGCTGCTGGTGCTGCTGGAACCTCTGCTGCTGGGTCTACAGGGCTGGTCCCCTCTGCTAGCCTGCTGGAGCCTTGGCTGCCCCAGCTCCTCCTCGTACATGATGCATCGACGCAACTGGACACTCTCGCATCTGATGGTCTGCTGATCCACACATCAAGCATCTGCCGAGTCTCTTTCTGCACTCGTCCCACTTGTGCCCAGGCTTCTTGTAGAAAGTACAACTAACAGCCTACTGCCTGAGTGCCTGCTGCCCTCTCTGCTGTTGGTGCTGCACCTGCTGAAAAGGTGCATGACCCTACTGATGAAACTGCTGAGCTAGCCTCTACTTCTGGAAGTGCTGCTGGAAGTAGGGCCTCTTGGCCTGCCCCTGACTGCTGCTGCCACCTTAGAAGTCACGACCCCTCTTCAGCTTCAGCCCTAGGTCATCCTCCGCCGCCATAGCCCTAGAAAATATCTCAACAAAAGTGGCATTCCGGTCGCTCTTAGTCAGCGACCGAATCTCTCTAATCAGACCTCGGCGAAACTTTCTCGCCTTCGTCTTCTCAGTCAAATCATCTATAAACCGGGCCAATCTGCAGAACTCCCCGGCATACTCAGCTACCGTCTGGTTCCCCTGAGCCAGACCCTCGAACTGTGCCTCGATACCTCCTAAGACAACATCAGGAAAGAACTGCTCCATAAACATCTCCTTGAACTGGGCCCAAGTATGGCCCTCAACTTCCACTCTGGGATCTGCCTGGTACCACGCACGGGCTAAGTCCTGCATCTGACTGCCCGCCGCCTCGATCTGGAGTCGATCTAGTATCTCCGCCAGTCGAAAGATCTCCTCAATATGCTCTATCCAGTCGTCTGCAACATAGATGCCCTCTGTGCCGAAGAACTCCCGAGGGTGCATCTTCTGGAAGTCCTGAATGTCCTTCTTCCTCCGACGGGACTGCTGCTGGGTTCCCTGAGCTGTAATCATCTCTACTGTAGTGCAAACCAGCTGGTGCGCCTCGTCGATCCCCTGCTTGAAATATGCAGTCTGCCTCGTCTGCTGCTGCTAGTACGACTCAAGAATCCTCTCCATGAAGGAGAAGAGATGTGCAGCATCTACCATCCCCACAGGCGGAGGCTGCTGCGGTAGAAGGATCTCAGGAATCACAACTGGCCTCCTGACTGCTGGAGGTGCTCCTCCAAAGGTGGCAGAAACACCGACTCCTGAGGGCTGTACTGGCCCTGTGGCACTGGGAGCTGGCTGCTGGACACGAGAGGTAGTAGACCCCTCTCCAGCCTCTCCCGTCACGGGAAGATACGATCGCATCTCAACTATCCTGGAGACACAGATCAAACAAGAAGCAATTACTGAGAATGAGTCAAAAAATCAAAGGAGGACAATTTAAATTTCTAAGGAAGACAATAAGCAGCAAAATAGATATACGAAATCTGATAAAAAAATTTCCTAGTGTGATTGAGTACCTTCAAAAAATATACTAATTCCTACTACAGGCTGCAGTGATATTCTAGTTCGAATACCACTACATTTCCAACCTAGACCTGCATGGGCCACTACTAAAAACGTGTCACGACCCGCACCATAGAGTAAGGGCATGAGACATGGGTACGTCCAGCCTACGCCGTAGTGTCGGCGGTAGAACGCTGTCCTAGGTCACAACATCTAACAATTGAAGGTAATAACAGTTATACTCTCCGAATGGGGGTGACATAACAGAAATATAACTCAACCACAGCTAAGGTAGAACAAGTAAGATGGAATGATAATGAAAGATAAAAGATGATAATATCCAGGAAAGAAACATCACAGAGATACAACCAGAATTCTAAGTGTCTAAATAATACATATCTCAGAATATCTCAAAATCTAATACAGTAATCCAGAATAGTAAAGACAGTCCTAGTCTAAGGAAGTGTCATCTACTGCTAGTGGATCCTGCTGCTGGTCCAAGTCTAGGCACTCGTCTAGTGTAGCACCGTAGTAAGTAGGGCAGAACGCCTCGGCCTCGTCCTTTGTAATATTTCAACAGGTCCAGTCAGGACAGGAGCGAGCACAGTACATCTCAACAAATCATAGCAGGTCAGGATATATAATCATGCTAGAGAGTAAGATACAAGAAACTGAAGAATAATATGGTAAACAGGAAAGACTGTAAATAAATAGCTACAGTATATAGAGAATGATAGTGTCTAGTGATTCAGAGCATAAGATGGTTATGTAAACGGCACGATGTTATACACGAGTAATCTACAGAGGTTGTATACGAGTAATCTACTATATTGAATACATAACCACTTCTACTCCCCTGCCCCAATCAATACACAAGGATCTGGCTAAGTTATGTTATTGCACACGAAGTATAGTCGCACACGAGATCATGTGAATACATGAATATACACGATTTTACACAATCTGTACACGAATGTCACGAATACAAGGAGTACATGATGTTCACGATAAAGTACACGAATACGAAATACCTGATGTATCCGCTAAAGGGATAATATCGCCCAACAAGATCCATATAGTACTAATCCGTGTTCCAACGTGTCAGCATCATGTAAAGTAATCTAAAGCAGGAAATATACTCCTAATACAGGATATGAAATGATCAGAAAATATACTCGCCTGTAACCGGTGAATCTGAGAGAATATAGACTGTCCGAGGAGTGGTATCTGTCTCCTATAGAACAGTACAAGTCACTATGAGTCTACAATGATAATACGATACAAATTAATGCATTCTATATGAAACTAGGTCAATCTAGACCAAAGTCAACTCTTGGTCAACTCTGGTCAACCCTAGAAGTCAAACTAGGTCAACCAAGCCAACCTAAGTCAAACTAGTCTAATCTAGGTCTAGCAAGTTATTCTAGGTTCTAACAAGTCTACTCTAGGTCCCAACTAGGCATACCATGCCTAACCATGCCTTAGTCACATAACCAATTGGCATGACTATGTCTAATAGTCTATTAGGAAACATCTATCCTATAGTCACTATTCACTCCCACCCATATATCATAACATATCAAATGATATCCCATAATTATATATACAATCATATCACAATGTATCATGCATATATATATATTATCACACATTCCTATATATAATTAATATGTATAGTACAACACTAATATATATTATATAGGAACTTATATATATATAACACAAAGCATATATCTATATGGAAGGAAATGAGGGAACACATGAATACAAGGGTGTGTGTAATAGACTAGAAACATGTGTGTAAACAGAAATATCACAAGAGTGTGTGGGGGATTACATAGGTGTGTGTGTAGGCTAGAGAGTGATAGTGATACATTGCATGTGTGTGTGAGTGTAAGGGGGTATGAGATGGTTGTGCTAGTGTGCAAACAGTGATATAGGAATAGGTAAAAATCAGTGAAGGCAACATAAATCTCATATTTCACATGAACACCCCAAAACTCAGATTAACAAACTCATGAAACACATTACCCCTTTAACAGTTCTGAAATTGACTTCTCAGTTTTAAATACAACCCCCTACTCCATCTCAGTTAACAGTGCAACCATGAACTCAGGTTTACACATTCAAATGGAGGAGTAAATCTCAGGTTTTATGAAGAGCTCACTCTCAGTTTCATACATAATGAATCTCAGGTTTCATAAAACCAATTGAAAGGGAATGAACAACAGTTTAAGAAGAGGGAAATGAAATCAGTTTTCAATCAAAACAATGCCCCAAACCCATTCTCAGTTAACAGTGAATGAAGAGCTAAACTCAGGTTATTGAAATTCCTATTAGCTTCTAGTTTACAATAAAAACAGTTATATACCAAATCCAAAAGAAGGAATCAAAGTGACAATGAACATTTCAGGTTTAAAACAGTTCAAAAGAGGAAGTACTCAGGTTTCAGTCATAAAGGAAGGAATAGTGAACATATTGAATTCTCAGAATTGGAACTTAATCTCAGGTTTTAGAAGAATTCTAACTCAGTTAATACATATTGAATTTAGGTTATAAAAGAACTGAAAACACAAACTGAACTCTCAGGTTAATGCCTAAGCAGGAATCAAAACAGTTTATTCAAAGGAAGGGAAAACAAATTAGACATTCAATAATCAAGGAAAAAACTCAATTTTCTGTCAAAATGAAAAGAAAGGAAATCAATGTACAGTTGCATTGAAACCACTATAGCCTAATTCCTCATTTCCCATTCCAAGCCTATAATTTAGTTTAGAACTTAGTTAGCATGAATTACAATAGGTAGGGATCATAAACAGTTGAACAAATAGTAAACAAATAGGGAATAACAGGTTTGGAATCTCTGGAAACTCACAGTATCAGTGAGTATCAGGAATTCTCCAAAAACCCATGTTCGAAACCATTTTGAGCCAAAACACATCATTAAACCTAAACTAATATGTAACCTAATGCAACAGGGATTATATAACTTATTTAGGATCTAATAGTCCACAAAAACACATTTAGAACCATTCAAAATTGAATTAAAACAGAACCAAACACCCTGTGCACTGAACCGCACAGTGCAGTACATGTGCACATGTAAATACGTGTCCGACACGACACGAGGACTCGTGAAACTTTACAAGCCTCGTGTCAGTCATGGACACAACGTGTGTGTTGAGTTTCGTGGGTCGAGATGCTGTATGCAATGAGCAGTTCTGCCCGAGTAGCTGGGGATGCTCCTGTCCGCGCGCGCGCGTACACGACCGCGTGTCCATGCGCTCGTGTCGACCTGACCTGACACGAAAATGTGCTCCGTGTCCAAGAAATGCATAAGCGAGACTAAAATGGATTTTTCTATTCAAATATAATTCGTAAAATCGATCGAAATGCCCTTTGAGGCATTTCGTCGAACACCATCCTAACCACACTGGTACGTGTCCGATACGGACACGAAATGGGTCCAAATTCTAGGGTTAGCCTATCCTACTGTTAGGTTAGGGCTAGAGCATTCCTAAAATGCAAATAAATAGAAATTTCATGGATTAGAATGGGTTTTACCTATTGATGAACAAAGCTCTCAAAAATCTAATGAAAATGACTCCTCAAGCCACCAAAAATTCTCCAAATTGTGTTCTTCCTGCAAATACTCATCAATAACAGCAAGAATACTAATATTAAGTCCTATTGCAATTTTTTTGAAGGAATTTTGAGTAGAAATGGATTTTCTAAGAATTTACAAGGATGGGGACTCACCTCTTCCAAATGGCAATGTTTCCTAAAGAGCCAACCCTAATTTCAAGGTGATATAAATTAGGGGGGAACACACTTTGGCTGGTTAGATTTTTAGGGTTAGGGTTTGGTTCAAAGAGTGTGGGCCTATGGGCCATTAAGCCTATTAGTCATAAAATGACTTGTGATTTCACAAGCCATTACTTAATCAATCTAGCTCCTCATTTCTCCAAATTAATTCCAATGAGCTAAACCTCACTAACTTAAGTCAACCTAGGTTTTCATATCCTAATCACAAGGTCATGACCTAGGTTAGCCACTAGGTTAGTCTCCAAGGTCAACATAAGTCAAAGTCACTAAAACACCAAAATCAATAATTCTAAAATCACTTAAAAAATAACATTAATTATAAATAATAATAATAATTCAAATTAAATTCTAAAATTTTGAAAATGACCAAAATACCCTCAAGCTAGAAAAGTGGTAGTGACAAATTTCTTCAGTATCTATATCTTACTTTACTGCATGATTATATTTTTTTAACCTGCTATGAACTGTTGAGATGTATTGTGCTCGTTCCTGCCCTGACTGGACCTGTTGAAAATATTACAGAGGACGAGTAGAAGGCCTGTGTGGATACCTTCTATACTAGACTAGTCAAACTAGGTTAACTAGGTCAAACCTAAACCAAACAAGTCTATACTAGTCTAACTAGTCTATTCTAGGCCTAATCAAGACTAAACAAGTCTAACTAAACTCTCACTAAGCAAACAGAGACACCATAGGCTAAGAGCCCTAGGCTATAGGCTATATCATGCCTAAGCCAAACCACAAACACATATACACATAACAATATATATATCTAATATATTGTAGTACACTCATAACATATAGGCTACCTATATGTACATCCTACACACACACACATATATATATATATATATATATATATATATATATATATATATATATATATATGCATCACTATTCACATATTCATCAATAAAACTGCTTATAACTGCTTTATAGTTCTCTATCATTACTTGGATTTTCTTGATGAGATGTACTCGTTCCCGTCCTGATTGGACCTGTTGAAAATTTTACAAAGGACGAGAAGGAGGCCTGCCTAGATACTTTCTATGGGACAACCTTAGAGGACACTTGCGATCCGGACTTCCAGTCGGATTCCTTAGCTGTAGAGACTGTTGCTCTATAGATTTCTTTATCATATTTCATAGTACTGGAGTTTGAGTTGTATATTTGGATCTGTATTATTTCTGGATGTTAGTAGAGTTTATCTAGACACTTAGCTTTCTCTCTATTGTATTTTCTGTGGATTTGGATCTTGCATCTTTTATATCATTCTATCTTTATCCTGTTCTACCTTAGATGTGATTGAGATATATTCTGTTATGTCACCCCCATTCGGGGAGTATAACTATTTATTACCTTAAACTGTTAGATGTTGTGACCTAGGACAGCATTCTACCGCCGACACTGCGACGTAGGCTGGACGTACCCACGTCTCGTGCCCTTACTCTAGGGTGCGGGTCGTGACACGTTTTAGTGGTGGCCCATGCAGGTCAAGTTTATGTAGTGGTATTCGAACTAGAGTATCACTACAGCCTGCAGTAGGATTAGGATATATTTTTGAAGGTACTCAATCACAGTTAGGATTCCTTGAGAGATTCCTGGGACGACCCTTGAGAATCTTATTTAAACTTCAAATTGAAATCATTTTCCTTGTTTGTTGCTATCACTCCTTGATTATTGAATTTGATTTTATTGGATCGTTGTTAATTTTGATTTTCCTATCGAGATGAATTTTATGGCCTGAGTTACGATATTTTCTGATAACATATGTTGACGGGAATAACAGAGATGGTAAAACGTCTACTTAATTATGGAATTTGTAGTTTATCGTAGCCTTGCTTACTGGCATGGCGAGGACTCTGAGTAACATGATTTTTGACAGACGCATATGATTATCAGATTATATCTTGAGAATATTTTTAAACATATCATCTCTATCGTACCATTCTGTTGTTATAAATTGTATCCCATCATCAAATAACTTAGGAGTAGGAGTATGAGTAGGAGTGGCTTAGATGTTATTATAAATCTAGTGTAACTTCTTGCTATAAATTCTTCCTAATACAATGAATCGATAATTTTGCTAGACCTTAACTTGGACTTGATATTAGCTCTGGTTTCAAAATGGTTCCTTCTTTTAAACAGATAAGCAGAATAGATTTTATCATTATTTCCTTCTTGCCATTATTTCTTGTATTACCTTAAATATATATATATAGTGGACAGATGCTTGCCTGACACGTATGTATGTTACACTTGATCACCAACCTATCTAAATGAATATTAATATGTTGATGTTAATTTCTCAAATCCCAATAATTCTAATATAGGACAGTATCAGTGACTAGTTCTCTGTTTTCCAGATTAAATTCGTAAATTAAAATTAAATTTCATGTTATTAGTTGTTGTTTACATTACTGCACATATATGTTACATACAGAGTTTCAAGTCTTAAAGAAATTGGTTGAGTTTTGTGTTGAATTTGTCAAATCTGAACTGTATACATATTAAACCTTTAACCCTGGATTCTAAGTGCTTAGTTTAATTTGTAGTTTTAAATTGTAAGCCGTATACATTGTTGTGTGTAGATATATAATGTTAGGATTCATACTCTTACATGTTAGGTTGTGGTTGTGGTAACCATTGAGTTGGTTTTGATGTTCAAATTTCTCCAAAATTTTGAAAACTGAATACATGTTAATATTTTTATATTGCTTTTAAATGTGTAGTTCAATTTCAGATATAATATGTAATATTGAGCTAAACTGAATGATTGAACCCTTCATTTTAAGTTTTAACCCATGTACACTTGACACTCTACACAAATGTTCACAACTGCCATAAAAACCTAACCCTTCATCTCTATGTTATGTTCATATAGCTATATAGATAGTTCTGTATATATGTTATAATGTATGTAGATGCATAATTAGAATCTCTACCTCTCTATACATACAGATATACATATATATATATATGGTTAGCCATGCATGTTATGAGTAAATAGCTTGTGCCTTGTAGATTGCTTAACCAATATGCCATGAATAGTGTAACTTGATAGCTATAGTTGAGACCCAAATCCTCCTATACACTTTCATGTATATTTTACACACAAACCACATAATCCTTACATAATGCTAGTTTTTTTCCCTCTCTAACACACTCTCTATATATATCGTGATTGGATTTCAATGTTATTGACTTTCGTTCCTTAAACTTTTAGTTCTAATTTTCTTAAATAGTACCCCTTTATAGATGATTAGTAGTTAACTTATTTTATTTTGATAATTACCAGTTTTCAGATAGGATAGTAGACTGCCTTACAGCCTTAATGATTGTTGTGTTTCTATCCTTTCCAGTATGGCACCCATGACCCGAGTCCGTCGCTTGAGAGCAGCTGCAGCTACTGAGAGTGTGCCTCCACCTCCTACTGTTCAGGAGGTAGTGATCCCTCTATCTGATCAGGGGGTGGTGGCATCTCCTGCCATTGAGGAGATGGTGGTATCCTCGCCAGAGAGTCTTTCTTCATCTCCTGTCATTCAGGAGAGAGCTGCGGATTTGCCTGAGACCGAGAGCCCTTCCCTACCCTTTGTACTCCATACTGTACCACCCGGAGGTTTGTTACTTGACGCAGCCCAGGTGTTTGGATATTTCCAAGAAAGGTTGATAGAGTCACAGAGAGTTCATGAGGAGGCCATGAGGGAGAAAATCTAGAGGTTGCTACGTCTGCGGGACTCTGTGCTTTCAGGAGGAGAGCCTAGCTCCAAGAGGGCGAGGAGCAGTACCCAGTCCTACCCAGAGTTTGAGGAGTACCCATATATCCAGCCTATATCATCATACCCAGTCCAGTCTCCTGTCCAGTAGAGGCCAGCTGAGCCAGAGCCTATCTGTGCCTACTGTAAGAAGTCTGGACACAAGTGGAACATCTGTAGAAAGAGACTAGGATTGTGCCTATTCTGTGGGTCAGCTGCGTACTGGGTGCAGCACTGTCCTGATATACCTGTCCCAACCAGGGCCCTGCTTCCAGGAGGGAGTTCTAGTTCTCAGACCTAGCTGGAGGTGAGTTTAGACCTAACCTTAGTATTCTTTTTTGAGAATATTGATGCATCCCCTGCTTGTATGTTTTGATACCTTATGATTGCCTAATACTGTAGCATGTTGGTGTAACTAGATGAGACCCCAAACTGTTATTGCATGCCATAATCCTATAGGTTACACTTTTCAACTGTATGATTTAAATAGGTATCTGAGACTATGATTGCTGGGGGCTTAACCTAGAAGGGGTACGATCATCTTAATTTCTAGGACAAATTTTTTATAAGATGGGTAGGATTGTAACACCCAGTTTTCCAAAAGAGGGTAATTTTGAAATATTGTAATTTTAGTCTTTTAATAATGATATTTAAATCATGATATAATTTTTAGTGATTTTTAATCATTTAAAACTATTTTAAATCATGACTTATGATTTTGGTGTTTTGATAGTGTAACCTTGGAGACTGGTTGACCTAGAGCCTAGCCTTGTGATTAGGGTATTTTGTTTATCATTTCTAGTTGAGGGTATTTTTGTCATTTTTGGGGTTATTTGATTTGATTTTAATTTATTTGAATTTATGGTAATTTTTAGAATTTATTTTAGAATTGTTTGAATGATGGTTGACTAGTTTGACTTTGACTAGCAATAACCTTGGTAGACTAACCTAGGAGCTAACCCTAGTTGAGCTTGGATTTGGTTAGGTTATGCATCCCTAGTTAGACTAGAGTTGACCTATGGTTTGGTTATTTGACTCAAGTTAGGATTTAAGTCATAAGCCATGACTTGTGGTTGCACCTTAATCAATAACTTAGCCTTAAAAGCCCATAGGCCTACACCACTAGCCAAACTCTAACCCTAACAAGTCTTGGCCAGCCACATAACCCTCATTAGGAATCCCTCCTTATAAGTATCCTCTTAGAAATTAGGGCTAGCCTCTTAGGAAGAACAAAGCTTTAGAAAGAGGTATTTTCTCAACTTCTAAAATCCCTAGAAATTCCATTTTAGCTCTATTTTCCCTCAAACAAATTGTAATGGGTTTTAAATGAGGTGTTCTTGCAGTTGTTATTTATTTTTCTCAGATTCTTACCAATTTGGAGAAGTTTGCTAGCAAGAGGAACCCCCCCTCATTTGAGGCTTTTCTTGCATTTGGTCACCTATAGGTAAATCAATGTAAACTCTATTAAAATTCTAGTTTCTTTGCATGTAGACCTAGGCCTAGGTGTCCTGGTTCTGTATGTATGCCTAGACCTAGGTTTTGTGTCCATTTCGTGTCCTAAATGGACACGTATCAGCGTATAGACCTAGGTGTTTGATGAAATATCCCAAATGACATTTCGACCTGATTTTAGGAAACTATTTGAATAGAAATTAGGGTTTTGACCTAGCTTATGGTTTTCTATTGTACTGAGCATGTATTAGTGTCGGGTCGAGTCGACAGAGACACGCGGTTGCATCCGCACGCGCGTGGTTTGCCCTGCTGCTCGGGTGCGACTGCTCTGTGCACACACCACTTCGACACACGAAACTCGACACACGTGTTGTGTCCATGACTGGCACAAGGTTCCTCAAGTTTCACGAGTCCTCGTGTTGTGTCGGACACGACATCACGTGTGCACGAGTGTGCACTGTGTGCGTGTATCAGTGTTCTTTGGGTTCTCGATTTTAATTCAGTTTTATTAGTTTAAATAGTGTTTTTAATTGCTAAATTAGATCTAAATATAATGTATGATATATGTTATATTAGGGTTACATGTTAGTTTAGGTTTTGATTGGGATTTGGTTTCGAATTTGGGCAAGTTGCATGTTAACTGATACATAGGACCGATACCCTGTTCTTTCTAATTCCTCACATTTAAATTCCTGTTTATTTGATGTTATCAATATTAAATGTTTTTCCCACATGATTGGTTGGTCATGTTGGCTTAATTTTGCATTCGAATTTTACTCTAGGATGTGTGAATGGAAATTGGACATATAAACTGAACTTTCCTTTTTCAATTGTGTTAGTTCCTTTAAACTGATTTTGATTCACTGATTTCCTTTATTTTCGAAATGCTGTTAAAACTGAAATGTTGATTCATGTTTCACTGTCACTTCACTGCTATACAATGTGTTGGTTGATTGACTGCTATACAATGTATTCCTAATAACCACTGCTGTCAATTCCTAATAACCTGGGATGTTTTGGTTTGATTGAGCTCTTAACTGAGATTCCTTCTTAACTACCCGAGTAGCTATTACATTCTAACCCGAGATTGGTTTATTGGTATGTGAGTGAGTGATTGTTCACTGAGACTGATTCCCTATATCACTGTATTGAATGTTTGATTCAATGTGAACTTTCCAGTTTTCCTAAAACCTGGATTGAGTCCTAAAACCTGAACTGTTTTTCCTTCTAAATACTGTATTGCCTGTGAACTGGGAATGGTTTCTTAAACTTGGGAATGGTTCTTCTCAACCTGAACCAAATTCTTTTCCTGAGATTTTAAAACCTTTCATAATGAACTACAGTTGATTGATTCTATTTCCTGCATACACAGGTCACATTGTAAGTTAGCTCACTGTTTGCCATTTCCTAATTGCATACTGAATTCCTATTTTCCTGGGTTTATGATCCCAAATCTGAGATTTTTCTTCTTTTACTGAATGGTAATGAATGTTTGATTCCTTAACTGAATTGATTGACAGGTTATGAGATTTCTTGTTTTCATTACACTGTTTCATTCTTCCTAATGAACTGCCTATTTTTTTTTCAGATTTTAATTGGGTTATAGAACTGTCAAAACTAGAATTTAGTCATGGATATATTACATTGTTTAGCAATAGGTTTTTCCAGTTTTCACATTTGCTAATATGCCACTGTTTCCAGGATTTGAACAAAGGAACATTGTTCACTGTTTTTCAGGGTGTTATTCCCCAAGCCATGCCACATTGTTTGATTAGCTCACTGTTCTTTAATAATTACAGTTCACCATTCACTCTCTCATGTTTTCATTCACTACACACACTCTCATGCCTATCACACTCTTGACACTCTCATGTCACTCCCTCACACCCTCAAGACACACATACACACATGCCATAGCACACACAAGTAATCTCTCACACACACATGACACATGAGTACATGTGTTTCCCCCTTTCTCTCTCTCTCTCTCTCTATATGTATATATATATATATATATATATATTTTATATATATATATATATATATATATATATATATATATATATATATATATATATATATATATTGAGATATATATATGTATAGGTATCCTATATACATAAGAGTGTGTTCTATTACATATTTTAGATATATATGTATGGTTGATATGTATATAGGTAGCCTAAAAAAATATATATATATATATTGAGATATATATATGTATAGGTATCCTATATATATAAGAGTGTGTTCTATTACATATTTTAGATATATATGTATGGTTGATATGTATATAGGTAGCCTATATGAGTATTCTATGTTATAATATAATATATCAATGTGTGTATTATATTTAGGCTTATAGATTGACATGTGATATGTGTTATGGGTTGGCTTATAGGCATGGTATAGCCTATGGCCTAGGCTCTTAGCCTATGGATATGTCTATGTGTCAGTGTAGAGTCTAGATTAGACTTGTTTAGTCTTGTTAGACTTAGAATAGCCTTGTTAGCCTAGTATAGACTAGTTTGACTTAGGTTTGACTTGGTTGACCTAGTTTGACTTCTAGGGTTGACCGAAGTTGACCAAGAGTTGACTTTGGTCTAGATTGACCTAGATTCATGTAGAATGCATTGTAGTGCATCTTATTACTATTCTGGACTTGTTGTGACTTGTGCTGTTCTGATTAGGAGCCAGACACCTCTCCTCGGATAGTACATTTCATCCGGACACTCAGATACAGGCGAGTACATTCTCTGATCATTTCATATCCTGCTTAGAATTATTTTCCTGCATTAAATTACTTTACTTGATACTGTCACGTTGGTCACACGGATTAGTACTATATGGATCCCTTCTTGAGATATTATCCCTTTAGGGAGCATTGGGTACTCTATGTTCTGTGCATTTTACTTACATGGCGTATCACTATGCTTCTTTGGTTCTTTGATCACTTGTGACATATACTCTTATGATCACAGAGTTTTCCTGGAATCCTTATCCCCATTTATGGGACTACTATGTACCACCCTTCGGGGGCCGTTACATAGAATCATAACATAACCTGGTTGGATCCTTATGTATTAACTGGGGGTACGGGGGAGTAGAAGTAGACATGTGAATAATAACCAAGTAGTGTAGCATCAGAATCCTTCCATAGTGTAGCATCAGAATCATCCTATGCCATTTACATGTCTATATTATACTCTGACTCACTAGACACTGTTAGTTCTTTACTTATAGTATATATTTCTATTACAGTTCTCTCTCTCTGTTTATATACTATATTTCTTCAGTATCTATATCTTACTTTACTGCATGATTATATTTTCTAACCTGCTATGAACTGTTGAGATGTATTGTGCTCGCTCCTATCCTGACTGGACCTGTTGAAAATATTACAGAGGACGAGGAGGAGGCCTGTGTGGATACCTTCTGCAGGACAGCTCTAGCTGACGACTTTACCCTACTGCCTTGATTAGCTTAGTTAGGTTTTATCTTACTTATGTTGTCTTGAGACTAGTAGATAGACTTTATTTCTGTCTTTGAGATCTAGGTTGTATATTCTTTCATATTCAGTAGCTGAGACCTTGTACTCTGGATATTTGCTGAGATGTTATCTTAGACTATTGATCATCTGTATTTTCCTTGAGTTCTTTATCATATCGTGCTTCTTCTTCCTTAGTTGTGATTGAGTTTACTTTCTGCTATGTCACCCCCACTCGGGGTGTATAAACTGCTTAGCTTATATTGTTAGATGTTGTGACCTAGGACAGCGTTCTACCGCCGACACTGCAACGTAGGCTGGGCGTTGTTACGTTCTCGTACCCTCACAGTGGGTGCGGGTCGTGACATGATATGGTCCCCAAAGATCACAGTGTATAAGTTCAAAGCATTTCAAAGCACGACTACTACTATCAAGAAAGGCATCACGAGTCTGTTTAGCTTGATGACAAATATCACAAGCCTTATGAGAAAACACAATACTACCAGAGAAAAAATGTAAAGTCTGCATTACTTTATCTGAAGGATGCCCCAGTCTACTATGCCAAACCTCGGAATCACTGTCTTTGCATGCCAGGATCACCGAAGCCAAAGAAGCTGGAACCTCCCCCAAGAAGTAAAGTCTACCCCTTTGTTCACCTGCTCCAATCAACATCCTCGTACTTCGGTCATGAACAAAACACAAATCAGGAGTAAATAACATATCACAATTTTTGGCACCAATCAATTGTGAGACAGAGATCAAATTATGAGTCAATGTCGGAACATAAAGAACATCCGTCAAAACCAACGAAGCAGTCAAAAATACTTTGCCTCTCAGAACAGCCTCAATAGTGCTCCTATCAGGCAAAATTACAGGACAGACAGGGCCCTGAAAGCAATCAACTAAACAGTCACGAGAGCCTGTCACATGAAGAGTAGCCCCAGTATCGAATATCCAAGTGACAGATGAATTCTTACCCATCAGACGATCAGAGTTTGAAGAACCAGGGTTGGAAGGATTGTCGTTAGCCAGCAGGCTCATCAGTTTCTGCCATTGTTCATCTGAGAGTGGTGAAGGATATCCTCCATGCACCATATCCGTTGAACTTCCAGCAATACTAGCAGGGACACCATGACCAGCAGCGACGACATGATGAACAACCCCTGTGCCACCAGTACCGCATCCCTCATCACGTCTCTGCTGTGGTGCCGGTCCTCTGCTACCGCCAACACCACGTCCGCCCTCACGCCGAGGACGAGTCTTCCACCACTCTGGATAGCTAATCTTGGCAAAGCAAGTTGCAACATCATGACCTATTTTCTTGCAATGAATATAGATCATACCTGATTTGTCCCTGGAATCGGAGGTTCTACTATTAGAAGTAGTAGAAAAATGAGGTAAACTCTTGATAGTCAGTGCCAACACCTCCTCAACAGCGGATTGGACCTAAGATTTTCGTATATCCTCCTCCTCATGGACTACCTGGTATGCCCGATCTAAACTTGGCTGAGGATCCTGAGCCAGAAGATTAGATCGAGTATGACCATACAACTCAACATTCAACCCATACATAAAGTCCTGAAAGTGGTCTTCATCCCTCATAGCCTGCAGCTTTGCAGCAAGTTCACCACAACTACAAGAAGGCAATAGAAAATAAGCAGCTTGTTCATCCCACAAAGACTGCAAATTTCCAAAGTAGGTTTCCACAGACATCGAAGCCGTTTGTTTACACTCAGCCAAAGCCACCTTAATTTGTTGCTTCCGAGTGCCATTACTAACAACAAATCCTTTCTCCAACAAGTTCCACAATGGATAAACCTCCTCAAAGTACGGCAAAGATTTCTTCAGAGACGGATTAATGGTATTAAGAACCCATTGAACCAATAGCGCTTGCACGCATCGCCAATCAACAATTTACTAGCATCATTAACAGGTTTGACTTCAGTACCTTCCAGAAAAGTGATCTTTTGCCTAGAGATTAGGGAGAGACGTATCGACCGAGACCACTCAGCATAGTTCGGTCCACGAAAAATAATAGGAGTAATAATATTTTCTGGTTGATCAGCAGAACTCAGAAAATATGGATCCTTCGGATTAGGATGATTTGGATTGTGTGCACCGCCACTGTCAGTCGTAACGGAATAGCTGGACGCAGCATCATCTGCCATCGCGGATGTCTGGTGTACAAAATTTTGTACAACGCCAACGAATCAACCGCTGATGGACGGGGTCGGCGACGAATCGACCGCGATCAGGGGCGCCAGATCTGGCGCATAGGGGCGGATGTCGGGTGTATAAAATTTTGTACAATGTCGATAAATCAGCCACTGATGGACGGGGTCGGTGGCGAATCGGTCACTGAATCGGCGAATCCGGCGAATCGGCGCAGATCGGACGGAAACCTCTAACAGAACGGACGTGGATCAGGCGGATCGGGCGTTGGCGCGATCAGACGCGGTCAGGCCAGCACGGTCGGGCGCGGCTGACTCCCGGTCGAGCGCGGGGAGATGGCACGGTCGGACGCGGATGACTCCCAGTCGGGCGCGGGGAGATGGCGCGGTCGGACGTGGCTTACTCCGTTCGGGCGTGGGGAGATGGCGCGGTTGGGCGCGGCTTACTCCGGTCGGGGGCGGGGAGATGGCGCGGTCGGGAGCGGCTGACTCCGGTTGGGCGCAGGAAGATGGCGCAGTCGGGCGCGGCTGACTCCCGGTCGGACGCGGTAAGGAAGACGGCGGTCGGGCGCGTTAAGGAAGATGGCAGCTAGGATTTTTCTGGAGGCTCTGATACCATGTAGGAAATAATAATGCCTTATTCTCATTGCTAGGGTTTGTTATAATATATATAGTGTCTACATTTGAGCTTATGGGCCATATTTACATTACAAATATAATCTAACAAAAAGACAATTTTATTAATGAATAAAGATAATACTGAATATTATATATAAAAATGTGTGGAGATTATTGTCTCCTACTCTGTCGTGGTCACCTCCGTTCCTGGAGGACACGACGAGGACAAATTTGTGTCTATATATCCATATTATGTTTGTACCAGTGTCCATATTATGGAACATACAAATATTGTGTGGAAATTGGAACATAGAGTCAGAGGACATGTATATATAGGTGAGGTTTTCTTAAAACGCAGGAGTTAAGTTTATTCTGGAGTTCAAATTTATATTAATGCAATATTATATCCAAAAAAAAAGTAAGAAACAAAAATGCTATTCATCAAAATTTTCTACAACTAAAATAGTCTCGTCTCAACATATTATTTGTAACACTAATAGTAAAATTGTACCGCGTCTACGTCAATCACAAATAATGATCGAATTTAAAAATCAAATTAAAATATCAAAAATGAAAAAATTGAGAAAGAATGTATTATCCGTAATACTAAAATTATCGTCCCGATATTGTCATATCATTTCTTATTTGCAGAAGATGTACTGGTGGCCGGAGCACGAAGATGAGTCGATCTAGAAGTGCTACAAGTCCGTTGCCAACAAAAAGTTGAGGGAATCAATGACCAGAAGGCGTTGTCTCTACTTCTAGGAGATCAACGCAAGTAGTGGCTGAAAGAGGAGTTCTGGGAGAAGATGGACGACACTCCAGAATATAAGTCCAAGTGCGAGAAGGCGAAGGCGGCCCGTGCTAAGGGTTGTCACCATACCGGTGGATCTTTCCCGTACTCAGAGCATTATCGACGGATGGTGAGTATTCTAAATTTTTATCCTTGTTGATTTATTTGAATCCTATATGTTTTAGTTATTAATTACTCTATTTATTACAGTGCGAGGAGGCCGCCAGGACATACGAAGACCCGAACATTGTCGACTTTCCTAAACTCTTAGAGCGGACCCACAATCGCAAGAAGGAAGGAAAGTTCATAGATGACCAGACAACCAAGACATACGTAATTTTTTTAATAAAATATTGTCAAGTAAATTATTAATAGGATGGAAAATATAAGTTTTGATTATAAGGTATACATAAGTTCGTAGAAGTATTTCAAATTTTGTTTCTTAATAGTTTTGAAATTGAAATAAATAGAATTCACCCTTTTGATTTACATAAGACAGTTTTCTTAATAGTTTACAACCTTACTATGCTTTTACACCTTGCTAATTGGTCTTTTTTGTTCAATTTTTTCCCTACGAAATTGACCAAAAAGAAACCTCCAATGTCAGTATGGGTCAGTATCGGGTATCAGCCGGTATCAGATCAGAATATTTTAAATCGTATCGGTATTGGTCGTAATAGATTGATATCGGCCGATCTTGCTAACTATGATCCAAACTCTAAACTTATTTACGTATATAATATATGAGACATATGATACACTTGAGAGTCAAATGGATGGGGGGCTGAGGGGGCTTCGAGTACTCAACCACATATGTTGTCTGGGAGGAACGATCTGTGGATCCAAGCTATCGGGAGAGGAAAATGTGACAATGTGCACGGCACGGGCCTTGTTGGCATCACAACCATCTGTTTGCTCCAGAGCTACTCCTCCGGCACCACTTGCATCATCACAGCCGGGTGCTGGTGACGATCAGTCTGGCCCTCTCAGTCTAGAACTGGTCACGCAAATTCTGCTACCTAGAAAGACAAGTGAGAAAGCTGAGCGAATATCGTCCTCCTACTACTGCTTCGGTTGCTCTTACCACTCCTACTGATCCTCCTCCAGCTCATGCGTCTACTCCAGCTCCTTCAGCTTCTGCTCTGATCGTTGTTGACACTCAGGGGCTACAACAAATCATCAACACAGTGATGATGCAGTACTTGGCGAGCCGACATCCGCTGTCGCCACCACCCCTACCTTCGAGTTGATTAATTTTGGTTTTTTGTATTATGTGTCTAACAGTTGTATTGTTAATTTGTATATCTGTTGAATTTTTAATTTGTATAGTCGTTGACAGTTAACTTGTTAACGTTGTATGTTGGTGGATAGTGCCAGTTTCTAATATATGTGTGTGTGTTCATTTATATCATAAATTAATATTGTGGCAGTTTCGGTTATATATTTGTATTGTGGTAAGTATCATACTTGGCGACAAATTAGCGACAAAAATCTGGAAAATTCTCAAGTTAGCGACGGATCAACGATAAAAACCTGAAAAAAATTTATGCTACCAATGGATCAGCGATGAAATGTCTGTCGGTAACGTTCTGTGTGCTACCAAAAAAGTGCCAAACATGTATCATAATTGTCACTAAATTCATCGCTCGCACCGACGACTTAGCAACGGAATATCTTTCGATAACTTACTAAAATTTTTGGTAAAAATGGGCTCACAGTGCCTGTCGCTAACCCGTTGCTAAGACGTCACCATCTTTAGAAACGACTATTATCCGTCGTTACTCCGTCGATAGGAATATATCGTTAATTCCGTCGCTAATAGGGCTGAGCATTAAACGAGTCCAGACCGAAAATCTAATCGACCCGACCCGAATAAGGGATTTGGTTCGATTCTGGAGATTATCGGGTCGAGTCGGGTTCAGTTGGGATAAACACATAAAACGGTTCTCGGTTGCGGTTTTGGGTTTGCCTATCGGGTTCGGTTTAAAACCGAATAACAATAGTGAAGATACCAAAATACCCTCCATTATTTCACACATGTATATTCCAAACTTTCTAACCTAACACTCGCTCCCCTATCTAACACTCTCTGCTGCCTCTCTAACTCTAAGCTCTCTCCCTCTTTCACTCTTTGGTGGTTATGGCTCATGGCTCTCCCTCTCACCCTCTCCTCCTTACCGGCCAATCCACTCCCTCTCCCTCTACTCTCACCCCCTCCACTCAGGGGCGGATCTAGGTATAGCATGGGGTGGGCTGGAGCCCACCCCAATTTTTTTATTTTACTTTTTTCCACCATATAATTTTTTTTTGATTTTTTTATATGGATTAGTCTACTTCTAGCCCCCCCCCCCAAATTTTTGGTAGCCCACCCCACTTATAATTTCTGGATCCGCCCCTGCCTCCACTCTACTCGACTTTACCCACTCCACTCCCTCTCCCTCCCCTCTCACCCACCCCACTCCACCCCCGACTTTGAGAGAGCTAAAGAAAGTCCGATCGGAGAAACCTCTCACTCGGCCACCCTCTCTTAACCCCCCCCCACGGCCATTCTCGAGCCGTCCGTTCCAAACCCCCCTCTCATCTTTCGAAAACCTTAGATCTACATCAATACCTACAGATCCGAACATAACTATGGAGATCTACATCTACATCTATATATCTGAGATAACTGTAAGTAATTTAATTTTTTATACCGTCGATTTAAATTTTACTCCTAGTTCTAACTTTTACATGTATGTTTTAGATTGTTTATGTTCAGATCTATATTTTTACATGTTAATTTTATACTTTTATGTTTAATTTTTACTGTCGGTTTAAAATTTACTGTCAGTTCTAAAGTTTACATGTATATTTTTTAGATTTTTACTGTCTGATCTACATATTAATATTAAATTTACTGTCAGATTGACATATTTTTACATGTTAATTTTATACTTTTTTCACCTTAGTAATTTAACATGCAGAATTATGTTTAATTTTACTGTAAGATCTTAGTAATTAATATGTTAATTTTACTGTTAGATTAACCATATTTTTACATGCAGATTTATATATACACGTCGATTTAATTTAAGATCTACATATTAATGTTTATGTTTAATTTATGCGTGTAGGCTTAATTTATGCATGTCGATTTATATATGCATGGCAAATTATTTTTTCAGTTTAAATTGGTTTAAAAATGATATATTGTCATACTAAATTACTAATCAAGTTTGTTAATTTTGCAGATATTCGTATTCTGGTGTTGGATCCTTGGCTTGGGCCTTGAATTATTTGTTAATTATCAGTCATCACTCATCAGTGAGAGTTTTCTTGAATCACTGTAAGCATCATTCTATCCCTCTCTCACTCTTTCTCCCTCTCTATCTCTCTCTGCTTGAATGAACTTTTTTATATGGCAATGTTATTGCTTGCTTATAGTGCCAGTTTGCACAAATATATAATATGTAATGTGTTTGCAGGGCAGTATTAATGCTTAATTGCTTATAGTACCAGTTTGCACAATGATGCATTCTGTAATGGCCAGTTTGCCTAAAAGTAAATGTTATAAGCCTTAAAAATATGATTTATTGTTTTATTGTTTGTGTTTCTGGATTGATTTATTGTATGCTTTTTGTTAATTGTTTGTTTAGAAGTAAAAATAATATTGTTTACAAGGCAAGCCTTTAAATATGATTGTTTGTTGCAAGTAAAAAAATAAACAAAAATTTGAAAAACATATTGTTTACAAAAACTATTATCTTATATGATATTTACTAATTAATAGGTCATTTATTGCATCAAATAAGTCCAGTTCATGGCATCAACATCATACTATGCAATGTGAATTTTTTTATCTTCAATTTAATTTTGTGAATTTTCTTTACAATTGAAATATATTGTTATTTTGATGTTTATTTTAGATGTCAAGCCAAGCTCAGCCTCAGCCTATTGAGCTTGAGGATCTGGTTGTGGGGGGAACAAGTTCCCAGGCCACAAATGATCCTGTCAACACTATTTGTAAACTCAAGACAAAAAACAAGTGTATTGGTAAAAAAAAATGCTCCTTATTGGGCTGACTTTAAACAATTTCTTAAGAATGGGAACGTTAAAGCATAGCGTAACTTCTGCAAAAAAAATATATATTATTGTGATTCTCTAATTAATGGGACGACCTCAGTTAGGAATCATTGGCTTATATATTCCCTTAATCCAAAGCACAAAGGTTATTCTTAGTCAATATTGAATATGCAATGTCTTGGAAAAGGCAAGTCAACTCTAAATTGTTGGCAATTAATCAAGAAGACGTAAGGAAGGCCTTGTCTTATATGTTAATAGTCGACGAGCTTCCATTTTGTTTGTTGAGGGTGAGGGCTTCAAACTCTTTATTTCAATTTCATGTCCGATGTTTAGTGCACTGTCGAGATGGACCGTTGCACGAGATTTTTTCAATCTTTACACTAGCGAAAAGACTAAGTTTAAGGCTTATTTCAAGGAGTCCAATCAAAGAGTTTGTCTTACGACAGACACATGGACTTCCATTCAAAAAATTAACTATATGTGTCTTACGGCACATTACATTAATGATGATTGGAAATTACAGAAAATAATTATCACCTTTTGTCCAATTGCTAGTCATAACGACGAGGCTATTGGGAGGGATGTTGAGTCATGTTTGATGGAGTGGGGCATTGACAAGAATTTTACAATCACCATTGACAATGCTAGCTCTAATGACATCGTTATTGCCTATCTAAGCAAAAAAACTACTGTGTCTAGATGTGAGAATTCGTTGGAATTCAACATATGTTATGTTGGATACGGCTCAAAAATTTCAAAGTGCCTTTGATAGATTCCAAGATGAAGATGTTTTATTCAGGCGAGAACTTGAGGGTGAGAATTTGTTGCCATCTGAAAAGGATTGGATGAATGTGAGAAGGTTGTGTACATTTTTGGAACATTTTTATGAATTCACTTTACATGTTTCGGGCTCTTTGTATGTCGCTTCAAACAAGTTTTTTTAAGAGATTGTATCCATTGATTTTCTCCTGAAGAATGCTAAGAGTAATTATGACTTTGAGTTGTCTATTATGACGGATAAAATGCGAGAGAAATATGACAAGTATTGGGGGGACGTCGAGAAGATGAATATGGTTGTCTTCATTGTACCACTTTTTGATCCAAGGCAAAAGTTTGCATATTTGGATGGTGGTTATATCAACTCTATGGTCAACCAAAGGGTGACACCATGATAGAAAAGGTAAAAATGGTTGCTTACTCCATGTTTGAAGAGTATAAAAACTTGTATACACCGATAGTGGCTTCTACAACTAATAAAATGACTGAATCTCCTATCATCCAAGATCGTCCAATCTTTAACTTGAAAAGTATAATGAAGGCTCAACATAAAAATTATAAAATCAAATATGGTGGTTGTGATAATAAATCTGAATTTGATCGTTATCTTCTCGAGCCCACCGAAGCCGATGAAGATGAGAATTCTAATTTTGATCTCTTGGGTTGGTGGAAGATCAACTCTTCTTGTTTTCCTATTCTTTCAAGAATGGTTCGTGATATCTTGGTTGTTCCAATATCTATGATGGCTTCGGAGAGTGCATTTAGTACTGATGGTCGGGTCTTTGATGCATTTAGAAGTTCTTTGACACCTAAGACTTCTCAGGGTCTTATTTGTTCTCAAGATTGGTTTAGGACTGGTTCAGATCGATCTATTGTTACTAATCTTGAAGAGAATTTAGAATCTCTAGATCAACTTGAAAGATGTATCATTTTAGATAATCAGTTTTGTTGCATATTGTTGTTTTTAAAGTTTTTTACTTCATTACTTGTATTGATTAATTTTTTTCTCATACTTATATAGATTTAAGTCAATTGACTACAATGGCCTCAACTTCGAGGGATGTTTGAAGAGTTAGTTTTTGGAATCTCAATTCTGGTTTGGATATGTCATTATTAAACAATATCACTAGAATGTGCCAACGTGCAGTGCACTATAATATGCATTATGCAATATGCACTGGACCTTTGGTTTATGTTTTGGATTAATGATGTTGGATGGACTATAATATGTTATTTGTGCACTATATACTGTACAGTGCAATGAGTGCACTTCAGACTACATTTTGTATGTTTATAAATGTACATTATTTGTAGCCCAGGTCCCCAGGTTATAACTGTATTTTATATGTAACTAGTGGATAACCCGTGCCATAATGGTACGGACACGAACCCGGCCTTCTCGACGTAGGCATGCAGGCACAAACTCGAGCCTGGCAGAGGCGGACACGACAAAGACCACGGTGGCGACGTGGGGCCTCATGGAGGCGAAGACGCGGAGGGCCGTCGCGGGGCATCCGAGGGCGTCGAGGCCCGAGACGACGGCGGTCCAGGAGACGACTTTCCTATGCGACATTCCGTCGAACACCTGCGGGATGTGATCGACGGAGCCGCGTCGGGAGTAGACGGTGAGTAGGACGGTCTGCACGAAGGGGTCGAGCCAGAATCCGAGGAGAAGGGCGTACGCGTGGAGCGACTTGGTGGCGGCGGCAGCGATGGTGGTATTGAGCAAGGAAGAGAAGGTATGGAAGTCGGAAGGGACGCGACGACGGAGCATTTGGGAGTAGATGGAGAGTGGATCAGCGAAGATGGCGATGGCGGTGTTGAAGGAGAAGGGGTTGGGGTTGGTCATGGCGGAGAAGAGGGAGGCGACGAAGGAAGGGTCGATGTCGGTAGCGCGGTGGAGGAGGCTGCTTGCGACGAAGGGGTTGCGGAAGAGGCCGGCGACGATGCGTAGACGAGGATAGAGCAGAGGCGACGGAGGGAGGGGCAGTGCAAGAGGAGCTAGAGGCAGGGGTGCCGTTGGAACAACCGGTTGCTCCGCACCCAACTTGGGACCTCCTTCTCTCTTATAGAGAGGGACAATTTAGTCCTTTCATCATCGTTGAACCAAAGCACATGGGTCGGACCAAAGCAACATGGGACCTCCTCCTCTCTTATATGCACTATACAGTCCTATTTTTAGTAGTTTTTGTTTATTATAGTTATTTATTTTATTATAAGTTACTAATAAATATACGGAGAAATTTGCGATGATGATATGGCATTTGTTAAGAAGAGAACAATTGCTACAAGTTGCCAATCTGAGCGTTCATTTTTCAAACCCACTTGTGACTTGTCTATCTATGTAGATGATAATATGCATGTGGATATGTTTAGTCTTTATGCTTGAAAATGTGGGTTTTGTAACAACAATGGGATACAAATTGCTAATCAGAACTTCTGTTAAGGGCCTTCATGTCACGATCCACTACCCAAATTGTTGGGCCGGGTCGAGTCATGTCTAGCCTACGCTTGAGATAAAGCGTAGTAAGCTGTTTCTAAGGATAAATAAGATCAGACCAAAGTGTGCTAACAATTCTATATGTAATAATGAGTCAGAATATATCCAAACACAAAATCATCTCGTATATAAGTATGTTCCGAGTACATGGCTAAAATGTAAAACTGGATACAGGTCCAGTTATAAAATACATAGTCTAATACATGACTACTCTCAAAAGTCCCAAGTAAATAAACAAACTAGACGAGTTTTCCCGCAGGTACATCCACGTAAATTATAGCCTGGTCCTCGGCAGCAACTCCATAATAGGAATCACAAAGCAACTCCTCCTCAGAAAGTATACCTACAACGTTATCCTGTCAGGACGGGAGCAAGTACTGATTCTAGCAAACTAAATATACGAAACATAAAATGAACAGGAGTATAATAAACAGGAATTATGTTATATCATAATCTATCATGGCATCATATGTTTGTTTTAAAGTTTAAAATCGTAGCATGTACGTGATCGGTCAATAGGTAAATAGGATGTACAGTGGTATATATTAATTTTCTGGAATGCACATACGTGCACTAACGGCATCGGTGTATATCCATACATAAATGCGGGATCAGAACATACGACAAAGTTACATATAGAATGTAACAGTGCTCGGTAAATACATACGGAGAAGGGGGCATGATCACGTACTCTACTAACAGTTTCCCTATAACCCCGTTGTTTAAACATGTGAGAGATATAAGAACTGTTCTAAGCATGGTAGGGACTAACAAATAATGTAACATGTGAAGACTTAACTTGCTACCCCAAGGATCAGCATTTAACATGGTTGGATCACAGTTTATTGTTGTAAGTATGTAAAGTTTGTAAAGGTACTTGCCTTTAGCAAAGCAAGGTAGTGATAGAAATACTATAGATGTCTGGTGACTCGTCACTGTAGAAATAAAACATAAACTTAATTTTTATAGTAAGTTAAACACTAAGACACTAGTAGTGCGACACGACTTTCTGGCTGGACACCTAGCCAAAAGATGATTTTAGCATAGAAGACCCATGTGGGGTGATACAATACCTAAACTAACTTTCTAGGGTTTTTACAATAGTGTAGGGCGGGGTCCAATACTACAATAACTCAAATCAACACAAAACTTTGTAGGTCGAAACTACTCAATAACTAAATCAGACTGTACACTGTGTTCCAACAATTTTTGAGATAGACAAAAGGCATAGTTTTATATAAAGTAAAGTACCAGATGATCCTTGTTAATTATAGAAATTTATAATAATTTTTCTAGAATTTATAAACCCTCATAGATATTTATTAAAAATCAGCAAACATATGTATCCTGAAAATGAGTTCTGTTTTCCTATTTTTATAAAATACCAAAATTACTTAATAAATGCTAGAAAAATTATATTAAATTATCTAAATTAATATAGTATTTAAATACAATTGTTTTCAGATTTTTACAGCACTTAAAATATATATAAAAATTTAAAAATAACAAGTTACAAATCCTAAAAATAAATAATTAATTATTTAGCATTTTGTCCATGTATACGAAATTGAACCGAAGTCCAGATATGGGACTCAAAGTCATGAATCAAGTCCAATATGACTTGTACAGACTTTGAATGCATTAGACACATTTGGGCCCAAAAACCCATGCTAGGTTTGGACTTCAAATGGCCATGATTAATAAAATACAGTAACTCAAATATAAATATTAAAGTATTTTAATAATATATTTTAAAGTGGTAAAATATACAAGTCATAAAATTACATAATAAAATAACTTGTGAATTTATACATAATAATATTTTGCACAAAATCGAATTTGAAATATATATATATATATATATATATATATATAAATAATATATATATATATATTATATATATATATATATATATATATATATATATATTTTATATATAAATATATATATATAACAGTAAATATAATAATATATATATACATATACATATATATATATATATATATATATATATATATAATAATAAAAAAATATATATATATATATATAATAAAACAAATAAAATAAAAACAAAACAAAAAAAGAAACGAAAGGGGGGCTCGAACTCGGCCTATAGGAACGGAAGGGGCTTAACATTGCTCGGACTGGCCAGGGGGTCAGCTCGGGTTAGCTTCATAGGAATAGGGTTTAGTTAGTTTTATAGTGAATTAGGTTAACGGGTTTTAAACCCAATAATAGTCTATTAGACCCATTAACCTATACTACTGTGTCTTCGTGTTCTGACAGTTAGGGACACGTAGACACACAAGTCCCGTGTCCAAAGTGCGCACGACTCGCACGACACGAGTTTCCCGTGTCCGAGCACATCAGTTGGCTTCTCGTGTTTAGGCGAGTCCAGTGACACCAACACGAGACACTGAACGACACGAAGGGTGAGATGACACGTACGTGTCCGATGGGTGTTGTCGATCGGGGCTGTTGGCGGCGGTTGTAGGCGTTGGGGTCGCCGGAGAAAAATAGGACGGGGGTCGCCTCGTCGAGACGCATCGATTGGCGGTGGTGGTTCGTCGGGAAGTGGCTATGGGTGGCGGAAAACCTAGATCTAGGGTTCCGGCGATCGTCGGGGAAGAATGGGCTACGGCGGAGGCTGTGGAGTTCGGGAAGTGAAATGGATTTGGGAATCGACTTAGGGGCCTATTTATAGGTAGGAAAATGGGTTTAGATTAGGGTTTTGGTCGGGTTTAGGGTTAGGGTTTAGTCGTAGGTCGGTGGGTTAGCCGGAGACGAAGGCGGTGATCGACGGCGCTTTTGCCGAACCCTCCCCCCCCCCAGTACTGGATATTACACATCCCCCTCACCGCCTTAGGAAGTACAAATTCCTAAATTACAAATATCCCCCCGCTGTTGCTATGTACAAATTTAATTTGCACAGACAAAACAAATATTATAAAATGGCTTTAAAATAATTGAAACAATTGCAAAAAGTATTTAAAACATTTCAATAAATTACAAATTGATATTTTGGCTTTAGAAAATCATTTTAAAAATCATTTTAAAATTCTATATAATTCCTAATAATAATAATAATTCATTTTAAAAATATAAATGCTATTTAAAATTATAAAAATAATATTTTAAAGTCTAGGGGCTTACACTTCAAACGCAATGTTATAACCGGATTAACTGAATCTCCCCCCCCCCCAAGATTCTTGTGTTGTCTGGTATTGGGTAGAAATAAAGGGTTACAGGTTACATGAGTATGCATTCTCTTATTCTCAAACTACTAAAGGTATATCTTTCTTGTTATACCTATTGAGAAAAGAACTAAAGTTATACTACCAAAATAAGTCATATTGGCGACGAGTTTAGCGACTCTGGTTAAATACGTCGCTAAATTTTTTGTATTTAGCGACGAAATATTATTACATTTCTAACATCACTATCAGCGACGTTTAGCGACAGTTCACAACATGCATTATGGTTTGGAAAGAGGATATCGGAGGGGAGGGTGGTCGCCGGGTGGGGGGTCGCTAGAGACGATAGGGGAGAGAAATTTGGGGAGCTGGAGACTAAAATTTTTGGTAAAGAAAATAATAAAAAATCGATTGATTTGGAAACCTATATGAAATAAATTAACAACGTCCGCGAAAGACGTCGATAAACGTCGCTGTTCACTAACATACTGGCGACATTCTAGTGGAGGATTCGCTAAACGTCGCTGAATATAACAAAACATCGATGTTCTTTGACTAAACCATGACATTTGCTTTCCGATATGCTTATCCTCATCGCCGCTCCTCCACCTCCGACATCCTCATCCCGACCCAACCCCGACCAGGTATCCCTAACCCTATCTCCTACTGACACGACATTAATACAGACATACAGACACGACACGCTGACACACACACACACATGCTGGCACAGACACACACATACATGCTGACACACACACACGCTGACACAGACAAACACACATGCTGACACAGACACACAACATAGACACTCCTAGAAATTAATTTTTTCCTAATATTATCAAAATATAACTTACAAATTTAAATTTAAATTTGTTATATATATTTATATTTAACTTAAAATTTATAGAAATTTAATTTAAATAATTTGTTATGAATATATGTTAATAAAAGAGGAGAGGTTATGTTATGCGAAAGAAAAATAAAGAAAAGTTCGATTATGAAAAGAAAAGAAAAGAAAAAGTTTAAAATTATAATTTTTATATATTTTTTTTTTAAATTAAATAGTTGATGATATACATACGGCTTAGATATAACAAGTTCGAAGTACCATTTATACAAATAGGAATCCCTTTCCTTGCATGATTTCTTCTTCATATAGATAGATATAGGATGTATGGGACAATTACTTAGACGTACATTTTGTGCAAGTGAGAGGTGTGTATTTATCAACGTTTGAGTGAGGGATGAGTGAGCTAGTGAGGGTTAATTATCTATATAGATAGATACATATATAAGGGTATAGAAATATACAGTTATAAGTGCTAGCTAGGTATCGCCAAGTATATCATGGTAAGTGTATTACATGGTAAGTGCATATTTATATTTTTGTGCTACTAATAGATTTATACACATTCGTATATGTGTATTAATAAGTGATTTTGATACGGCCAATACCGATACGGCTTTGCATGTCCTGATCCGATACCGATTCGATACGGCCGATACCGATATGGTTTTGCATGTCCCGGTCTGATACCAACCGGTACCCGAAACTGACCGATATTGATCCGATGTGGTTTAAAGTTAATTATTTGTTTTTCGATATCGCCTACCAATACTTATAGGAATAGTCTGATACTGATTCCGATACCGCTGCTGTAAACCTTGCTAAGGAGTATCCTAGTACATAGAGTGTATAAAGTATCCTAGAAGTGTAGGTATGATTGGTACAGTATCAAGACATATGTCAAGATACTAGGTTTGTAGGTAAGTGCTAGCTAGGTATCGCCAAGTATTTCATGGTAAGTGCTAGCTTGGACACTCCGATGTCAAATTTTTCTTGTGACATTTTTTACTGTTTAGCGACATTTTTTTGCTGTTTAGCGATATTTTTTGATGTCTAGCGATGACCTATGGCATCGCTAATACGACTTATTTTGGTAGTGTTATATCTTTCTTGTTATATGATGATTTTTTTCATTGGCTGGCATTGTTTCACTCTAGACTCATATATTGTTGGGAACGAAGCGCGAAAGCTGTTCCCCCAAACCAGAAAGTCCTGCGAGAGAACCGAGCAAAAGTACACAAACCAAAAATGCCAAACACAATCGCAGACACAAATATTTTTGACGTAGAAAACCTTTGCGGAAAAAAAACTACGGGACGATCGGAGTCCAACCCTGAAGAACCTCCACTAATGGAATAAAGAGAATACACCCTCTATAAGCTCCTCCCGATCCAAAACGGATCACCACAACTCACTTGAAAGAAGAAATTTTTTGATTGCGGACTCCGAAGAACAAGAGATGGCAAAAAATTATTCGAAGCAATATCTCCTTTACAATAGTCCTTAATCCTCTCTCTCTCTCAAAGATTGTAAAGCACTCTTATTTTTGAGATAATTTTTCAACTAGCATGCATCACCTTTTTATAAGCCCTTGGTAATCTATACATGGAAGGCCAATATATATGGAAACTTCCAATATACATCAATCGTATATTTAATAAAAATTCAATCATAATTGGTTTGCCATAATTGGAAGCCCAATTACATGGAAAGCTACTATATGAAGGGTATAATCATAAATATATGATCAAAGTAAATATGGAAATCCAATCATATATTTCATTACCATATATGTTCTAAAATAGGATCCATGTACTCCCCGAGCTTCTCTGACACACGGATTTCACAACTAGGTGGAGGAACTCATCATCCTGACGATCCGCCTGTAGTACTCAAACTTTTTTCCTTGGTAGAACCTTCGTAAGCATATCTCCTTTACAATAGTCCTTAATCCCCTCTCTCTCTTTCTCTCAAAGATTGTAAAGCACTCTTGTTTTTGAGATGATTTTTCAACTAGCATGCATCACCTTTTTATAAGCCCTTGGTAATCTATACATGGAAGGCCAATATATATAGAAACTTCCAATATACATCAATCATATATTTAATAAAAATTCAATCATAATTGGTTTGCCATAATTGGAAGCCCAATTACATGGAAAGCTACTATATGAAGGGTATAATCATAAATATATGATCAAAGTAAATATGGAAATCTAATCATATATTTCATTACCATATATGTTCTAAAAAGGATCCATGTACTCCCCGAGCTTCTCTGACACACGGATTTCACAACTAGGTGGAGGAACTCATCATCCTGACGATCCGCCTGCAGTACTCAAACTTCCAATATATATGGAAACTTCCAATATACATCAATCATATATTTAATAAAAATTCAATCATAATTGGTTTGCCATAATTGGAAGCCCAATTACATGGAAAGCTACTATATGAAGGGTATAATCATAAATATATGATCAAAGTAAATATGGAAATCCAATCATATATTTTATTACCATATATGTTCTAAAATAGGATCCATGTACTCCCCGAGCTTCTCTGACACACGAATTTCACAACTAGGTGGAGGAACTCATCATCCTGACGATCCGCCTGCAGTACTCAAACTTTTTCCTTGGTAGAACCTTCGTAAGCATATCCGCTCCATTATCATCAGTATGGACCTTCTCAAGCATCATGTCCTTCTTCTCAATCACATCCCGTATCCAATGATACCGAGTCTCGATGTGCTTGGATCGGCTATAAAATATCTGATTCTTCATAAGGTGAATATCACTCTGACTGTCGCAAAGTAAAATATACTGCTCTTGCTTCAGCCCTATTTTTTGCAACAACTTTTTCATCCATAGTAACTCCTTGCAAGCCTCCGTCGCTGCAATGTACTCTGCCTCTGTTGTCGACAAGGCAACACACTTCTGCAACTGCGACTGCCATGATACCGCTCCTCCAGCAAACATCATCACATAGCCCAAAGTCGATTGGCTCGTGTCTACATCTCCAGCCATATCAGTGTCGGTATATCCAACCAGCTTCGGCTCGTCACCACCAAAAAAAGTCTCAAATCAGCAGTTTCCTGAAGGTATCGTAGAATCCACTTGACCGCACTCCAATGTACCCTTCCAGGATTTGAAAGGTATCTGCTAACTGTGTCAACTGCATGAGCGATGTCTGGCCTCGTATATACCATAACATACATAAGGCTTTCCACAGCTAAGGCATATGGAACCCGCTCCATATCTTCTTTTTTGTCTTCGGTAGATGGACACTGCTTCTCGGTGAACTTAAAGTGAGCCGTAAGGGGGTAACTCACTTTTTTCGACCCGTCCATCCCGAAATGTTGAAGTACCCGATGAATGTACTTCTTTTGGGACAAGTGTAGTATCTTGGACTCTCTCTCTCGGCTGATCTCTATCCCAAGAATAGTCTTTGTTGCACCCAAATCCTTCATAGAGAAGGTCGTGCCAGTTGGCGCTTCAACCCCGCTATCCTAGTGACATTCCGATCCACTAATAGCATGTCATCAACATAGAGTAATGAAGTAATGAAATCATCCTCGGCAAAGTACCTAACAAATGCACAATGGTCCGACATCGTCCGTGCATAACCATGCTCCCCCATAAATGACTCGAACTTCTTGTACCACTACCTCGGAGCCTGCTTCAGACCATACAAGCTCTTCCTCAACCGGCAGACCAAATGTGACTTTCCCTTCTCACAGAATCCCTCTGGCTGCTCTATGTATAACTCCTCATCAAGATCACCGTGGAGGAATGCCGTCTTTATGTCCATATGCTCGACCTCTAAGTCAAAACTGGCTGGCAATGCTATCACCACCCGAATAGACGACTACTTGACGACTGGCGAAAAGATCTCATCATAATCCATGCCTTTCCGCTGAACGTAGCCTTTAACTACCAGCCTCGCTTTGTATCGAGGGTGAGTAGCATCATCCGTCTGCTTCACCCTAAATACCCATCGATTCTTCAAAGCCTTCTTGTCCTTTGGCAACCGTACCAGCTCATAAGTGGAATTGGCATGTAAGAAACTCATCTCCTCCTGCATAGCCTGTATCTACTCTTTCCTGTGTTCGTCTTCTATAGCCTCTGTAAAGCTTTCGGGATCTCCTCCGTCAGTTAGTAGCACATACTCACCCGGTGAGTATCTCGTAGATGGTCGACGATCTCTGTCGCTCCTTTTCAGTGGAGCCATTGGTGCTGGCTATATACCAACAGTCTCCTCCCCTTCAGGAACTGTCACTCCGACATGCTCATCCTCCCGAGGGACATCCTGACCACCATCAGTAGGCTGATGATCAAGGTTTGGAGCAACTCCATGCACTGGCTCCTACATAACTGGATCCTCTGTGACGTCCTCTGGAAACTGCTCGAAGCGAAATGACTCTAACTCAGGCAATTCCTCAGCCTCAGAAGGCATCTCGAAATCTCGAGTATTGGTCATGGTCTGAACCTCGACGAATACCATATCCCTACTTCTGTAGAGCTTTCTTCCCACTGGGTCGTAGAGTATATAGCCAAACTCATCCCGACTGTAGCCAATAAAGATGCATCGCCTCATCTTCAGCTCAAGTTTGGACCTCTTGTCCTTCGGCACATGCATGAAGGCCTTACAACCAAACACTCGTAGGTGATTGTATGATGGCTCTTTGTCGTACCATACTTTTCAGGCACATCACCCTACAAAGGAGCACTAGGAGATAAATTAATAACATAAATAGCTGTGAGAAGAGCCTCACCCCAATAACTGCTTAGCAAATTTGCTTCTGACAGCAAATACCACACCCTCTCTATCAGTATCCTGTTCTGGCGCTCCGCTACACCATTGAGCTGAGGTGTCTTGGGTGGAGTCTTCTGGTGTCATATCCCTTGCTCTCTGTAATACGCATCAAAGGGACCAATGTATTCGCCACCGTTGTCGGACCGAACATACAATAACTTCTTGCCCGTCTCTCTTTTAACAGAGGCCTGAAACTCTTTGAAAGTGGGCAACACCTGATCCTTGGTATTTAAGACATAGACCCAAACCTTCCTGGAACAGTCATCAATAAAAGTTACAAAGTAAGAAGCACCACCAATAGATTTTACCTTCATAGGACCGCAGACATCTGAGTGAATCAACTCGAGCAACGCCGGCTTCCTTGAACTTGGGTGACTTTGGAAAGACACCCTATTTTGCTTCCCAGCTAAGCAGTGCGTGCATTTCTCCAACTTTGTATACTTGAGCCCTGGAATCACCTTCCTGTTTACCAAGTAGCTCATCCCCTTCTCGCTGATATGGCCGAGCCGCATGTGCCACAACTCGGTAGACGCATCACTGACTGCGTTCACCTTTTGTGCCCCCTGTGCGCTCCCCTCCATATAGTAGAGACCGAAATTCTTGCTTCCTCTGGCAATCACCATCGAACCTCTGAAAGCTTTCACTGACTATTCTCGAAGAGACTGAAGAATCCCTCGTCATCCAACCTTCCAACCGACACCGAGTTGAAACGGATATCAGGGACATGACGAACATCCACTACAAGAAAAATCCCCTTTTACAACGTTCCATCTACAACACTTCCTAAAACAATTGTAAAAAAAAAGGGATCTTCTACAATCTTTATTGTAAAAACGTTGTAAAATACATGTGCAAACAACGTTTTATATTCAAACGTTAAGACTTCTACAATGGTTATTCACAAAAGTTGTGTATTATTGTTTTTAGCAACTTTTTATTAACATTGTAACATTTATTAAATTTGACAACGGTTATTTACTGTAGTCAAAGTTACTAATTTTGACAATGTGTTTAAAATATTATAAAAATGTCATGTTCAACAATGTTTAATAACAGTTGTACATTGTTTATATTGCACAATGTTTGTTTGATGTTGTAAAATTAATTTTATTTTACCATTTTATGTAAACGTTGTATATGTAATATCATTTCGCAATGTTTATGAAACATTATAAAAGTGTTATATTTAACAACTTGTATAAAATATTGTAAAATATGTGTATTTTACAATATATAGACAACGTTGTAAATATATTTTTAAAATATTTCTAGGATGATATTGTTCAAAATGTTGGTCTTATTAGGTCAATACCTCACTTGGTAGCAGTTCATGGTTAAACGGATCTGTCACATTCTGAGCCCATCCCTTCTACGGCTTCGAAAGACGGACCTAATGTATCAGCTTCTTGCATCAATCCCTTCCACTGCTTCTTTCTTGTTGTAATATTATTTCTTGTAAAAATCAACACTCCTCCACCTCTATTTTACTATTTAAAATGCTGCTTTAGCTTAGGGTGTGCCATATATTTAATTAATGAATTATTAAAAATATCGAACAACAATTAGAATTTTTAAAGCGTAATCGTCGAGATAAATAAATTTTCTTTATTTACATGTTTTATAAATTACTTTGCTTTTACACCCTTCATTATTGGTATTTTTTGTTCAATTATCTTTGATAATTTTTTTAATGTTTCTATATATTTCTTGTTGGTCCCAATCTTGATCTTCTCATGTTGGTTCAATAATTATGTTTTGGTATTGGTAGATATATAACTTACTATGCAAATATCTTACTCCCCATAAAGTGTATACAAAGATTGGAGATTTTAGTCCTATCAGTTTGCTCAATTTTCTTTTTGGGTTCCCTTTAAGATCTTATAAGTGCATCAACTAAATAATATTATGAATTTGTTTAGAAATTTGTTTGAAAACAACACAGAAATTTGAAATGTGGTAGTAGCCGGACTTGATATGAGGCCCATAAGGCGGGTGCCTCAGGCCCAAAATTTTAGAATATCTAAGGGGCGTCCGGTATGCGGTATATTTTTTTTATTCCTCGAAAAATTTAGCGTGAGAATCTATTACCATGTCTATTTGGGCTATAAAAAAAATTATTCCCGAAAATTAGAAATACCATGGTAAACAATTTACCCATAAAACATGGGAATCATATTCCTTAAGAATATGTGGGTTTTTTTTTTTGCCCGGGCAGAAAATAATTTTGTTTAAATTTTCTTCTTCTTTTTTGATCATTTTTGAATGTTTTTCGTTTTTATCAATTTTTTTCGTTTTTTTTCGTTTTTTCTCGTTTCTTGTTGCTTTTTTGTCGTATTTATCGTTTTTGTCATTTTTGTCATTTTTTTCGTTTTTAAAGTAATTTTTTGTCATTTTTTTGTTCCTTTTTGGACTTTTTGTCATCTTTTGCCCCTTTTTTTTTATCGATTTTGCCACTTTTTGGTCAGTCTTTTTTTTTTATCATTATTTTTGCTGCTTTTGTCGCTTTTTTGTCTTGTTTTTGGCCTTTTTTTGTCATATTTTGTCGTTTTATCATTTTTTTTCGCTTTCTGGTAATTTTTTTTTTCGGGTTTACCTTTTTGTCATTTTTGTCCTTGTCATTTTTTAGTAGTTTTTTTGTCATTTTTGGACTTTTTTGTCGTTTTTTTATCATTTTAGCTGCTTTTTGGTCAATTCTTTGTCGTTTTTATCATTTTCTTTCTTTGCTTTCTTGTCATTTTTGTCGTTTTTTTTTGTTTTTTAACATTTTTAGTTGTTTTTTTGTCATTTTGTGGACATTTTTGTCGTTTGTTATCGTGTTTTGCCGCTTTTGGGTCTTTTTGTTTGTTGTTTTTATCTTTTTTGTCGTTCTTGTCACTTTTTTTCCTTTTGTCGTTTTTAGTAGTTTTTGGTCATTTTTGTCAATTTTTTTTTGTCATTTTTTTCTTTTTTTGTCGTTTTTGTTTTTTTTGTTGTTTATTATCATTTTTTAGTTTTATCCTTTTCTTGTCTTTTCTTTTGTCTTTTTATAGTTTTTTTCTATTGTTTTTGTCATATTTTGCTTTTTGTCACTTTTGTTGTTTTTTTTTGTCGTTTTGATCTTTTTTGTCGTTTTTTTTGTCTTTTTTGGTAATTTTTTGGGGTTTTTTGGTCATTTTATTTGATTTTTTTTTGCTAATTTATTTTCGTTTTTTGTCGTTTTTCCTTTTTTTTTTTTTTTTTTTTTTTTTTCCTTTTTGATGTTAGTTCTGTTTTGTTCTTTTTTTTCATTTATCATTTTTTTCGAGAATATTTATATAGTTACTAAACATAGGAATGTAATTTTTCAGACAATTTAATTACTTACAATTTGATTCCCAAGAATATAGAATTTTCAGCAATATAGTATTTCGCATAACAAACGCCCCAATGTCATATACTATATTACCAAAAGACAAATCAATTAGTCAGAATGAAGAAAAAAATTAGTGCAGTCGCAGTCAATTAAATCATCTCCCCTTCTATTGCTGAACTAACATTCTGATACTCCAAATCTTGTTATACCCTTCTGCTGTTGCCAATCCCCTTTTTTCCTTCCGTCGTTGTTAATATCCTCTCTCTCTCTCTCTCTATGTCCTCTTGGATTTAATTGAACAATAGAACAAGTAACAATTTTATTATTTTATTATTATTATCATAAGAATTATTCGAAATATTAATAGTTATTTATTTGTTTAGAACATCAAATTTTGAACAATAGAACAAGTTACAAATTTTTGATTTTTTTATTATCATAAGAATTATTCCAAAAATTATTAGTTATTTATTTGTTTAGAACATCAAATTTATATTTCTGCTGGGAATATCTTCAATTTTATTAGTATTTCATTAAGACATATATTATTTTGGATATTATATTTTACTACAACAAATAGGACATACAATAGCAGTTTTTCTATAGCGTTTAAGTGTCCCCGCTATAGAATGTTATCAATAATAGTGTTCTTTCTACAGGGCTATAAAACATCTATCTATAGCGTTTTCTAAATGCTGTAGAATGTATAACATTCATCTATTGCTATGTTTGTATGGCAAAGCAGATCTCATGTTCGAATCCTAGGAGAAGTAGCGTAGGTTTTTATTTTACATGATAAAAAATAGACTATAGCATATTTGGCGTGAAAACATACAAATTTACAAAACCTGTGCCCAACATTTACAAAATCCATAGCCTAGACCCCATAATATTTTCTTCTTTCGCGCATAACTATCGGGCCTAAAAATTTTCTCATACACTACAAGAATAGAGGCTTTTGGCCACAAAATCTGTAGCGAAAATTTTTTTTTTAGTCGCCCAAACTAATCTTTAGTGACTAAAAATTTATTGTTGTTGTCTAAAGTCCTCCGAATTTTAAAATATAATTGTGAACTCTTTGGCGACTATTAATTAGTTTGGACGACCAAAAAATTCTTTGCAAGAGAAAACTAAGACGAGTAGGAAAAATATTCTCATCTAAAGTAGAGGGAAATACTAATTTAAGACGACTAAACAAAATATTTTCGCCCAAAGTTGCATTTTCTCGCCTAAAGTAGGTGGCAATACTAAATTTAAGATGACTAAAAATATATTTTCGTTTAACGTAGAGAAAAATACTAATTTAGACCACAAAAAAAAATTCGTGTAAATTATAGGTTTCTTCTCTAAAGTTGGGAGAATACTAAATTTAAGACGACTAAAAGTATGTTCTCGCCTAAAGTAGGGTAGAATATAAAGTTATTACCAAATTGCTCGTCTAAAGCTGAGGTTTGTCTTTTAAAGAAGGGAGAATACTAAATTTATACTACACCAAAACATGAAATTTGTAACACATTTTTTTTTGTTATTAGTAACGATTATTAACGTGACATGTTTGTCACGGTTAGAACCGTTACGATAAGTAAACAACCATTACTAAAAAAATTAATTATGTAATTTCTTTATTTTGATATTATTTGTAACAATAATAACCGTGACAAATTGATAAGTAAGGATGCATGTGACAAGAAAAAAAAAGTACTGCAACTCCAAGGGGCGTGTTTAGTTCAAGTTTCTGAGGCTTGATAATGGGTTTTGAATTTCTTACCCATATTTGGTATGTTTAGGATTGGGAATGAGGAGGGAATATGAGGGATTTATGTGGGAAATCTATTTCTATTGATGTGGGAAGGGAATATATTTGCTTTTCTAGGAATGATGTTTGGTTATTTTGTTTGGATGATTGTACCCTTTCTTTATTTTCAAAATTTTAACTTTTATCCCAAACATGTGAATCATCATAAAATCAATGAAAGGATATTAAAGAAAACTAAATAAATTAAGATTGCTATCATTTGTGAACCAAACATGGGAATGTAAATTTTTAAAAGTTTGAACTACCTATTCCCAACCCTTGTTAGCAATTCGACAAACGAAAAAAATTCGGGACGGCAAAAATACGAATATAAATCGGCTTAGTGTAAATAAAATACGTTCAAAAATTCGGTCAAATGTTCGAAAAATAAAAATATTGAGGTTAGAAATTTTACATTCTTAAATATGTTGTCAAATTTGGTTAATTAAACAGGTTCCTAGCATGTTTATTGTATCAAATTTGTCAATAATTTATACAAAACATGTTTAAAATTTTGCATGCTTAAAATTTATGTACTGATTTGGATCTGTCAAAAGTACGCAAGTATTATACGTTTATGAAAGATACGAAAAAATTTGCGTATAATACGAGTTTTATTCGGGTGATTGCTAACAAGGTTTCCAACCTAACCAAACATGGATATGAGAATATTAAATTCCTTTATCATGGAAAAAGAATTGAAAATCTATTCCTAGAAATACAAAAAATTGACCCAAACGAGCCCTAAAGGAAAGTATAAAAATTTTCCCCAAAATTTTCCAAAATTTCCCGCACATATTTTCCCACGGTTCCCTCCCATCTCTTGAAAGTCCTCTGGCAACATATAGGCTTCTATTGATAGACTCCTATGCCGCCCTCCTCCATCACTGACGAAGCCAAACACTGCATTGCGCTCCTCCATCACCGACGAAGCGAAGAGGCGAGCAAGCCTCCATCACCGCCGAGGCAGCGAAGGTATGTCATTCTTTGATTTTGGTTTAAAAGTTTCCATCTCTCTCACAATCTCAATTTCGAGTAGGTCTACCACCACCACACCTCCAGCACCGTTGAAGCGGAAAGGACATCGACGGCCCAACCAAAGGTACTTCCACCAGAATCTCAATTTTTGTTTGAGAGTTTCATTTTCAGTGTTTTGTTGATTTTAGGGATTTATTGATTTCTGATTTGAGTGTTTTTGTTGATTTTAGGGTTTTCCATCAAGAACTGCTTTATATTTTGTTGATTTAAGGGTTTAATTTGTTGGTTTGAGGGTTTTGTTGATTTTAGGTTTTCTGAAGGATGTGGATATGGAAGGTACGTGCAAAATAAGAACTCTTACCTAGTGCATGTTAAATTGAAGTAAAGGCTTTGTTGCATGGACACAGATTTGACACAATACGTTTTAGACACGACGACAAGGAGCACACTATAGACTATATATATAGTTATGGTCAGATACTTCCTAGGAATACCATTAGAATTCGTAGAAACTGTATTTTGCACCTTCAGCTTGTGCTTTTCCCCTAGGTTTGTAGCTCTCTAGATATAGTAAAAGTGAGAACGTTTGAGACTAGAGTGTTGTATAGTCATTGTGAAAATGAGATTATTCCTCTAATACTGGTGACTTCAATGGACCTTTATCTCACACTAGACAAAAGAAAGCCAAAATGCCTTTTTCTTCCAGACCTTGAAAAAAAGGTTAGACAATTCATTGATAGTTGTCATGTATGTCCAAATTGAGGTGGACAGATATACTTCGAAGACTTCAGAATATTTACTACAAAAGAAAAGACCTTATCATGCATACCTTGAGAAAATAAAGTTTTCTACTGAGAATGGTGACACTATTAATGGTAAAAGGTGAACATGACTAAAAAAGAATAACAAGACCCTCAAAGTAAAAAAGAAAGAATGGACTCTATTTTCACTATGATTTACAATCAAAATCTTTATTCTTTACACCAAGTCTCATCCAAACAGAAGACCTGAAAGTTTCTGTATCATGAGGTCAATGTACATAGTAACAACAATGTAACAATGATGGACCAGCTCCTAGAGGAAAACAAAATATTGTTTTTACTTGGGGAACAGGAGGATGTAGCTAAGGGATTCATAGCATCTCATACTACTTGTCATGGGGAAAAAAATGCAAGATGAAGAGATAATTATTTTTGTGTCGGAGGTGATAAAACCAGAAGCACCAGTTGTTGATGGGGGTTTTCTTATTTGGGGAGTCAAACGAATCCGGTCTTGTAAGCAATTATACTTAGCTTTAAGACATAACTACTCACATATAATTATTTGATCGCCAGACTCTTGAATCGAACTCTTCAACACCAAGTTGGTAGATACTTTTGTTGGCATCCAAAAGTTATGGTTCTATCACTATAGAAAACGTAGATGGTCCTAATGTGATACTTGGATCTAGTATTGTCTTCACGAAGATACTCTATCTAGGTTTTTTGTGTGAGATATTCTTCATGTTCTAATGTGTTACATGGATCAATTATTGTCTTCACAAATAATTATTTCTTCGTGTCAGAATTTTCGAAGATACTCTATCTAGGTATGCTCAATTCTTGATATAGTTATTTTGTTTATAGAACTTCTGGAAAGCATTTATCATGTTCTTTGGGCCTTTATTAATGTGTTTGATAATAACTGACTTTAGTGCTCATATTTGCATAATTTTTGAAGTTTGTATGGGATACAAGTACAAGTATGTCAAGCAAAGATCACCTTCATTGATCCAAAATTTCTGGGTAGTTTTCCATAAAATCCTAAAAGGCAGTTGATTGGCAATATCTTTTTGGTCATGAGCTATAGGCTTATGCGACCAAGGAGCATCCTCCAAGTTCTGTTGGATTACAAAAAGGACATATGGGGAATTAATACGATTTAATGTCATAGGAATTGCGTGAGTCTACTAGACAAGGAAAGATGACCTTGCAGAAAAATCAATGGTCCAACCCTAGAAAGGGGGTTGAGTCGGGTTGTATGCTACCAATAAGCAACTACTATTTTTTTACATCACTAGAATACTTTTCGAAAGGTTCCAAGACCAACACAAGAAAATATTACTCAATATAGGAAAAATTCCAGTTGTAGAGATTAGACATGGGCAATGATCGATCTGGTTTAGCTAGTATCACCTTCCCTACAGTCAAACGAGATACTAAGCTTGTGTCATTCCGAATAGTGACACTGTTGGCACAGGGGTCACTATTGTATGTGCTTTGTTACTCATTTTTAACAAACGAAGCCCAAGAGTGATGCTCATTGCTTTAGGGGTGTTTTTCACTGCCCACAGGTTATCATTGCTATGCTAGTGGCAGAATGATGCTGTTACGAGGGTGGTTTTGAATCTTTGACACTGCATCAGCAGTAGTAATCATTGGTGTGGGTGGTAATGCTGTTTCAACATGTTAGTATCAGATTACATCGTGATCGTGTTCTTGTTCTAATGAGAATTAGGAATAGTTCTCTATATATTGACTTTAGTTAGAAGTCCACTTTGCAGTGAATGCAAAACTAAATTTAATGTTTCTAGTTCAATTCATGGTTGAATTCAACACCCAAGAATGTTTTTACTTTAATAAGGTAAGTGGTTAGGGGATCCTAGAGGTGTTTAAATCAACCTAATCATGCTAACGTAGTTTTCTCATATTGTATAAGTAAAATCATTAGAGAACCTTGATATGTAAATATGGACTCACAAATCTTTGTACCAATATTCGATGTTTTGGCGTCTTGATTTCTTCATGTCAGAATTTATGATGATACTCTATATCAATTCTTGATATAGTTAATTTTGTTTATAGAACTAATGTAAAGCATTTTTCATGTTCTTTGGACCTTTATTAAAGTGTATGATAATAACTGACTTTAGTTCTCATATTTGCATAATTTTTGTAGTTTGGATCCATTATTGTCTTCAGGAATACTGATTTCTTCGTGTCAGAATTTACGGAGATACTCTATCCAGGTATGCTCAATTCTTGATATAATTAATTTTGTTTATAGAACTACTGGAAAGCATTTATCATGTTCTTTGGGCCTTTATTAATGTGTATGATAATAACAGGCTTTAGTACCCAGATATTTAACACATTATAATGAATGGTGAAGATCCAATACTTGTATCCCATCCAAGGGACAAGGATCTTTCTTTCAATTTGCTATCAAGAAACTATACATTGGGTTTTAGTTACTATCAAGAAACTATACATCAGAAGATAAAATAGGATTAAAGGACGATTACACCATCCCTTGGCAATTGGTGTAATCGGGATGTCTGGGCATTCAAGTAACAATGAATGCCAGAGATGCTCTCTGGGGATGCAACTCAAATACATCATGTAACTAGACTTCCAAAACTAACAAGTCAAGCCAAGGATTTTTACATCTTAGGCATAAAAATTTTCAGGTTGGTACAATTAGAGAGACAGGAAAGACTTAGAAAATCCAGGCTGATGAGTCTTTTGCTTCATATCCTTCAAGCCACACCTGATGGACATGTACCATATTGAATCCTCTTGGGGCCTTGGGCTGATAAGCAAACAACAATTTTCTACTATTAGATTCAATATCGGAAAAGAAACAACCAATGATTTTAGACGAAATATTGATCCCAGTTTACCTTTAGTTTCAGCTTAACAGCAGTCAAACAACATTGTCATCCTTCATCTGCATTAAGACAAGCATGTCCAATTAAAATATGAGATGTGTGCCTTCTCATTTTGGTTATTGGGATGTCTGGGCCTCTTAGAGCACCTGATTAATTTCCCTGAGGACATGAAGTCTCCCGCCCCATGTGAGCAGTGTAAATGAGAATCAAAGAAAAAATTGGATGGCAAATTTCTCATAAAAGATTCAGTCATTAATTGTTGATGTATGACCATTTTTTTGTATATCAAATCAGATGAAGTATATTTGCATCTTCCACGAATCAGTTTTGATCGGCAGAGTTGGTTCATTCTTCAACAAATACCACAAACAGTTTATTTTTTTTATTTTCCAACGAAATAATATTCCATCGACAACCATGCCAGATGAACAAAAATGAATTTTACAAGAGCAGCAATGATATGAAGGAATGATGGTGAAAACAAGGACGAATTCAGAAGAACAAAAGAAGACAGTAATGTACATACTAACAGGAAATTCTAGCAATGAACTACTTATACTGAGACCTAGTTGGTTAGAGCTTAGAGCTTCATGGTTATGCATATTGCCCCACAAAAGAAGACAGTAATGTACATACTATTATTGGAAAGCAGTATACAAGATTAAAGCTTATTCATGAGTTTACAGCTGTAGAACTCACCACTTAGTTCCCACTTATCATATTTCACCAGCCAGTCATCTGAACCAATCTGTGACGCAGAAACTCTGTCCACCCACACTCGAAACTATTTTCCTTTTTTTATCTCCATAGCATGGGCCAAACAAATCGATGCATTCATGAAGAGAGCCTACAGTTCCAGAAAGATGGACAACAACTCCTGTTGGACACTGTCAATCAAATTATAGGAACCTTTAACTCATAACAAGCTATGGATAAAACATTATTTTCCCCATTGGTTGATGTTGCCGATTACACCATCTCTTGGCAATTGGTGGGATGACAAGGATGAAGGAAAGTACTTCAGTAACAGAAAAGAAGTTTGCTCTTCCTAGAATCCGGATTTTGGTATCCGGTTAATATCAATCTATATGGATATGGGATCTGATTCCAAATTGGTAAAATATTAGGCATTTGTGTTGCACAAATAAGGAAAGATTGAGCTCTCTCACTACTTAACTGCTACACTACTGAACTGAAGCTAGATATCGAAGAGTAGTAGCCTTGATACTTCCTTTTGTGGAATAGATACATTAACACTGATACACATTGATGAACTGCACACACTACTATAGGCCATACACTGCTACTAGACTGAACTGTAAGTTACTCCTTACTGATACACTGAAGTATTGACCTTCATTGAGCTATTCTACTTGGTTAGATTTGGGATTGAATGAATAAACAAATAGCAACCTAGACTTCCATATTGTAATCGTATGAAATATTGACAATTCAATAGTCGGTATAAAATATTAACAACCTGGACTTCTATATTCATAATGGGTTGGGTAGCCTAATGGTGTTTGTAGCTTTATCTGGTTCTAGGTGAGTTAGGCAAACATCTTATTCCGCCAGTCCAGTGGCGAGCTTAAGTATTTCCTCGTTAAATGGGCCAAAGTTAGGGCGTCTAGTTAAATATGTATGTACATGTGTTATAGTATTTTGCTTGATTTAGGACTGAATCGAGCTTATGATTATGGTTGATTGAGGCTAGATAAAATTCAAACATTTGCCTGACATGTAGCTGGCAAATTCACACTTGTACTCCTTACTTTAAAAGCTTTTCTGCATACATAAAATTGAATCATAAAATTTATTTGCCAAGTTCTCTCTTTCTAGTGTTTTTCATTTGGGAAATATTACTGTTCTTTGTTCAAGAATCCTTGTTTAGAGGGAATGTTCTAGTTTGGTTGCTTCTACTTTCCGGTCTTCCTGGATAAACTGACCAAATTAAATTCTAGGTTAATTTATAGTTACTTCTCTTTATATGTTTAATACTGGAATTCGTTCCCAGTCCAAGACTTGTTTGTTTTAGATAGAAATGTCCAATTTTTGTACTCCATTTTGACAGTTATTTGCAACAAAGTTAAATGTTTATGGAATACATGGATGCATGATCTTGTGTGAACTTATTCTTCTTCTCAATTTTTTATTCCCTCGTCTCTTCCGATATTCTTCTCCTCTAATATTTTGTTTTTGTTTTACAGCTGCTCATCAAGTCCTTCCTCCAGAGAGGAGATCCCACCCGTCGGCACCGGTATATCACCCTAACCCTAATTTTTTTTGTATTTTTTATTTTTAAAAATTTTTTGGGTGGATTTTCTTCTTCTATATCAAAATTTTCATATCTTTTTGTTGCTTTCTTCAAAAAAAAAAACGCATATTAGGGCTATTTCCCACTTGAAGTTGAAAGGTATAGGTTTTGGATGGGACATGGTCTTCAATTCGAAAATTACTATAATTTGGTTGCGGGAAGAGTATTTGGTTGAACTGATTATTGTAGTAGTATTTGCTATCCTTTGGTATTTTTCAGACACTGATTATAGTTTTAATGTACTCATTTATTTTGCCTCAAAAAAATATATTTAAATCCACTGCCTAAGGTGCAAGATGAAGGGAATTGTTGAGATGCTTTTATCTAGAGTTTGAAAGTTCAGTATTTAAAGCAGATGCATTAAATATCAGAGAAGGAGAACCATCATCTCAAAAAGTCGAGACATTGTCTTCTTTGACCACAAAAGTGTTATTGTATTATTCAAAAAGTTTTGGTTTTCCTGACAAAACTATATATCCTATGTCTGTAGTATAGTTACAGATACTACTTTGCACCATAGCTTAGGAACATATAATATTTATTTTTGTAATTATTCAGTATTTTGGTTTTCTTCTTTGATATATCCTATGTGTGACATATCAAGCCTTTGCTGATACTAAAGACTAAAATTCCTTCACTTACCATCAGAAATGATTAAGTAGATCAATATAGCATAAGATGAAGTCTTCTCGATGAATTAGACCTTGTAACATATACAAATTGTTCACATGTACGGAAATAGTTGCTCATAAAAGATAGGCTTGCTTTCGTGTAGACGATAAAATAAGTTCAATTGAAATAGTTTTTCACTATTTTCGTAGGCACTGAGACAAGATGATCCACAAATGCCTCATTTGTTTCGAAAGAACTGCTGAAGTTAAGGCTTGTATGCATCAAGGATGCACAATACGATGGTTTTGTACGCGTGCTATACTTAAAAGGGGACCACATATAGGTTAGAGGATCTGTTTGATCATAGTCACAGGTCCTGTGAATGCGTTGTTGGATGACCAATTGAGTTGATCATCCAAAGTGATAGCATCCTAGCTAGCATGATGAACCACACCAAGGGTTCCAATTGTTGTTTGTCAGATATGCATACTTGCTTGTGTCCTTTCTTGTTCAGTTACTCCATTAACCAGTTTTTCTTGGCCTCTTTTTTCTCCTGAAATAATTTGTTCACGCTTCTTGGACCTTCATTTTTTTATGCCCATCTAAGAGTCAAAAAACATGTATCCCCAGATGTAGTGTGCAGAATTATTGTGCAAATCTTAGTCAATAATTTTAATGGTATAAAGGATTTTAGGCTTTGTTGTTTTTGTTATTTTATATAGTTTTCATCTGTCAATGCTTTTCTATTGTCTTGGATATTAGTTGTCGTTTAACCAAACGTTGCTCATTAAGTTGTCTCATTTTACAGCGAAGAAGGCAAGGTTCGGAAGGTTCTAAAGGCAGAACCTCTTCCAGATGGCAGCGGACGATTCTTCAATCTCAGTAATGCTCAAATATTCTAAATCTTGTGATTATAATGTATGGATAGGCACTTGTTGTTGCATTGGAGAGCATAGCTCGATGAGGTGGTGCTCTTCATGGGCAACATTCAGTAGTGTTAGCAGAAGACGCTCCAAAATACATGGAATACCCCAATGAGAGAAGTGATACTGGAGCTTTGCTTCCTAGCCCTCAACAGATATATCTTACCTTTCCAGCTGAGAGTACATTTACCGATGAAGATGTTCTGAGATACTTTATGTAATCTTTTCTTCTCTACCTTTCCATGTTCTATGCATAATTTTTGAGTTTGGCATAATGGTTGTAGAAGACTTCTGGTAGTTGTGATTGCAAGTAACAATATACTGACTGAATAGCTCTACAGGCAGTTTCGTCCTGTCCGTGATGTGAGAATTCCTCGACAAGAGAAACGGATGTTTGGTTTTGTAAGCTTCCACTATCCAGAGACCGTGAAAACTATCCTTGGAAAGTCGCATCCACATAAAATTTGTGGCTCACATGTTCTGGTTAAACCGTATAAGGAAAATACGAGGGTCTACGACAGGTAACTGCATTTTCATTTCAATTGCATGATGCATTTGATCAGTTGGACTACTGACAAATTTATATCCTTTTCTTATCATTGTTTTCGAAACTCAAAGCCCAATTGAACTTGCCCTAACAAATTGTTTTGTTCTATGTTAGCCCTTACACAAGGATTATGTACGAGCACAAATTTTTCGTCATTCACTTGAAATGGAGTAGTGTTCTCAATACCACTATACCAGGCAAAAAACCATACTTTGTTATTTTTTTAATAAATGATAATATTGAAGCTGTCTCATGATTTAAGTTAATGTACTTGTGTAGTGGCAATTTAGTTGCATAAATCATCAAATCGACCTTGGGTCCTTATGTAGTTGTGTATTAGTTAGGTTAAACTGAAAAGAAAAAATCTGTGTTAGGATTGTAGTTTTAATTTGCACTACAAAGGCTTTTGATTTGGAAGAATGCTCCGATATACTCTTATATCTAGAAGGTTCAATTTATACAACGACAAACAACAAAACCTTTATTCCAAAATATTAGTTTACTCCAAATATATGCTGAAAATACAACCAATATGTTTAACACGTCTGATTGATATTAGTATAAGACTCAAACTTGATTCTTTTATTACTTCATTTTTCAAATTAGTCTTCTTTTAACTTTGTATTTATCTTTCCAATATTTTAAGTGATATCTAACTCATGAATTTTTTTTCCCTCACATACTGTTTGGTAAACGTTTTCTTGCATGTTTGTTATGTGTAGATTTGTACATGGTTCAGTCTGATGATTTTGATTGTCTTTATACTTTTAATGTACATTGCAGAAAGTATCCTGAAAAGATGGAGCTTCCTATGTATTACCCTCATTGTTTCGAAATCGTGCGAGATATAAATACAGGTCAGTAGAGATCCACATATCAATCATAGTCTAGAGCAAGAAAATGTATTTTTTATTTTATTTTTTGTGATCATCTCCAATACAGGATACCAATGACTTCCCATTTAGTATAAGTTTTGTTGCATCTTGAGTTTACACTTCTCGATACAATTTTTTATGTTATCTAATAGACTAATAACTCTTCCCTTTCTGTTCTGTTATCACTACTTGATATTTAAATATCAAGTAGTGAGATTTAAAATCAGCAAGCTTGTTATTTTTTCTTTGATGTTTTGTGTGAGAATAAGTATGGTGACCATATTTCATGACCATGTAGTTGTAGGCAATATTTTAATGGCTACACTACATGTTTGTTATCTGTTGTCTTTTTTTTTTTCCTTAAAATGTTGTTCTTCTTAACTTAAAAGGTTCTCTGTATTTTATTTCTGCAAGGATCAAAATTTCAATTAAGGTTATGCCCATTTTCGTAGATTTTTGTCTTTATGTATTCTTATAGATGATATCCATGTTATAAACATCTACATCTGTCAGTATGTGGGTGAGCTAGATGTATGATTTGTTGGTACACCACATCACAACTGCCAGAATTGTGAAACTGAATCATTAACATGTTGGGGGGAATGAATTTCTTTTATCTATCCTCCTGTAGAATGCATTATCATAGGTCGCCAGATGTGTATCATTTTCTGGTAAGAAATAAATCATATCTTGGTATTTTCTTATGTTGAATGATGTAGCATGTAGTCTTAATTGACATACTAAGACGTCATATATGACATTCAAATTTATGCGCCTTTTTTCATTTTTTGGTAAAATATGTTTCTGATATCATCAACTACAGACACAACGTGCCTTCAGTCTTGTATCTTCATTTTTGATAGGAATGGTGGTGGAGATGTTGAGAAAGTGACAACAACAATAATAGCAACAACAGCAGCAGCAGTAGCAACAACAATGGGAGCAATACTAACAACGGTAGCAAGAGCAGCATCGGTAGCAACAACAACAACGACAACATGAGCGAAAATTAGAATAATGTATTTGTATTTGTATTTGTATTTCTGTTTATGTATGTGTATTTGTATTATAATTGGATTTAATATATTGTTATTTGTAAATTGTATTTTTTTTAAATGGAAACGTAATCAACAACGTTTCAAAACTGTTGTAAAATAACATTTTAACAACATTTATAAACATTGTAAAATTTATTTACAATACTTTTAAATTATTGTTGATAGTATAATTACGTCATACAACTATTTATTACAATGTTTGGCAAACATGATTGAATAAAATATACAATATTTTGTAAAAGTTGTAAAGACTCTTTCTATCAACGTGTCAAAACTGTTGTAAGATAACATTTTAACAACGTTTCTAAAAATTGTAAAATTTATTTACAATACTTTTAAATTATTGTTGATATTATAATTACAACATACGAATATTTATTACAATGTTTGGCAAACATGATTGAATAAAATATACAACATTTTGTAAAAGTTGTATAACTCTTTTTACAATATTTGTACATTGTTGTACAAAATATATGTACAATGTTTACTAAACGTGGTAGATATTGTTTTTACCACAGTCGCATAACGTTTTTACAATTATATTTACAACATGTGTAATTTGTTTTAAAAAGTATTGTTTACAATACTTAAAAAATGTCGTAGAAATTTTTGGGCCAGATTTTAACAATTTCAACAATGTTTGTAAACTGTTATGGGAAGTAACATCTACAACATATTTACAATGTTCAAATGAACATTGTGGAAGATATCTCCCCTTTTACAACCCTGGATATAACAACCTTCTATTGAACGTTGTAAAAGACCTTTTACAACATTTTTTCAACGTTGTAAAAGGGATTTTTTCTTGTAGTGATCTTTGAGAACAAGAACTGCACCCGTCTTCGTCCTCAAATGCACATCTCCAATGGAAACCGCCTTCGACACATCTGTATTTTCCATCTTCAATACTCTACAGTTGACTGTCGTGTAAGTGGCAAATAGTGCCCTGTTATGAGATACGTGCGCTGAAGCCCCTGAGTCCACCAGCCAAGAATTGTCATCGCAGACGAGGTTTGTGATAACCTCATCACCTACGACATCACATTACCTCCATGTATCGAAGCTACCGCTGTAGTGTTCTCATCTTCCTTTTCCTTGTCGCCTTCTTCTCTCTCTTCCAAGCAAAACAGTTCCACTTGATGTGGCCCTTTTTGCCACAATGGTAATACTCCGAGTCCTCGTACCGACCCTTGGACTTCCCTCTGCTCTTGTCTCTGCTACCACCTGGACTCCTGCTTTTGCCCCTTCTGTGGCTCTCTGAAACTAGTACCTCTGAGTGATGGGATGTGGATGAAGTGCCCTGAGAACGTCTCCGCATCTCTTCATTCAGTACCCCGTTCTTGGCAAACTCCAGACTGACCACACCTTCCGGAGCAGAAGCGATCATAGATACTCATACGGTCTCCCACGAGTCTGGCAATGTACATAGCAACCAAAGTCCTTGAACCTCGTCGTCGAACTTGACTCTCATCGAGGATAGCTGGTCCACCATGCCCTGGAACTCACTCAAGTGATCCGTAATAGATGCACCATCTTTGTACCGCAGACCCATCATCATCCGGATCAGGAACAGTTTGTTCATCCCGATCTTTTTTGCGTACAAAGATTCTAGCTTCTCCCATAACGTCTTCGCATGCTCAATATTGGCAACGTGGTTGTACACGTTCTCGTCAATGAACTGCCGCATGTACCCATACACCTGTATATGCTCGAAGTTCCCGTCCTCATCGGATTTGTCACTGGGCTTCTCGGATGCAAATACTGGAAGATGCAGCTTCTTGACGAACAGCAAATCCTTCATCTTGCTCCGCCAATAATGGTAGTTGGTACCGTTCAGGTTCACCATGCGCACCGGCTTCGTATCCATCTCTGCTTCCTGGTTTGACTGTCAACTCCTGGCACTTCTTTGAACCCAAAGCTCTGATACCACTCTGTTGGAAACAAAGCACGAAAACCGTTCTCCCAAACTAGAAAGTCCTGCGAGAGAACCGAGCAAAAGCACATGAACCAAAAATGCCAAACACAATCGCAGACACAAAAATTTTTGATGTGGAAAACCCTTGCGGAAAAAAATCACGGGACGATCAGAGTCCAACCTTGAAGAACCTCCACTAATGGAATAAAGAGAATACACCCTCTACAAGCTCCTCCCGATCCAACACGGATCACCACAACTCACTTGAAAGAAGAAATTTTTTGATTGCGGACTCCGAAGAACAAGAGATGCCGAAAAATTATTCGAAGCAATCTCTCATTCACAATAGTCCTTAATCCTCTCTCTCTCTCTCTCAAAGATTGTAAAGCACTCTTGTTTTTAGATAATTTTTTAACTAGCATGCATCACCCTTTTATAAGCCCTTGGTAATCTATACATGGAAGGCCAATATATATGGAAACTTCCAATATGCATCAATCATATATTTAATGTAAAATTAATCATAATTGGCTTGCCATAATTGGAAGCCCAATTATATAGAAAGCTACTATATAAAGGGTCCAATCATAAATATATGATCAAAGTAAATATGGAAATCCAATCATATATTTCCTTACCATATATGTTCCAAAATAGGATCCATGCACTCCCCGAGCTTCTCCGACACACGGATGGCGCTCGTCGCTCTCCGGGGTATTCTCCACATAGGTTGGGAACCCCACCCACTCCAACATATTTTCATAAACATTTCCAGAATTCCAGGTTCTATATCTCTTTGCGAAGAGGTTGATGTTGGTTGCATTTTGGACTTTGTAGTCTGCAAGAATTAGCTCCCTTCAGGGTATGCAAGTCTACAAGAATGCAAGAAGTGTTCATTAGAATCATTATTTAATTGTCTGTTGTCTACCTTGATTTGATTATATAATTTGGAATTTTGTATGATATTGTATTATGTGGTCAAATATGTCTCTCAATTTCTTTATTTGTATTCTTGGGTCAACTATGTTAAGTTCAATCTGTAATGTAATCTAGAAGATATTGTATTCTTGGATAATTATTGGGTCAAATGATTTTGTATTATTGTGACAAGGAACTTAAAATTTGTAAAGTTCAATCTGTAATATGGATGACAGAAGATCTGTACACATTTGTTTTTTTTTTCTTTACAGTTTTTTGTTCTTTGTTCACTCACTGGTGTTCAGGTTGGTTTGAACCAAAAATACCCGGAGACAGAAAATTTGTACACATTTTTTTTATTTATAATTTTTGTTCTTTGTTCATTCAACGGTGTTCAGGTTGGTTTGACGTCCATATTTTAAATAAGAAGCCCAATTTTAGGCCAAGTCCATTATAATTAAAAAAGGCCCATCCCAACAGAATAAACCAATTTCAACCGAATAAACTTAATTGGTCCGGTTTTGATTTTAATTTTTTCGGTTTTGGTTTGGGATAAATTGGTTCGATTGGAGCCGAATAGCCCGAATACTCACCCCTGGTCGCTAATCAGTCGTTCATGCGACGAATTAGCGACATAATTTTGGCAGCAACATTTAATATAGTGACACAACTTTTCTGTCGCTAAAAGTAAATAGCGACGGAAATAGATATTTTAGTGACGAAAATGTCCGTCGCTAAGCTCAATATTTTTACAGTGTTGACTTCTTAGAAATAATTCTTTTACATATAATATTAATTATTGTTAATGTAATAATTTTGTCTATTTTAATATGACCATCAATCTGCAGACAACTTGGACTTATATATATATATATATATATATATATATATATATATATATATATATATATAGTTTTTCAAATGACCTCTAGCCTAGTGGTTAAGAGAGATGCATGTGGCCCAAGTGGTCTGGAGTTCGATCCCCAGTGGAGGCGAGTTCGCCACAATTACCCATTGCTTCAAATATATATATATATATATATATATATATATATATATATATATATATATATATATATATATATATATATATATATATATATATATATATATATTAGCATGTTATTATGAATCTTGTTACGACCCTCTGAGGATCTTGCTTTTCGTCCAGGCTTAGGTGAGCATATCGGAGAAGGGTAGACCAAAATCTACGGTTGCATGTCGAGGACGCATATGGCCATCCAGAGAAACACCCGTGATCAGTGGTAGGACTTCCGCCTTCGGACTCATGTATCTTATCTATACTTAGATCTGATTATCTTTCTAGCAATTTCTTTTGTTTCGATATTTATATTAATGAGTTTGTTTCCGTCAGACGTTTGTCAGACTTTTATATTGGATCTTTTATTACTATCATTATCTCGAACATTTATATGACATATATATAGTTATTGATTGATTTTGTTCTTACTTTATATATCTATGGATGTATGAGATTAGTTTACCTGGCTGATACATAGCATTCATGACTGGAATTCACTTTTTATGTAGTAGAGTACGCTGTGGTGGGTCCAATATGGTTAGATCCATCCCTAGTCATATTAGTTGGCCATTTTCATATGGTTTGGTCCCGCATGTATTCGGACTGGGTTGTGACACAAAGTGATCGAGCATTGATCAAGATTTTACCAGGACACTTTCTAGTTTCCTATAAAAAGTTATCGATATTTCTTTGTATCTCTTGTTGAAGACATGTAACTTGTCTACACCACTTTTTCGTTACAAGTTTTCCTTCGTAATTATTAATGAAAAGACACTATTTCGTTAATGTGTGGGGCTAAAGTGTATTTGCTTAAGAATGGACTCAATGAAAAGTCGTTGGATTACATGTCTTCTGATTCCTTAATTTTCTCAACCGGCTAGAAAGAAAAATAAATACACTTCCAATGTTAGTGAAATCTATGTGTCACATTCATATCACAAATTTTTATTATGAGTTTGTATTCGAGTTTATGTGGTCGAGTTGAATTTATAACCTTTATATATTCTCCTCCATAGTTAGTACGAAGGCACTTGATAGTGGTCTTGAACAATTTTTTTATTTTTGTTTTGAAGTTTAAAAAACGTTCAGAACAATCAAACTTCAAATGTAGTGAGTAAATCCAACAAAATTATCTATAATCATAAGCAATTGGAAGTTAGTCCTAGAAAGTAAGGCAATATCATAAACACTCGATGTCTCACTATATCCCGAAAGTGTCTCTGATTTTAATTAACTATTTAAAAATAGTTAGAGTACACGAGCTTTGATTCAAAGATCTCGCAACTTCACACATGGACTTGTTGTCGATTGTCCGTCAAGCTTGGTGTCAAGTGCTCATGGACTCGAACCTGTTATTCCCGAAACAGATCTTAGATGAAAGAATGTGAGTCGACAGAGTGATTTGGCAACACTTCGAAAAAGGTGCACAACTGATATCCCGGAGGATTCAGAGAGACAAAATCAGATGTAACACTTCGAAGAAGGCACAAATGATTTCATAACAGCAACGACGAAAGCCCATAAGTAATTTTTGACTAGATCAGAGAAGCATAAGAGGTTTTCGATTAGACCAGAGAAGAAGGGAAGGAAAGAAGAAAGAGAAAGGCAGCTTTGCTGGGGTGATGAAGATCACCGTTGCTCAAAGCAAGATTCGCCTTTATACGATCCGCTTCCAGGAACCAGCAAGTTCTTAGAGAAATTTCGGGATGCTTATCAGTCAACATTTTTTGACCTGAACGGACTCCCTTAACGTTTATGGACTCTCTTAACTTTTTTCTTTTGTGCTTCTTTCAAAGGAGGCTAAGGGGCTCTATTTATAGAGTGGAGTGAGACTTCACATTTTCTTCTATATAATGTGGGACTAAAATACCAATACTCAAAAATAGAGTTTGATATTTTATATCATTCCATAATCAACATAGTCATGTGCCAGTCCACGCCTACCCTTGAACACTCCCGTGTGTGCATGAGGCATCCTAGAGTCCGTGTCTGAGTCCGATTTCGAACAACAAAAAGTAACTTGCTTCCTTATTGGAATTAATCTTTTTTCCTTCTAGAAAAATACTCCCATATGGCACCCACTTGTGCCCTACCACACCTCATGTACATACCTCAACACAAGAAATGCATTATGTTGAGATATTCATTATTTTCTGTAGCCGATGTAGGACTATCTTTTCTAGTCTAAAGGCAAAAAAACCAACAATCTCCCATATATCTCAATATATGGGTTGAGCGTTCCCCATAGTGATGGACCATCATGCATTAGGAGAGATGTCGCTACGACTTGAATCTTCCAGCATGGGTTAAATAAAGGATGATAGAAGAATGGACTAAGCCTTGAATTCTACACCATAACTGCAATTCTTTTTACTCACATAATGACATCAATTGTGCTTCTGGCTGCACATTAAAGGCCTTGTGCCAGCCTGGTTTCGGTGTACCTATATTGGGTGTCTACAAGATTTTTCTCAAGAGACGGCCTACATCACTATTCATACACTCTAGGTGAGTTCTTTTAAAGAGTCTTGGAATGAAGCCTTTCGCTTCCTTGTGGTGATACGCCGCTATGACATGGCTCAAAGCCGAGGCACGGCCTCATATGGTGTCATACCACCTGTAGCATGAGATCCAGCCTCTTTGTAGTGCCAAACTACCCAACATGAAGTCTTTCATTTTCTTGCGGTGTTACGCCGCCGTGACATGGCTTGCAAAGATAAGACACTGCCTCATGTGGTGTCATACTACTGTAACATAAGGTATAGCCTCTTTATAGTGCTGCCTACCACTCTTTATTCTATAGCATTAGGCCCACTTCCCTATGTGCGGTGCTATACCGCTGTGACTTGGCCCGAAGCCGATGCTTTACCCTCACTGTGTACCTCATATGGTGTCACCCTACTGCAGCATGGAGTACTACGCACCTTTGTAGTGCTGTGCTACCCGTGCTTCCTGTAAAGCACGTCAGACATCCCACATGCCTTAGAACTCATTAAGGCTTCCAAGCCATCATGTCACAGGACTTTGTTCTCTACAAAGAACAAAAAGTAGACAACGTTGGTTTCGGTTCATAACCCCACAAAGTTTCAAAGGATTGCCTACTTACATTAGTTCTGGGTCTGAAACCCCACAATATTGTGAGCATCCTGAATTTAGGGTTTATTTTAAAAAAATTCTAAATGAATTATTTTCAATAAATATTGTTATTTAATTATTTTGACCTTTAAATGTTCTTTTTCATGATTTTGATTTCTGGAGCGTCAGAGATGTCAATCTCTGAAACTTCTATTATGAGTTTGTAGTAGACAAGATTATCTTCATTTTGATATATTATGTCCTACTCAAACTTGTTCCCTTGTACTATTTTTGCATCGCCCAACTTTCGGATCAATTAGGGCCATTTGACCTTTCCCACGTTTATTTATGATTATCATATACACATTGCCATAACTTTTTAATTTAGGAGCACAAGACTAGTTGTTTTTCCAAAATCGATTTCACATGCATGATCTAGTCAAGATGCCCTATACCAATGACTTTCGTGTCCCACTCAGACACACCATCTTGTGCTTCATTTGTATTACACAACTTTCCTGACACAAGATCCAATCTTGATTCATCCCACGAAGTCACATTTATTTTTGACTTAAATTGGGGACACCATTTTGATCCAAACTTGTCGACCCAATATATGGTTTTGACCCAGTTTGAGCCTACTACGCACATGCTACTTGTCACGACCCGCACCCTTTTTTTATTTTTAAAAACGGATACGAGACGTGTCCAAGCCAGCCTACGCCGCAGTGTCGGTGGTAGAACGCTGTCACGGCCATGAAGATCAAAATCACAAATAATGCTCATTCACAAAATTAATTTAATTTACAATGATCACAAGTTTTACATTTGTAGAAAAATATAAACTTGTACAATGACTACAACTCATCTATCTAACTAGTCTCTAGCTTTTCGTCTGCAAGTATTCCCGTCACTCCCCAAGCTAAGTGAATCCACGGCTAACCTGAAAATGTTGGTTTCCAGTCAGGAATGGAACGAGCACAATTCACTGAATGCAATTTCAAATAAAGAAAATGACTATAAGACAAAGGTTAGACATCAATCATGGGTTTGAAAATAAACAGAAAATACGAAAACCAATAGTAAATAAATAGACACAAAAATACTCTCCCCGACTGTTAGAAGTACCTCTGATATGTGATCGGTCTGGGGTACTACACCGCACGGTCTACAATGTCTACTTGCATGAAAAATAAACACGGGCTACACTACTGCAGAAAGTAAACACGGGCTACACTACTTGCAGAAAATAAACACGGGCTACACTACTGCAGAAAGTAAACACGGGCTACACTACTTGCAGAAAATAAACACGGGCTATACTACTTGCAGAAAATAAACACGGGCTATACTACTTGCAGAAAATAAACACGAGCTATACTACTTGCAGAAAATAAACACGGGCTACAATGTCTAACACGGGCTATGGTCAGATCACATATCTTTGGTACTTCTCATTCCCGACTCAACAATTTATAATAGAAAATAATCACATAACCAATGACTAATCAATGAAATATAGTAAAGATCAATATCGAAATGCAGACAATAAACTGTACTCGCCTGAGGTCCTTTGCTGGTGAAACCGACAATCTGAACTACTCAATGTGCCACTATAGTCAAAACCCGTACAACAGTCCCCGAAAGCTGAAATAAACAATACCAATGATCTCAGAATAGTCCAATTAGCTAGGATTGTCTGTCCTTACGTCCAATTCTGGACACAGGGGCAAAACGATAATTTCAGGCCAAAACGGTGTCCGTCGTTGGACCCGCTTTGCACCGAAAAGCGTGCCAGAGTCAACGGTCTCTAAAGTCGTCAAACTACATGTCTACGGATCCAGTTTTTCGATACGAACCCAACCGTATGTCCAAAGTTGGATTTCGGCGGGCCGTGCACAAAATCGCCCGTTGAGTGGGACCGTGGGGCCCGCAAAACGATGTACGATTCAACTATCTCAGAATTGGACCAAACTTGGCATGCAGGACCAGAAAAATGATACGGTTCTGTTGGCGCAAGTTTCGTCTCGATCTGACGAGCATGCACAAAGTAATTGGAAAATTTGCAACGTGCACAATACGGTGAATTTTGACGGATACGCATCAAATTCGTCGCGCACACGCGACCAATTTGAATTCCGTCAAAGCCCACACGACCACGAAGCCGTTACGCAGCTTTCGATGCCTTCGGTGCGCGACCACGTCGCCCAGAATGGCGGAACGGACGTCGTGTGGATGATTTTTCAAGTTTTGAAAATAGGTTTTCGTCAAAGTTCGGAATCCGATTTCTCGGCGCACAGTTATCAAAATTGATTTCTGTAAGAAGGGTTTTCTAGCCCTATATGTTGTCTAAATTACTCTTCAAATAGAATTCTAAAATTCGTAACAGATTGATCGAGAATTGCCTTCAAACAGTGGTATCCAGATTCGAAATTCTGTCCTGAGTTGGACAGTTTTCATCAATCTTTGTGCTCGCTTTACGATGCGCGTGATGCAAAGTAAATCGAATTACTTGAAGGGTGTCGGAGTTGTATAGTTTGGGAACACACCTGAACAATTCGTTCGTGAAATGAACGATCGAGGTGGGTGAAACATTGGCACGAAGTTGGGGTCGGACCTTCCCCCGCTGCTGTGATCTGTTGTTCGATGCTGCTGTTCGCGCGTCCATTCTGACGTCCGCCCGGTGCTTGTTCGGCGTGCTCGGTGGGGGAACGCCGTGCCAGGCTAGGAGGGGAGTCGGGGCGGCGCTGTGCTGGGGTTTGCGTGGATTGTTTTAGGGTTCGGGTGTTACTCGATCGAACTCTCGATCTCAATATATATATATATATATATATATATACGATATATATTCATATAACTACAGTTGAACCTCCTAAGGCTCGGGACCTGCTGGTTACTGAGCTTGGGAAAGGAGTTGCTGTGGGCTTTGGCCTGCTATTTACTTTCTATGTGTATATTTACATTTATATATATATACATGTATATACACTCCACCTATATATGTATCCTCCTACACATATACTTGTATATATTTATATACACACATACACGTATACGCCTATATAATATATATATATATATATTTTAATATATATTTATATACACTTTCATATATACGTGCACATATATATATATAATATTTATTTATTTACTCTATATATATCTATATGTATTTACTTATATAATAAGTCTCCAAACCTCTAAATAATGCTTAAATAAAATACTAATCACAATATCATTTATTCCTAGAATAGGGCCTATAATATGAATATATATATACATAACATTTATTTAGAAATAATATAACTAATTCTAATAAATAATATTGTCTACGAATATCCTCATAATAATGATGATAATAATAATAATAATAATAATATAATGATAATAATAATAACGAAAATCAACGAACTAATGATGGTGTATATACCATTATGCCCCGTCCAATAATTCCAAAAATGTGCAAGGACCCACTTACATAAATATTATTGAATATCCACTAATAACGATATTCATAATATTCAATTAACGAATATTCAACAAATATTCAATAGATCATTAGCACGAAATACAACACAATCATACCAAAATACACCAACACGAATGTCGTTGGACGTAGAGTATGACTACATGGGTTTGGGCTTGTTTTGGGTCAATCTGGACTAGTTCGGTGCAACCGGGTTCCCTCAAACTCAATAATATAATTAAATAATAAATAAAGTCTTCGGTACGTGTTAAGTCGTAACTTGGCCTGGTTTTCTTGGTTAGGACGTCCCTATGGCTCGGCCTTCCTTGGCATGGATAATACACTAGTCAAGGTACGCCACTGTACTATCCGTGCTATGGTTCCTAGTCGTCAAGTACTTCGAAACTCATCCGTGGCTAAAAACATCTACCGTAATAATAAACTAAATAATTATTTATAATAACCTAAATTCACCATTTAAATAAAATAAATAAAAATAAAAATATTTCAAGATTTTCGGGAAGGGGAGCTACAAATCTACCCACCTTAAAAATAATTTCGTCCTCGAAATTCTAACTCTTAAACATGCCAAAATTCAAACTTAAAAATATAAATATATAAATCCACTATTACCACAATATCCTCGAATTTTAATTTCTCCGAACTATTTATATCCTCCTCCTAGCCATTTCGTAACTACGAATCATCGAGGACTTCTACCCACCTTTGGTCATACTACTCCCTCAAAACACAGGTTACAAAAACCTTATAATCTCCCAACTAGTTGCTCAAATTCTTCCAATAGATATCTATCGCCTATGTTATCTATAATCCTCGCATATCTATCAAGCAACCCAAAATTCAAATACCAACTTATACTATAACTTCTGCTAAATTCTAAACAACACGGTTATCGACCCCCAAAATAGGAAGGACGAGAGTCAATGGTACGAAAAGACGAGAAAGAATAACTGAGTACAAGCACAAAGTTTCAAGAGCGGTAGAGGATATCAAATGATACCGATAAAATGGACCTTATGAACCCTTGACTTATTAGCTAGATTGGGGCTACTCCGTTCCAATCACTGGCTAACTACGAAGAGACCCTTCGTTTCTTAGAGAGGCTTGCAACCTATGCACTACGGAAATTCCGTTCTTGAAATTAAAACTAAGCATGATTTCATGATAGAACAGAATTTGGGAAATCAAGATTGCGATCTATTCCGTGGTTTTTTAAACGCACGAGCAAAGAATATAAATATACTACAAAATTGTATCGCGACTTCCAGGTAGATGGGATAAGGGTTACGAATGACACCACATTCCAAGAGGTGGAGACTACCTAATAGGTATAGGGACCTATTTCAAATAGTTCGGTTTTATATATATATATATATTCCAAAAATAGTGATTTGTATGGATGTGTTTTACTGGGTTTCTGATTTGACATCAATCGTTGGTTGGATGAACCTCGAATTTCAGTCTCTACAGAATGGTCAAGATCCCTATGATTACACTACTTCTACTAGGTTAGGGTAACCTAGAATAGGTTTTCACCCGAGTGGTCGAGCTAGTTGCCAGTCTGGTTGGTTAGCTAGGTCCCTAGAGCCCAAAATGCGTCTTCCGTGACTTTTGTGTTTAAGTAGCACGATAAGGCACAATTGAGTGGCACACTGGTGATATGTGCGTAGTGGCTTTGAGTAGATCACCACCATATATTGGGTCGAATGATTTGAGTCAAGGTTGAGTCTCTAATTGTAGTTGGGAAGTTTATCGGTAATATGGTAAAGGTTATAGCTAATCCTTTTGTCCTGAAAGTTATAGTACAAAAATAGAGTACAAGGGGACGGGTTTGAGTGGGACGTAATATACCTAGATATAGGTGGACTCGTCTAGATCTTGCATATGAAATTTGTTGGAAGGTAACAACGGGTCTCGTGCTCCAAATATTAATGACACGGCTGGGGACACAAAATGATCTAAATGGAAAGTGGGAGTCCATGGGCACTCATAAGAGAAGATTTCTAACAATTGAGTCAAGAAATTCTATTTATGTCAAACCTGCCAGACTATGGTCACAAGGGTTGTAGTGATCATGTAGTACTGTTGACAACTAGTAGGTCATAGTATAACAGGGTATTTAAGCTATGGTATTGGCTAAGCTAGTGACTGTGGTGTTCCAACACTAGTTAGGTCTTAATAATAAAATTTAGGGATTTTTGACTTTCATCCCACTTGTTAATATGAATTTGTACTTACATCCCACTTTTTAAATTTTTTAGACTTACATCCCACTTTTTGTCACGAAAGTACTTATTTTGTCACGAAAAATATTTATTTTGTCACGAAAAGTATTTTCGTGACGAAAAGTGGGACATAAGTCAAATAAAATTAAAAAGTGGGATGTAAGTACAAATTCATATTAGTAAGTGGGATGAAAGTCAAAAAATCCCTAAAATTTACATAACTAGAGTAATATTTGTTGGAAACCAATCTCGGGATGAGTGTCACGGTAAATGATTACCCTATTGTCCACTCATCTCATGTCTAACTGTGGGCTTCAGTCGAGGAAGGGTTGGTTCAAGGCTTAAGGGTTGCTAGTTAAAGCAAGCTTCAGGCAGAGACTCACAATATTTGGTTTCTTGAGAAGTGATAGTCTCCTAGGTTGGCAGTTGACTAAGAGTAAAACCCTAATCATTTCCGAATTCAGATGGCTGGGAAGTCCCAATAGTAGTTTGAGGGTCGAGAGGAGAATGAGTAACTCGAGGCAAGGTTCTAGTCACATAGCTTGCGTATACCACTATCATAGCCATGGAGATACTATGTGTCTACCTACCAGTTACGAGTTTTCGTCTTTCAAGTCGGTGGAGGACAAAACAATAAAGAGTTCAAGAGAGATGTCACTGAATACAATTACGTGATTCAAAGGCGAATGTATAATTCAAAAGGAATTGTCAAGCAACCGTGGATGAGACCCTAGAGACATCTATATCTCAATCCACGTAGGATAACTAAATAAGTGCGAACCAAATACATCATGGTTGATCAGACCATAATACATCGATTCTGATTAGACAATATGTTAGTGGGCGTCCCCAATAAACATATGTCTTGAATCAAGCTCGATAAAAGAGTGAGCTTGCAAAACTAGGCTGTGATAGCAACAGTGGTCAAAATAGTCAAATTATAAATATACAATATTTTTGAAAGAAGGCACAAGTAGTTCGAGTTTTGCGAGATTCAACACCTCACCTGGTGTTCTTGCTTATATAGTCTTCCTACTATCTTCTTATACACAAGGACTTGGTCAACAAATGGGTTATGGACCTCTATATTCTATCTTCCAGGTAGACCTATCAGCGTCAAACCATTTCCTCGTCAATAGGTCACATGGACTACAGAATGATAGGTCGGGAGACATGCTACACAACTTATAAAACTTCCACTAATATTGGCTTCGGGTCTTATTGGATATACATAGCATCGTCCTATCCTCCCTAGTACCCTAAACTTGTAATCACGTTTGAAATTATTTCACCGAGAGTTATGTCTTGCCCGTAGACCCGGGCTGTGGTAAAACCCTTGGTTTCGTGATCCTATGTGATATGCTATCCGATACTCTACCTTATATTGATACGAAGGTGACTATGGTCAAAGAGGACCACTAGCTATAGTTTAGCAATATTCTATAACCTAGATTTTCTTAAACAAATCCAACTCTAGGAGTTGTGTCTTGCCAGTGCGCTGCTGGCTACAGTGAACCCAAGGTCTCCATAATTCAAATAAATGGGGACAGTGCGCTGCTGTCCTGCCAGTATGAGTTAATTAACATTCTTTTAACTACATCTGGAAAAATAAATCCACGAGTTCCTAGAGATTCAAACAAGTTGCCTATGAAATAAAGCGTAAGCATTTGTCCTATCAGTCACCACCCTTAAAATAGAGATTGAACGGGGAGGAAATAACCGAAGACAAAAGATATACAAACATTTTAATGTCTATTCCTTGTGTATTCAAACATTGAGGAACACTTTGAACCGAAACTAACTCGAGGTCCCTATGGGAATAACAATAATCAGAATTTATACAAAATATTAATTCCTAGGGCAAATAGAAACTAAATAGGCAGTTCAACTAAGATATGAGGATGATATCTAAGAGGCAAGAGAATGAATTGAATAATCTAACAAGGCTAGATCATTAATTCTACGAAGCCCTGCCTTACCAAGGGAATATTCTATCCAAATTAGATTTCATCGTCGTATCAAGAGATACTAGTGTACCTATAAGGATCTGACACTCTATCAAAATTAATAACTCCTTATCTACATTGCATGGCCTAGACTACCCATCGGTAAATTTGTATAGGAGACTCCTAGTCCTAGTCATTCTCGTAAATTAAATTAATTTCGAATTCGTGAATGAGCATTTCTAGTCGCAGGCTCGCAATAGTACAACTAACTTAAGTACTATCACGAGTTCGCAAGATTTGCGAAGACTAGACCTGCATGGGCCACCACACTACTTGCGTTCCATCCAATTGATCTCCCGTATGCTACTATTTTACCAATGATTATAAATAACTTAAATTTATAATCATGACCAAACCTAGCCCAAACTTAACCAAACTTGATCCAACACCCCACCCAAGTTCTTGTGGCCGCTTGCATGGCATCCGTGTGGCACCGTATGGAAGGAAGTGTCATTCTCTTGTAAACCCCATCCTCTTTTATTTAATTAATTGCTAGCATCCCTATTTTTAAATTGTTTTTAGTCAATATCTATATAAGACCTAACCTAAATTGTCTGACACTAGTATAGGTAATATATGAATTATCATGCTTTATACATGGTACATATAATGTAGAATCCCATATTTTAAAGTTAGGATATTTTAAGTTATGAATTACAAACTAGTAATAATTCCTACTATATTATTATTATTATCATTATTATTATTACTATATTTATTTTGCAAGAGGTTTTAGCAACTTAGCATTTCCTTTAGCCAATTTATTATTCCTTTTCCCTTTTTCTTTCCTTTAAAAACCCATAACGCCCAAACCCATTGAAGCCCATGACCTAGAAGCCCATTCCTACCAAATGTGTAAAACATACAGCCAATCCATGCTTGGAAAACAAATCCAAATATTTGTTTCCTCTTTGCTAATGTGAATAGCCCACCCCTCTCTCATATTCTTCTATATGTTAGTAGCTACGAGGAAAGCAACCCTAGCCATTTATATGACTCCTTTTCCTCCTCCAGATCTTCTTTTTATTCTCCTCTTCTTATTCACTACAAACTCATCACCATTTTAAACCACCACCACCACCACCACGCCCTTCATATCCACCCCTCGCGACAACAACAAATGTGGTAGCGGCGACAGCAATGCCACATGGTCGTGCGGCCACCGCGACCCCTCCTCGACAGGCGAACTCCGGTGGGCCAGGCGCAGCCAGCGCGCGGATAGGCAGCACGCGTGCATGCGCTGCAGCAGTGCAATGACGGCGGCCAACCGCCGTCGCGTGACCCCTGTGACCCGACAAACCTCCGACAAAGCCCCTGTGGTAGCCACTCTTCCCTCCGACGCGTGAAACACTCTATTCGTGTGTTTTGCACGGGATCCCGTCGTGACACGTACGGATTCAAATTCGGAATTTACGCCCCGGGATAGCGACTTCGTGCACATTTTTTGAGAAATTCGACCGTTGGATCGTCAGTCCGTTTCTTCCGTTGTAATCTCAGAATATACCCCTTCACTCCTCTAAAGTTTCAACCGTTAATTCGATCGTTTGATAGCCGCCAAGTTGACCATTTAAATTACGTATATTTTGGACAGTTTTATGGAGCCAACTTTGCGGACTTGTATCTCTGTCATCGCAGCTCCGTTTGATGCGTCACCAGTTCTTATGCACAGCTAGTATAACCAACTCCTTGTCCTTAAAGTTTTGTTTCATTGTGAGCTCGTTTGATTAGTTTAATTTGACGTCAAAGTTGGCCGTCCGAATTCATAATTTTTAACTTGTAAAATTCTAATTTTTGACCCAGGACTCCGGATTCAAATTTTGACACCACTAGTAGACTTATGGCATCATTCTGGCACAAATTTATACATAATTTGTTAGATTTGGAGGACGTGGACCCTGACACATATTTCGGTACAAAATGGGTTCCATAGTCCGAGTTAACAGACCATTTTGAGATTGGCTCATCGGAATCCAATTTCGGATATACCGTTGAGTTCGTATCATCAGTATGGACTCGTTGATATATAATTTGCTAGATTTAGTGGATATTGGCTCCGACACGTATTTTTGTGCAAACTGGAATTTCAATGTCTCGTCAACTGACCATTTTGAGATCGGCTCATTGGAATCCAATTTCGGATATACCGTTGGATTTGTATCATCATTCTGGATTCATGGACATATAATTTGTTAAATTTAGTGAACTTTTATCCTAGCACATTTTTCGGTACAAAGTGGGTCCAACACAGACATCATTTTGATATGAAATTACCTTCTTGCCCCTATATCCAAATTGGACATGTGTAGGCTATCCTAGCTTATTTGACCATTCTGGACATGTTGATGATGTTTGTTTCATCATCTGACAACATCTGTAGATATTTCCTTTATTTATCACTATTATTTATAATAAATTCTTATTATGTTCGTATTTTGGAATTCGTACAACGAAATTGAGATCAGTCGATTCCACTGATCTTACATTGCTAAAATTGACAAGATAACTATGTGGATCGCTATGATAAGATTTTTAACTTTACGATTTATCGTCTTGTCTCGATTTATGTGTCGTAGGTTTTGATATATGAATAACGAGGTACAACTTGATATTTTAATAATCTACAACTTATAATCATATTAGCTTTTATATAATTCATATATATATATATATATATATATATATATATAATATATATATATATATATATATATATATATATATATATTTATATATAAAATATATAAAATATATAAAATATATAAAATATATAAAATATATAAAATATATAAAATATATATATATAAAATATAAAATATATATATATATATATATATATATATATATATATATATATATATATATATATATATATATATATATATATATATATATATATATATATGGTTTTGTAAAACTCTAAATGTTTTGGATTTCTAGTATTACCTAATAATATTTTATAAATAAAATTATAGTTTCTAAATATTATAAATAATTTGTAGATAGATATGTATTTGTAATTATTTTTTTTTCCCTTAAATCGTAAGTCACGACTATTATAGACGTTTCTTATTCCTCATTTCTATTATCATGTCAAATCCTGATTCTAGACTGTTATATATCAAACGAGGTTTTTTTGACTTTTTTGGACTCAGTAGAATTGCTTGTGCCGTCGTTTGGGACCATCTTGTGGAGCTTAGCATCATACCTATTCCGTGTCGACACGTTCGTGTCGTGCACGTCGACTTCCAACTAAAATAAGGCGAGTACATTCTCTGATAGTTTTTATTGTCTTGATATCTGCTACATTCGATTCAGTTGTATTGTTTTACTTGATTCCCGACTCGATTTAGTATATGTCGAATCCTGTCATGAGATGTCATTCCTGGTTTACCATGGTATATTGATATATTGTTCGATCTTGTTTTTCTTGTACCTGTATAGACGCTAATTTCTGAGGGGATTAGCTACCCTCTTGGAGAATCTCGTGTCATGACGTGATGTCCGGATCCATATACTATTCGGGGATGGAGAGTTATTAGTGGTTATGTGATCAATACCCCTCTTACATTCTTGTTGCTTCTTGCATCATAGCTCCACCCTCACCGCACGTAGGGTGTAGCCTGACCTAATACTACTTGCCTCATAGCTTTCTATTGTGGCCGGTCTGATCTTGTTTTCTTGTATTTCCTGATTCATAGCCGATCAAATGGAACAACCTGATCCCGACCCAAGCCGATCACATAACGCACTAATATCTCAAGGCACTATTTATGTTTATATGATACATCAGATATTTCTGTACTATTTATATTTCAGTATTTTATATCCTGACATGATATCCAGTTTTACATATTCTGTTTATATTCCAGTCTTGATATTTTATCTTGTATTCCATTATAATTGTCTCTTATAGAATTTGTCAATTCATTTGGAATTGTTGTTATTTTATGTACTTGTTCCCATCCTGACTGGATATGTTGACAAAATTTTAGAAATTGTTATGTCCCATATTATTGGACTACAGGATAATGCTAGCTAAGGCGGATCTCGATATTCTTTCACCGTGAGTTGTCTCCCAGGAGTTTTAGGCCTGGTAGTTGTTTTAGTTTTGTTATTGTTTGTCACCGTTACATTCTTGTCCCATATGATCATTTTGTAGATTTTAGTTGTTCTAGTGGTACTGTTATCTCTTCTTATTTATACCTTCTTAGATGTTTGTGATTGGAGTACATATTGTCGTTATAGATCATCTAGATGTTATAGATATTTATTGGGTACTTGACAGCGTTCTATCGTCGATACTGTGGTGTAGGCTGGACGTGGCCTATATACTCGTGCTCGAATATTCGGGTGCGGGTCGTGACAAATATCCCAAGGAATTGTCCACTAACAGTGGTTCTGGGAACATGATCCTGTAAAATCCAGATGACTGCTCACTAACAGTGGTTTTAGGTCCGTGACCCCGAAGTATACCAAAGGATTGCCCACTGCACCTAATATTTTTCCAGTCAATGGTCCTCTTTTGAACCAAAAGTTAGATGCTTAGTAGATTTCTTTCTAAACTAATAGCATAAAATTTTATGATAAGATTGCAGAGATACAATATCAGAACATCTTCAAGCCTATTTTTCTTGTCGAGTCATCGACTAGCTGGCGCTTGAGACCTTTGGTGATCGGATCTGCCAGATTCTCCTGGATCCAAACAATCACCACGGCAATGACTCCTTTCTTAATAAGATCATTCACTGACATGTGCCTCAATCGCACAGTCCTCTTCTTGCCATTGAAGAGATCATTTAATGCCACCTATCAATCCCTTGACCAATTTTTTTTGAATTTATTAAAATTTTATAACCATTTGTTATTGTCTCATAGATATAATTGATATGTTGATATTTTGTTTTGCAATAAATATCAAAGAGGGTTATTATGGTAGAAAGAGGATGTAAATCCAGAATGTTCAAGGGCTTATGTGAAAATTTCCAAATTCAAATAAGCCAACGGCCTAAAGAGCAGGAAGACTCGAATATGGATTCGAGTTCCCTTCCCTTATCTTTTTGAAGAATTCAAATCGTGAAGTTCTATCAAAACAGGATTTTGATCCTATCCCGAAGTAGTTTATATAAGAGAGCAAGCAATTTCTCCTTCCCATTGTTTGTAAACCCTAGAGCAGAGCCGTCTCCCTGTTCTCCTCCCAGTCCAGATCAACCTCGAGAGTCTGAGAAGAGGAGTATAATCGAAATCCTTCTACAGGTACATCTTCTTCCTCGACATCCCAGATCATGTTATTCCTCTAAATCTTTTTCTAAAGGGAAACCTAGGTGTTTGTCATAAGTCCTAAGAGGACCCAGAAATTATAGTCGAGCACATTTAGTTAGGGTAGGGAAACATATGTACAACTGGAAGTATTCATATGCTAAGATGTAAGGGATAGCTACGGAGAGATGTACCTATGGTAATTACTGTGTAGGTGTCCTCCTGAACAGAGTGTAGGGTATCGAAGAGAAGTGGGTGACATCCCCAAATTAGTGTCAGCCTATAGTGTATCTATGTGAACATCCAGTTATATTCAATGGATATTAACTGGTGAATCTCCTCTTGTTAACTTGGTGCCAACACAATAGGCCTTGTCCAAGTCTGTACAAACATACGTACAAGTTCTTACTACTTGGGTAAAAGGGTGTAACATATAACAAATAGGACAGGGAAGGCTATTGACTGATGAATTAATCAACTTCAATTGATCTGTGAGCATTGCAAACCATTATGTAACCTCAGCCATTGATTTGGCTATATCAGTCTCAAAGAGAACTGATATGGACTAAAGGGTGACCAGCCTTAGACTGTGTGAGAAATGTTGCTCAGTCCACTAGTTGGTTCTGCCATGCTCTTCTAGATGATGCATCCACTGTTCTGTACAGGAGCACATGGGTGTATCGAATATCCAGGGTCATGTAAAGGTATATGTTAATGAAGCAGGAACTAAGTGGCTGCATGTTCTGTGTAGCAGAGCATAGGAAAAAGGGTTAGTATATTTCTTTCATGTCTCAGTTGTACGACTAACCAGGATAGACCTTATAGGACATGATGGTATCCCTACCTAGTAGCAAAGCATATAAGGGGGTTTAGGGAAGGAAGCAGTGATGATGATCTCTAATATATCCCTTGCATAATGACATAACTCTTTTACAATGCCCATTGCATTCTGGGTCATGCTAAGTAACAGGTTAACTTGTATTTCTCTATGTATGGCATCACATTGAATATAGTTAGGAACCATGTTACCAGTTAGGAGTGCATCCTAGTAATTAGAGTACCTGTAGCATCCAATGACATCTTAATATATCAGTGTATTGCATCATGAGTAGAGAGAGGTTGCAGTTCTGATAACAGGGAACTGGAAAGTAACATGGGTTAGATTGTCAAGTGTTTGCAAGGTTATTGGTATATACATGTACCTGCCCTATATTGATTCATTGTTCTGTTGAGTTGATGTTCAGCTATGGACTGAATATTCATCCTTAGTTATGATTAGAGTAGTCTTCCTTTGGTTGATTCAGTCCCCTTACCTACAAATATCCCAAGGGAATTCTATATCTTTGTACCAGTTAACAGTATAGTTCAGTTCTTGGTAAGCTTTAGTTCAGTCCTATAGGGTAGTGTTCAGTCCTTCCATTTTTAATTCCAAGTATTTTAGTTCTAGTTTTCACTTGTTGTAGTTCACACTCAGATGCATCGAAGCAGGGACTGTTAGTTTGTTCAGTTTTTGTGTGGCATGGTATCAGTTATTGCCACCCTTGTATATACGAACCCTTGTATACATTAATTAATTCAATTTCTTGTGCAACAGTCCTATGTTGAACCCATATTCGTTAAATGGATCAGTCATATTGCCATGAGTGTCTTCTACTATAGACATTATACTCAAATGTTTGGGCAGGATTGACTGAGTACTGCTAATACTTGGTTGCATTGGTTGGGCCTGCATTAGACTAAGGCTGGTTTGGGAAAAATGTTGATTGACTGGACCAACTATGGATATTTTTAGCAGTTGGTAGTAGAACCTATGAAGGGATGTTTTAGATTTGTAATTTTAATGAGAAGTTTGATACAGGACATATGAAGGAATTATGGGGGTTGTGTGTTCGAGTATGTGTACTAGTGTCTATATAGATGTAGAGGGCAGCAACAGGTAGCAAAACCTGCAGTACAACACAGGAAAGGTAAATCAGTAGTGTAACGGGCAATAAGTGAGTCCATTATGAATATTGAATATCTCATTGAGGTGTGCCAAGAAAAGGATTAGGATATCCTACAAGAGGAGGATCATGGAGATATCAAGAATAAGTTAGTGTCAAGAGGAATCAAGGGCTTACATGGGTAAGTATACCCTAAGATACCATATAGACCTATGATTTAATGTAAAGCTAAGTCTTATTTACCAACTAATTAATAAGGGACTGAGTTGAATAAACCTAATTAGATTATAAGAAGAGTTAGTGTTGCTCTAAAAAAGCCTTCATAATAATAAAACCTAAGTAGGTAGTATTCAATGTTGATTTGAGTTATTGACAGTTCCAATTATCAAACATAGTTAAGACCCAATAGATAAGTAACTTCATTTTTGAAACACTTATTGACATGGAAACTCACAAAACAGGTTGGACAACTCGATTTAGCACCTGACAGTGCCAGCAGCACAGGACCACAGGTAAGTATACCTTGCCTTTCTACACAGCTTTATTTACATGCACCGTCTCTTTATTATTATCCAGTTTTTCTCATATTATTGACATGTCCTGCTCGTATATTTGTATCATTTCTTTGTAGACCATGTTTACAGTTAGCTTTGTGTCTTATTGGTCGTGTTCACTTGTGCCTTGATTGAGTCGAACCATGGGTCGAGAAGTCATGAACTGAACTGCTATACCTCCTTGTTTTGAAATCTTGATGCTAACCTACGAGTCCACAATAGGGGCAAGGGTTAGTAGTTATCTGTTTCTTAAGCTAACCTGCGAGTCCACATTAGGGGCGAGGGTTAGTAGCTATTGGTCCACACCCGTGAGCCTATACTAGGGGAAAGGATGATGCTAACCTGCGAGTCCACACTAGGGACGAGAGTTAGTAGTATATGGTTCACACCTGCGAGTCCACACTAGGGACGAGGGTGATGCTAACCTGCGAGTCCACACTAAGGACGAGGGTTAGTAGTATATGGTTCACACCTGCGAGTCCACACTAGGGACGAGGGTGATGCTAACCTGCGATTCCACAGTAGGGACGAGGGTTAGTAGTATATGGTTCACACCTGTGAGTCCACAATAGGGACGAGGGTGATGCTAGTATGCGAGTCCATACAAGGGACGAGGGCTAGTAGTTGTTCAAACCTGCGAGTCCACACTAGGGACGAGGGTTTGAGTATTTGATTTGGCTATTCGTTGACATCGTGATATCATGTCCTCTTGTTCTTCTCTAATAGTTCATTTATGTGTAAACAGTGTACAGATTCGTGTTTATTCATTGCTCAGTCTTACTTGTTTATTTTGTATTTTTCTCCATACATAATAAACTGTTAGAAAGGCTCGTTTTTATGTATCTTGCTAGTCCTCTAAGGACCTGATGATCTCTTCTGGTTTAGCCGAGTTGAGTCAGGAGCAGTTGAGCAGGTTGATCCAGCATCGGACCGCAGAGCTTTGCAGTTACAATCGCCTTGATTAACATGTTGTACTCTGTTAGTGTATTTCATGTACTTTACTTTTTCCGTCTATTGGTAGTGGATTTGTGTCCACCGGACGTGACATTGCTTCTTGGAGATATTCAGTTATATTTATCATTGTCCAGTTTCATACCTTATTCATTGATCTTGATTGTGATTCGATTATTCTGTGGATGAGATATAGTTTACCATGAGATTCTAGATTATCGTGATTTGTGTATTAGACAGCATTCTACCACCGACACTGTGACGTAGGCTAGGCTTAGAAATGCTTTATATCCGAAAAGCGGGTGCGGGTCGTGACACCACCGCTGCAGTCGCCTGGTTGTCATAATAAATCGACATTGCCGGAATATACGCGCCACCCACAGGAAGAACATGTCCGATCATCGCAATACATCGACATCACCTGAATTTGCGTACCAACCACAGAAAGAGACTTCATAAGCTCTCGAAGCCATTTTGCTTCATACCCAAAGCACTTCCACTTCATCCGCTGTAGCTAACAGAACTCAGATTCCATATTGAGAGTAAGGTCTGCTTCTTCAACTTCTTTGATATAGCGCCACTACCCATGGATCTGCTTTTTCGACTTCCTCGATGTAGCAGCCTGCTTCTTCGAATTCTTCGATATAACATTATTATCTATTAGAGGATACGACCTCTTCTTTCTCTCCTTCTGAGCACTGATTGACATCACTGAAGCCTTCTACCTGTTCAGGGTAACTGCTATAGTGCATCTTTCTGAGTCCTTGAGAGATATCCAATAAGTCTTTTCACAACTTTCCAAATATCAACACTTGACTTGCTCTTGAATCGACTCGTCATGCTTACAAAAAAAGCTATGTCAGGTCTGGTGGTACTTGTAGCCTACATCAAACTCTAGATGATGTTCGAGTACACCAACTGTCTGATGCTTCTCCAGGATCTGGCTTCAGCTTTTAATCACACCTGTAACGAGTATCGATCCTTGAAAGATCCTGATATCCATAGCATGTGAGCAACTTTCTACATAGTGGGCCTGTGACAGGGCAAGCTCAACTTTCGTATGGATTATTTAAATCCCCCGGATGACATCCACATTTATACTGAATCTGGACGTGAGAAACATCTTCGTTCTAGTAATACATCATTATGTCGTCCACATAGAGACAAACGATGACTCCTCTCTCATCAGTGAACTTTGTGTAATTATTCTTTAACAGTCTTGCTGGTCATGTAGCCTTTGACCTAATAACCAGGTCAAACTTTTCGAGCCACATATAGGAGTGTACTTCAAATTGTACATAGAATTTACCAACTTGCAGACCTTGTCTTCAATACCCTGAACGACAAATCTATCTAGCTATTGTATGTGAATCTCTTCTATCATTTCTTTATCCAAAAATACTGTCTAGACATCTATCTGATGATAGAACAGCTTATGAATAGCAGCCACGGCCATCTTCATCCTGATCGTTGATATTTTAGCTAGTAGAGCATATGTGCCAACCTCATCAATCTCATGTTAAAACTCTCCTAGCAACCAGCCTAGCCTTGAACTCATCATCAATTTATTCAGCTTTTCGTCTTCTTCTTCTCGAAGATTCAATAGGTTTAGTTCCTTTAGGCAGATTAACTAACACCAACTTTAATTTGGATGTTACAGAGTCAATCTTATCATTGACTCTCTCCTCCAGAAGATCGTATCTCTTTTATCACCTCATCAGCCTCCACATATTGGATGATAAAGTTATCTCTGAAATCTTTATGTCTTCTCATTCGCTTTGCTAACTGCTTAGTGAATACTGGTTCAAATGTTGTCTTATCAATGACAACCACTTTCTGGACTACTACTTCTTTGGAAATACTTGCTCCTTCGGTACCCACAATATTCTCCAGAACATCCGCGAGAATAATGTTATTGTCCCTAGCAGTATTGTCCTCAAAGAATTCTGCCTCGCGAGACTCAATGATATGATTGATACAATATCAAATGATCTTTGAGCATAGCTTACAACAACTAATTCCAGAAATACTATCTTCTTAGTCTTCGTCCCTAACTTATGAATCTTGATATCCGGAAGCTTCACGGACACCAGACACCCCCACACTTAAGTAATATTCAAGTTAGGTCTAACCTTGAACCAATGTTGATGAGGATCATAGTCAGATATACGAACGGTACTTTATTCAGAAAATAAACGTAGCCGTACATACAATCTATCCCCAAAAGCATATTGGAAGATCCACAATATAGATATCATCATCTTTGACGGTGTACTGATCTTCCTTTCTGACACTCTATGGATTATAGATACTACAGAGCAGTCGTTTCATAGCCAATTCTATGATCATAATAAAACGATGCGAATCCAACAAACGATACACTCTGCCTTGATCAATCCTGAGTATATATTTAGAGCAGTCGTTTCATAGACAATTCGATGTTCATAGAAGAACAATGTGAATCCAAAAAATGATACTCTCTAACTCAATCACTTCTACGAAGCAGTCGTTTCAAAGCCAATTCAATATTCATAACAGAATGATACGAATCCAAAAAATGACACTCTCTGCCATGATTACTTCTGAGAGTTCAGACTGGTTTAATGTTCAGCTTCAGTCCTGAAGTCCCTGACCTTCTTGAATGCTCAATCCTTCGACTTGAGAAGACATGCGAATGTGCACTTCAAGAAATACTTCGAACCGGCCTATATGGAGAATTGATAAAAGTCACAGATATCTGAGTGTATTAACTCCAGGAGATCTGTACTTTAGTTCAATCGTCTGAGAAGCTTCCTGACAGTCTTGTCTCTGTATAAACTTCAGATTCCTCCACCTCTTTACCCCCATATGCTGGAGATAAGGTCCAAACAGGACATCTCGATTCTGTTTCTATCATAGAACAACTCTCACCATTCGATAAAGTAACTTTATCACCATCAACAGAAGTTCGAACATCCCTTCAGTACCGAACATCTTCTCGAAGCATGTTTTTCGCCAAGAAATTACCATCTGGTTAGTACGAATGTCCATCTTCAAGTTTGTATCAGACAACAGACTTCTTGAAATCAGATCTTCAAAAATCTCTAGTACATGCAACATACATTCCAGTGTCCTTGCCGGTGGTCCATAACCACTGTCTCGATCATCAGATCTTTTGCTCTATATATGTTCTCCATTGAGACCTTTGTCATAACAATACTTGTCCTTGATGAACAGCTCCTTCGAGAGCACACGTGGTCAGATACGCTAGTACCCGATCACTAGTCAGCTACCACGCTAGATAACTCAACTTGTGCAACTGTAATGCCTGTGGTTTATATTACGTATTCTGGTATATGTGTACGTATCTTGACTCGTATTTCATGTCTCTTGGCTGTGTTCGGTTAGGTTCGACTTGATTTGGTTCGGTTTGGGTTGGAGTGCAAACTCCCACCTACCACTCCCCCCTTCCTTTATTAGCCGCCCACTTTTCTCTCTCTCCTCATTACTTCTTCTTTCCCCACCATTACTCTTCTTCACCTACCAGGAAGAGAGCTAGGCAAGTGTAACTTGCTTCACGAAGGAACTCCCATTTTGTTGTTCCATTCTCTTCCCCTCAAGATCCTAAGCCTCTTTTGTACTTAGTGTTTTCAAATTCTATGGCTCATTATACGTAGATCTAAGTTTCTAGTATTTTCAATCTCCTTGGTTTTGATCTACTAAAATAGCTTGTTTTCAAAAACTAAGAGTTCCATGTAGTAGGCCTCATGATTTTACACAAGTTGGTTTTGGGATGGCCGGATTTTACCAAGTCCTGGCCGAGATGGAGTTCCTGAGCTTTTTACGCATGTTTGTACTGACCATGTGGAGAAGATATAGTTTTACGCCCACGCATTGTGTGCCAGCGTAGTATTCAGCTTTTATGCTCATGTCTTAACGTGTTAGCGTAGTTCTCTTTTACGCACACATATCGCGTTCCAGCGTACTTCGTTTTACGCTGAGCTGTTCAATTTTACGCTCGGGACTCTCCCGCTCGCGTAAAATCAAGCTCGCATAAAATTCCTAGCTCGAGCAGACCTTCACGAGCGTAAAGTTGCCCGAGTTTTCCTCGCGTAAAGTTTTACTCGCGTAAAATCTGCTCGAGGGTTCGCGCTCGTAAAATTTTACGCGCGTACAATCTCGCTAGCGTAAAGCCTGGCTAGCGTAAATCCCATCCTTATGCTCCCTTGCTCGCGTAGGGCTTGCTAGCGTAAAGCTCACGCACAAAGTTTCACTAGCGTAATCGGTGGTACGCGCGTAAAAACTTGAGTTCCTATGGCATACACCTTTACCTTTTGTCATGAACTTGAAAATCACAAATTTATTTAATATGTTTGGAAATGATAATTGAACATGGCATAGTATGACAAGTATACCTGACATGATCATCTCGAATTGCTGTTGCGATGGCTAACATGACATGACACGACCTGACAAGAATCATTGACCTGGACACCGTGGACGATTGTGTTTGTACATATAAACCGGTACTGTCTTGCATCATGTCTAGGATAGGGATCCCTGAGTACCATGGTCAGGGATGCCTACTGAAATTGACTAAGGCTAATTAACTAGAATAATTCAGTAGACATGAAGAGATTCCCCGCTACAGGCAATCCCGTTATCTGGGCGCATTCAGTGGACTTCTAGCCTACCGACGAGTAGGGCACATTTCCAGCACATAGTCATGTGGTGCACCATTAATAAACGGACATTCGACATGGATAACCGGATGGTCTGCAGGGCTTGTGGCTGTTGGGATAATCTCATTGCATCTTGCTAGTAACTAGGTTTGTGATAACCCTAGTTAGTTAAAAGTATCAAGCCGTACTCTTGATTGGCCGTGATTGATTGGATGGAGTTTATTCCAGCTTAGTCTTATCCTGTTCCTGCGCAAGATTGTGACATGACATGATTATTGATGACTGCCATAACAATAACGATCGGGGGTCCAGTGCTGTTCAGGCGAAGGGTTACAACTCCGGTCCTTGTTTGGTTTAAGAGTTGTAACCTGGCTCCCGGAGCAGTTCTGTGTCCTCTCTTCGTTTATTGTCTTATTGCTACCCCATGCCAAGCTCGTCATGTTTTACCTTACCTTAATACCATGATTATTTCTACTGGCCTTAGCAATAAAGATCAGGGCTCCAGTTCTGTTTAGGCGAAGGGTTACAACCTCGGTCATTGTTTGGTTTAAGGGTTCTAACCTGGCTCCCGGAGCAGTTCTGGGTCCTCTTTTCGTTTATTGTCTTGTTACCTCACCAATAGTATTTGAGACGGGTTTCTTTTCAGGTAAAGGGCTGCAACCTCGGTCCTTGTTTGGTTTAAGGGTTGCAGTCTGGCTGCTTGAATGGTTTTCTCGTACTCAATTTATTATTGTTATCTCTATTATTATCAATTCTTTATTTACTATCTTTAATATTCTATTATGATCTGCTGGTTTTAGTTCCTAAGTGAAGCCTCCTTTGTGGCACTTGCTCTTTCTGGGGTCTGACCCAGCTGGTTTTGTGTGGCCAGATATCGGAGCAGCTCCAGAGGTTCTATCTACCTTCCAGCCAGATGGTGGCCACCAGACGTAACCCTGGCAACGAGTGGGTTTCTTTGTTCTCCCACTTTATTGTAAATTATTCTTTTGAGGCGTTTAGCCGACGAGCACGTGTTAGCTCGGTTGTACCTTTATTTACTGTCTGCCTACGGTCTATAATATGATTGACAAATCCTAGGGTTGATCATGTATGACTAAACTCTTGCTAGTCTTCACATTTTGTACGACTAGCATCATGATCATCCAATATGTAATGTATGGGACGCCTTACTATTGCGTATTTGATGTTCTAATATCTTGTGACTTCTACTACTTGCTTGTGATTGAGACACTAGGCTTGTTCATGACCATAGGAGACTGATGGATTGTAGTTAAACCCTCATGTATCTAGACAGCCGTGACCGTATATCGAGGTGGGTTGCACTTTAATATACGTAGCTGGCTATGTACGCCCCCGCTCTCCAGTATTCTGGTTCTGGGACGTTACAACAACAATAACAACCAAGTTAAGTAATCAAAACAACCATGTTTAGCTATACCTGCTATTATAGTTTGGGCTTGGTCCTACAATCCTTCTTGAAGTGGCCCTTCTTGCCACAGTTGATGCAAGCCCCATTGCCCTTCGGCTTTGTAACACCCAATTTTTCAAATGAGGGTATTTTTAAAATTTTATAATTATAATTATTATTTAAGGATATTTATTTCATATTATGATTTTTAGTGATTTTTAATGATTTTTAGTGGAATTGATTTTGGGCCTATAGTTGACTTTGACTAGTGTTGACTAGAAGACTAACCTAGTGACTAACCTAGGTTAAGACCACTTGGTTAGGTTAAGTAAACTTGGTTTAACCTAATTTAGTGAAGTTTAAGTCATTGGAACTTGTTTGGAGAGATTTAGAGTTGATTTGACAAATATGGCTTATGACTTCATAAGTCATGATTAATGACTTGACTTATAGCCCATAGGCCCACACTATGAACCAAACCTAACCCTAATCATCCCATGGCAGCCACTATTGATCCTTTCCCCCTATTTAATCCCCTCCTAGAATTTAGGGCTAGCCTCCATTAGAATTTGTACAAGTTTTGGAAGAGGTGAGTCTCCATCTTTCTAAAATCATAGAAAATCCATTTCAACTCCATTTTCCTTCAAATCAATTGCATTAGGACCTAATTCTTCTGTTCTTTCTGTTTGTGTAAGAATATTTCATAGTAGGATCAATTTGTGGGAGTTTTTGAGGCTTGGAGAACCATTCCATTTGAGGCTTTTGTGAGCTTTGCACATCAATAAGTATAATCTATTCTAACCCATGAAATTTTTGTTTAATTTTATTTCTAGGATGTCCTAGCCCTAACCTAACTGTAGGAATAGGAATCCCCATAATTTCGTGTCCTTTCGTGTCCTTTTTGGACACGTATCAGTGTTGTGTAGAACGTGTTTGTTGAAATGCTTGTGAGAATTAAAAGGTAGTATTTTCAAAAACTAATTGAATAGGAAAATAGGTTTAGGTTTTGAAGTGTAGATCACAAAACCCTAGGACTGAGTACGAATCTGTGTCGTGTTCGTGTCCAAATTGGACACGAACACGCTGTGCACACCCACACACACGTGTCCTGCTACCTGTCTCTGAGTTCTTCCTGGACACAGCACGAGAGGACACCAACTTTTGCGTGCACATATAGGATATGACTGACATTGACCCTATAAAATTTTGTGAAGTTTTATGGAATGGTTTGGGAGAAATCGAGCACGCACTGATTTCCTCACTGTGTACACTGTAGAAGCATGGAAAATATCAGAATAATGGTCCATGCGGCTCCGGATACGAAGCCCATACGGCTCACATGGGAGCTGTCTTATACAGTTCAAAAGGAAGATTCTCCGTCTCATGCGGTTCGAGAGTGTATGCAGTTCAGCAGGAATATGCGGCTCGTTCGATGCCACGTGTCCCCCTGTGATCCTTCCCTGCAGCTGGCCCTTTGAATAGTGGCCTCATTTAATGCCCTGACATGATTTGACGACTGTGGCGGCTCTGGCATAAAGTGTCATAATGGCTCTGCCATAATGACAGACTCTTCGGGAAAAGAAGAAGATCTCTGACCCGATCCGTTAGAAATCCTAGGTTGCCACGTGGCAAATCTCATGCGGCTTAAATAGAGAACAGCTTCATGCGGCCCACTGAGAAGTCACCCTATATGACTAGCAGAAATCAGCCATATGCGACCTACTGAGAGCTCAGCCCCTGCGGCTCAATACAACGCTAGCTCATGCGGCTCGCAAAGACTATGCATATGCGGCTCATTGAGAGTTCGTTCCCTGCGGTTCGATGAAGCATTGTCCTATGCGGCTCACGAAGAGTATCTCCCTGCGGTTCAAGTGTTGCCCACCATATACGGCTCTGGCAGGACCCACAATCAAAATACGTGGCATCGGATCAATCAACGATTTAACCAAATCTTAACAAATATATTTGACATCATCATCATAATTACTGAGATCAAGGCATATCATTTATCATCAAGCCAACGGGACACGTGACGAGCAATCAGATATTGGTAGAATCCATCATGGAGATTTAAAGCAGTTAACATTAATTGCTCACAAGATTCGGTGCTATCCTCATTAATGGCCGAGATTCATTGTAATCAGGATCAAGGGTTCAGATAGATTGAAGGAGCGCCGACATTCCAAACAAATGATCATTAGCAAACCCTAATGATCATACCCCACTCTTATAAATAGCCAGCATCATTTCTTTGCACAACGACCGACAACAAAAAGAATAAAAATATACAGAGTCAGAGAGAGAATACACAGAGAGAGAGAGAGAGAGAGAAGCCAGGAGAGCAACAGAGGAGCAAAAAGAGCACTTCTTCGTCAACGCCAACCATCTTTTCACAAGGAGCCAAGGCTGCATACCGATCGTCCAAGGAGTAAGGCAGGGCTGCCGTCGCCTTCCCGAGCCTCTATCGTCATCCCCCAGAATATAAAATAAACAATTGTACTTAGATTGCCGTACCTAGGTTTTCGTCCCGAGGCTTTCTTTGTACAAGCGAGTTTGTATTGTGAGTCTAAGTTCAGTCCTCCGATAATTGTTCTGTACTTTTACAATCAATGGCAAACACGATGGCGACTCTGCTGGGGACTAACTTCTCCATGGCTGAGGAGTTGGTGACGCAATAGGATGCAGCCAAGCTTGGCTCCACGCAACAAAAGATGGTCGTCCGCTTCGACCAACAAGCATTTGAAGAGATGCTCTCCGAAGGAAGCGCTGGCCCGGTCCAGAAGCGCACCCGTACGACAAAGGCTCGCAGAGAGTGGAGGCCAAAATCATTTGCTCCTGCCCAAGCCCCCGACGGTGTACCCTCTGTTGCTCAAGACGGTGAGAAGGACTCTTCTGCGGCCCCACTTCAGACCGTAGACAACTCTGCTATCTCCAAGTCCGGCAGAAGAAAATACTATGATGCTGGACTTGCAGAGGCAAAGAGGAACTCTACGCGAACTGAGCCGCATAGGGGTGCTAGCCGAGTGAAAAAGGCTCATGCGACCACATCCGCTAGCCGTATGGACAAAGCCCATGCGGCCACAGTCGCTGGCCGCATGAAGAAGAATCATGCGGTCACATCTGGCAGCCGCATAGTTTATGCAGCTACAGTCGCCAATCACATGGATGAAACACATGAGGCTACAGGAGGCAGCCGCTTGCAGAAAACCCATGCGGCCACTATTGCCAACCACATGCGGCCAGCCTGTACGGTCGTGACTCCTAGCCGTCCAAAGATAACTCATCCGACAGCAGAAGATCACCGCATGCAGACAGCCTACACGGTACCCAACTCTGGCAGCATAACGTCCGTTCCACGCTTCTCTCGATCGGTCTTCGACCGTCTCTCATACGGTCCCGACCCTGATGATTCTCTGTATGATAAGCCAGACTCTGTGGCATTCAACTTGGACTCCTCCTATTACGCACGCATAAGTGCTAAAGGGAGGAAGTCTAGGGCAGCGCGGGCTCATCGAGCCCAGTCAGCTGTCCCAACCTCTGACTATCGGAGCGTCCTGTTGACTATCATACGGGCCTCGGATGGAAAGTTGTATACAACTGCTCAAGTCCAGCCCCCCGCGGCGAACAGACAGAGTGGTTCCTCTGACCTGCGGGAGACGAATTTCCATAAACGCAAGGAAAGAGAAGGAGTGTCGGTGTGCAAAGAGTCCTCGCTTGGACATCGCTGTACCCAAATCATCGTCAATTGCTGCTGCAACAACACGGCAATGACAGAAGCGCGGCCATCCGTCTTCCAAAGGCTACAGCACCCAAACTCAGAAGATGAGGCACCTCCTGTTGTCTCCTACAATTCTGCTCAAAAAGTCCCCGTCGAAGAGAGAAGAAAGAAAACGAGCATCTCCAGTCCGAAGATATCAACCATTACAACTAAGAAACTGTCGTCTAAACTGTTGTCCTCCACTGGTGTATTCCAACACACCCGTTCAAAGACGAAATTTACCTCGATGGGAAATTCATCATCCACATCGCTGGAGGTTGAAGGAGCTGGGGGTAGCACTTCTTCGAACATCCGCAATAATCTGATGTTCCAAGGAACCAATTCCGCACAAACAACTCTTCCATCAGGAGCAACGGATGCTGATGCCCCCGAGGACATCCGTAACTCTCAAAACAAGGCAAGCTCTGAAGCTGGGGATACCATCCCCTCCGAGTCCGAGCCCGAAGAGAATATCCCCACCTATCCCGATGACTTCTCGGTGCATGGGTACGACTCAGAGGGCACATCCTCCACCGTTCCTTCTGTCACTCCTCACGTAAGAACGGTGTTCATGGCGGACAGCGATCAAGGTGGTTCCAGCGATCGCCAGCGCATCGACAGTTTCGAAGCCATATTACTTGCTTTGGTCAAGTCTGTAGACAAGATTAAAGCGGCCCTGCCCACTCTACAAGGAGGAGCGCCTGGTCAAACAAACACAGGCCCCGCGGTCAATGTAGATTCGAACTCAGCGGCACCAAACCAGGGCAATAATCCTCCCGAAATAACAACCCCCGCCGCGACAGATGAGACCCGAGAAGTAAGAAGAGAGGTCCAGGAGCTCCGTGCCATGTTTCATGCCCGAGAAAACGCTCAAGATCTCAGAATACGGCAACCATACCCTGCTGAGTGGAGGGATGTTCCATTCCCACCAAGATATAAGCCGTTCAACATCAATCCGTATGATGGCAAAACCTCAGCAAGTCGATACATCACTTACTTTGAGGTCACCACCGACCATCTGCCCCATGAAGATGCGATCCTCACACGGTTATTCATTGGAGCATTAGAAGGAGTCGCCTTCGCTTGGTACCGTAATCTACCGGACAACTGCATCCATTCCTTCGCCGGCTTCAAGCGCATGTTCTTGGAACGGTTCTATGAAGTAGGACAAGACGTCACTATGTCCACTCTCATGGACGTCGTCCAAGGGGAGAAGGAGTTAACGAGGAACTACATTGAGAGGTTCTGCCAGACCGCCATGAAGCTGCCTTCCGAAAATCCGGATTCTTCTTTGATTGAAATCTGCCAAAAGAGACTGCTTCCAACGATCAGTCTCTGGATGGGCGAGAGTCAATTCAAAGATTGGAAGGCGTTCATCATCAGCGCCACAAGCACTGAAGAACGACTGAAGAAGGCCCGCCAACTGGGGTTGCACATCTCAGAAAGAGATAATAAGGGCAAGCGTCTCAACAACGATAATGGGGGTAACCCCTCCAACAATCGGAACAGCAAGGGAAAACAGGCTATGGTGGCCGACACGGCCCAGAAGCCCGAGCCACAGCCAGCAGACAAGCAATGGCCTCAAATCACTTACTCTTTCGAAGATGGCCACGTCAAGCCTATCTTAGACATGCTCATACAAGGAGGTAGAATTCAGTTTCCTCCACCAAGGCGGGAGCCTCGGCCAGCTGATCTGGAGAACCCGAAGTTCTGCCATTACCACTGTTATGTACACCACGCTACACATGACTGCTAACAATTAAAACGGTACATCCAAAGCCTCATCGATTCAAACGCTCCGGCCATCGACTTCGAAGAGGTAACCGTAGCAGCTAATATGGTGTCCGTACAGTTCGGCAACTTCCCTCCGACGGAGACTCAAGACGGGGTAATCCCCGTCCCTCTTGCGACAATGGAGATCACCAATCTTCCTCCTTCCCGAGAACAAGCTGCTGGTCTAGTACCTCTCACTACCTCACGAGGAGAGGTTATGTGGGTCCATCCGGACTTGGTGTCAGAAGTGACTCGGCCCACACCATCTCCCACCAACAAAAAGAGTGGAAAAATCAAGACCTGCCGCACAGTTTCAACAGACAACGAGGAAGCTACAGCCGTCGTCACGCGGTCCGGAGCGCAATCCCAACCTGTGGTTGATAGTCCAGCTGAAAATCATCAACCCACTACAACTGATGCTCTGGGACCGGCTCAGCCTTCGACGACCGACAAGCCTAGGCCGAAGGAGACTCGCTTCGACAAATCTCTCCGAAAGGACGCAGCCTAAGGGCTAGAGAGGCCCTATAACTTTGACATCTTAGCACAATTGGCTAACACTCCGGCCAAATTGTCATTATATGAACTCCTGAGGCTCTCCAAAGACGTTCGTATTGCGTTGAGCGAAGCACTCCAAAATGCCGATGCCTATCTCGCTCAATCTAACCTCACTGGGGAGGACTCACCCGTGGATCTCCAAGATAGTGCCTGCACGGGAGCAATGCCCAACAACGTCTTCACTCCGCAGGACATGCACATCAAAACCAACCTACATGATCGCCCGCTATACTACACGGGATACATCGACGACGTGAAGGTGGATCGGATGCACATTGATCCTGGCTCTTCCATAAGCATCATCCCGAAAGGTCTGCTACATCATCTCCGCATCCCAATGCATCGCCTAACACCTACAAGCACCGCCATCAACGGTTTCAATTCGGGCAGGAGCTACCCTATCGGGAAGATTCGTCTGAAGTGTCAGATTGGCGATCTCCAATCCGAGGTCACCTGCTACGTCATAGATGCAGACACTTCTTACAACATCCTCTTGGGGCGCCCATGGATACACGATTATATGATCGTGCCTTCCACGCTACACCAGTGCTTCAAATATGTCGACAAATACGACTTCGTGAAGACAGAGTTTGCTGACATCGATCCCTTCAAAGGGGTCGAATCTTACTACTCGGACTCCTGTTTATACGAAAAGTCGAAGAGGCACCTGGATGAAGGAGACGCACAAGCTCATACTGAGACAGCCACGGGATCAGAAGGACCCCTGACGATCCACCTCCAAGCTCGCAAACCGGGCAAGTCTGCACCCCTCACCGCCACTCTGCGGAAGGACGCGATCAGCCTCTCGGCGCAAGAGGAGCAGATGATAATCCGGCTGCCTAGATCCAGCCAAGTGCCGAGACCCACAACGGAGCTACTAACCATCAGGTTACCAAGAGTCAGTCAACCACAAACAGAGAAGATCAACCCCTCGGACATGCCATTAACAATACGCCTTCCCAAGAAAGGTTGTCGCTTCGATGCAAGGTCTGACACTTCCAGCGAACCAGCCACTCCTCGCTCCACATCGAATGCCAAACTGGGGGTCGCCAGTCTGCCAACGACTCCACGCTCTGCTCCATCAACTGGACCATTGACGATCAAGCTTCCTAGGTCGTCCTCTCAGTCTTCGTTCACACAGGGGGTAGTCGAAGAGGAACCGGAGCTAGCCAAGTATGTGGCCGCCCACACTAATGTCCCCTCCGCTGATGATGTAATCCCCCTAGAAAAGATACCTTACTTCATCAATAAAGGATTATCTTTGAACTACATCGAGCTCAATAAGCTATGTACGATGTATGCTATGGAACACGACATAGGCGCTCACCTACACACACAGGTGACAAATGTGTACACCGCAATCCAGCTTACTCCAGTAGAAGACGCTTACCGAATACACAAGGGAGGAGATCATCCAGTCATCTTTGGCCGGACGAACAACCCTCATCCCCGTACCATAGAAGAAGATGACCTCGGGTCAGATGCCGGAAGACTGCCTCTATATCTCTATAGCCCTCAATCTAAATATCTCATGCAGAAACAGGGGTATGATCTAGAGACTACACCAGGATTGAACTATGGCACTGGGTGACGATTACCTTTGAAGCCGCCAGTCCCGGCGGGCAAACCACGGAACTACTATAACAAAACTCGATGTAGGTTGGGATATGTAACGCCTACTACGACCCCGAAAAGTTCAGATGAAGAATGCGACTGGCAGTCACATTCAACCGGATCACCAACTTTTGACTCAGATACCAGCATCGGAGATGTGTTCAGACAAGTCATGTCAGTCAACATGACGTTCGTCGACGCTTACGAGGAAGACGAAGACATCCCCGAAATCCTCGAGCTAGAGCCATGGGCCCAGCAATTAGACGTACAATGGGAAAAGCGATTCGAACTGAGAGAACCTCCTACTGAAGATAAGGTCATACAAGTGGATCTCGACAGCGAATCTTCTCCAAAACTGATCTTCATCAGTAAAAGCCTAACCAACGAAGAACGGGAGTCGCTGTTAGAACTTGTCAGGGAGTACATTGATGTGTTCGCTTGGAGCTATAAAGACATGCCAGGGTTAAGTCCAGACATCGCTCTTCATAAACTCAATATTCGGCCAGATGCGAAGCCAGTCAAACAACAACAGCGACGCTTCCGCCCAGGCATCATGGACGCGATCGAAGCTGAAGTCAACAAACTAATAGCCAGCGGCTTCATTCGTGAGGAGCAACATCCCGATTGGGTCACCAATATAGTACCTGTCCTCAAGAAGAATGGGAAAATTCGAATCTGCATCGACTTCCGTAACCTGAACGAGGCATGTCCCAAAGATGAATTCCCCCTTCCTATCACAGACATCATGATCGACAATACCTGCGGCTTTGAGCGTATGTCATTCATGGATGGCTTCTCGGGATACAACCAAATTAAGATGTCTTCCGACGACGAAAAGCATACATCATTCCGAACACCGATTGGCACGTACTGCTACACAGTCATGCCTTTCGGTTTAAAGAATGCTGGCGCCACATATCAAAGAGCTATGAGCATCATCTTCAGAGACCACTTACGCAAGACGGTGGAGTGCTATATTGATGATATAGCCGTCAAAAGCCGTAGCAAAGGAGACCATCTGCAGGATCTAAGGATGGTATTCGACCTAATACGGACACACAATTTGAAGATGAACCCTACGAAGTCCTTCCTAGGCGTATCCAGCGGGAAGTTCTTAGGCTTCATCATCACTGCAAAGGGTATCCATGTAGACCCCGAGAAGACAAAAGCAATCATGGAGATGGGTCCCCCGAGAAATCTTCGCGAACTCAGAGGCCTCCAGGGAAGGCTAGCTTACATCAGAAGGTTCATTTCCAACCTCTCCGGGCGATGCCGACCATTTACGCACCTCATGAAGAAAGGAGTCTCATTCGTATGGGACGAAGAATGCCAGCGTGCTTTCGATAGCATCAAAGAATATCTGTCAAATCCTCCGGTCTTGGTAGCCCCAGTCCCTGGAAAACCATTTCTGCTCTATGTACGAGTAATGGAACACTCCCTCGGTGCTCTGCTGGCACAGAATAACGATGCAGGCCATGAACAGGCCATATATTACCTCAGCCGAATGATGATTGGACCAGAGCACCGATACACCGCTGTAGAGAAGGAATGCCTCGCTCTGGTGTTTGCCATTCAGAAAATACGGTACTATGTCATCGGACAAACGATACATGTGATCTCACGAGTTAACCCTCTCAGGGTCCTCATGATTAAACCAGGGGCACTCAGCTCTCGCCTCGCTACATGGGCAATACTGCTGTCCCTTTATCATATGATCTTCGTCCCCCAAAAGGCAGTCAAAGGTCAAGCCCTGGCAGATTTCTTGGCAGCCCACCCAGGCTCAGAGTCCTCCAGAATATACGAAGAGATCCCAGATGAGGTCGCCGACTCGCATACAACCTCCCACGAAAATATATGGCGAATGTTCTTCGACGGCGCTTCGAGGACCGGACCTAAAGGCAATATAGTCGTCGGAGTCGGAGTAGTACTAATCTCTCCTTCTGGATTGGTGATTAACCGCGCTTATTCCCTCACTGAACCCTGCTCTAACAATGTGGCCGAGTACAACGCTCTGGTCATTGGCCTCCAACTTGCAAGAGAGCTGGAGGTAGAATACCTTGAAGCTTACGGCGATTCCCAACTAATCGTCAATCAGATCCGGGGTTCGTACGAGGTCCGCCATGAAGACATGATCCCTTATCATCAAATAGCGATTAATATCATCTCGGCATTTGAAGGGTTATTCATCGAGCACGTCTCCAGACTCCAAAATATTGAAGCCGATGCCCTAGCTGGTCTCGCCGCTTCCCTAGCAGTTCCGAATTATGATCGGCAATCAGTGGAAGTGATAGGCCATGAACTGGTCTGTCCCAAAAACAATGTGCAATTCGTCGCAAGTTATTCCGTACAGACGATCGATGACGCCCCAGATTGGAGACAACCATTCATCGACTTCGTCGTCTACGACATCCTGCCTGAGAACCCAAAGGAAGCTACTTCCATCAGAAGGCGTTCCCTCAGATTCTTCTACGATACAGAGACAAAAATGCTGTATTGCCGCTCCTACGATGGATTACTGCTTCGGTGTCTGTCAAACGCAGAAGCCAAAGAAGCCGTACGAGAAGCCCATGACAGTGTTTACGGGGCCCACCAGCCCGGCCCGAAACTACAAGACCGCCTTCGCCGAATGGGCTACTATTGGCCCACAATGGTGGCAGATGCGATAGATTATGCTAGAAAGTGCAAAGCTTGCCAATTCCACGCGGACTTCATCCACCAACCATCCGAATTTTTACATCCGACAGTGGCGTCCTGGCCATTCGAAGCATGGGGAATGGATATTATTGGTCCAATCACCCCACCTTCCTCCCGAGGACATCGCTTCATATTTGCGATCACTGATTACTTCTCTAAATGGGCGGAAGCTGTCCCACTCGCAGAAGTCAAGACTTCAAATGTGATCAGCTTCCTTAAACACCACGTCATCTACTGATTTGGACTGCCCCGAAGGATCATCCATGATAATGGTCCGCAGTTTACAAGCCACGTATTCTATCGGTTTTGCGATAAGCACCGTATTCAGAATATCGCCTCGACGCCGTACAACCCGGCAGCAAGTGGGTTAGCAGAGGCGTTCAACAAAACAATCATCAAACTGCTCAAGAAGTTTGTCTCCTCCAACAAGCGCGACTGGAACGAGAAGCTCGGCGAGTGCTTATGGGCTTATCGCACCACGGTCCGAACGGCCACCGAAAATACGCCATTCTTCCTGGTATACGGGAGTGAGGCAGTACTCCCCTTGGAGACACAGATCCCCTCACTACGTGTCGCCCTCGCCCATCAATTGACAACCGATGATAACTACCGACGTCGACTGCAAGAGTTAGAGGCCTTAGATGAAAAGTGCCTCCTAGCTCAGCAAAGGATCGAGCTATACCAAGTACGCATCTCAGGAGCCTTCAACAAGAAGGTCAAAATCAGAACATTCCAGGTAGGCGATCTCATCTTGGCAGTCCGGAGGCCAATGGTCATGACTCACAAGACCGCCGACAAATTCCAGCCAAAGTGGGAGGGACCGTTTATCATTGAGACGGTATTCTCCAACGGTGCTTACCGCCTTGCAAAGCAAAACGGAGACTTGCTCATGCTGCCCGTCAACGGCAAGTTCCTGAAGAAATATTATGTCTAAACGACATTCGCTACAAAGTCCTTGAGTCATGTACCCGCTGGTACCACTGAACTCACACCCTCAGCATTTCAGATTATCGAGTCATGTACCGGCTGGTACCACTGAACTCACACCCACAACATTTCAAGATTATCGAGTCATGTACCTGCTGGTGCCCCTGAACTCACCCCTATATCCCCTTTAGATTATCGAGTCATGTACCCGCTGGTGCCGCTGGACTCCCACTTTCTCAATATATTAATTTACCGAGTTATGTACCCGCTGGTGCCTCTGAACTCACATTTCGGTCACTCTTTCAGATAGTAAGTCACGTATGATTATACCTCTGAACTTTCTTCCTGGAAGAGATCCTCCCTCATGATCCAATATCCGCACTCCCAGTACACAAAAAGGGTAATCGATCCACAAATTTCCGAAAACGGACATGTCCTCATTACCTCTGAATCGTTTTCACTTCCACCAAAAACAAACCGCCCCTCACATATAACCTCCACGTTCTCCTACCTCTGAGTCGTTCTATGTTCTCCCTCTTTATTGAGCCCACTCCTGCCATGTCATCATTACCTCTGAGTGGGAAGGCTCCGTCGAAGAACCCTTCATGCTTGCCATATCCACATTACCTCTGAGCAAGTATGTCGGTCTCCTTTCGACCTATTATCTGTACCCACAACCAGAGTACGACAAGGATAATAGGTCCACAAATGTCCGCTGTTGACCACGAATATCTTCCGTGAAACCTCCCCTGCCATGTCCTCACTACCTCTGAGCAGGAAGGTTCCACGGTAAAACCCTCATGCTTGCCATGTCCTCATGACCTCTGAGCAAATATGTTGGTTTTCCTTTCACCCTATTATCTGTATCCCGAACCAGGGTACGCCAAGGATAATAGGTCCACAAATATTCCTTTGCTAAGCTTCTTAGCATAAATCCACTACCCCACCATGCCCCGGGAGCCCAGCTGCTCTACAGCATTCTTTTTTTTAAGCACCGAGAACATCCATGACCACTTTACCACGGCTGTTCCGGACATCCTGTCCAAACCTATTATCCGTACTTAAAACCAAAGTACGCCTAGGATAACAGGTCCACAAACAATCCCCCAGTAAGTCCAATTCCGCAAATGCCATAAGTACAAGAAAGAGAAGATGACTTGAAACATGCTCATTTATTCGAAATTCTAAGTACTACATCATTTGGGGATCACACCCCTTACAAAAAAAGAGAAAAAAAGGAGAAGCAAAAGAAAACAGACGGCTGATCACTGCTCGGGGGCACATAACGCCCTGAGACGGTCTGTCAGCAAAGCAACCGACCGCTCAAACCTCTGGGAGGCTCGACGCTCTGCCTCGTAGGTCAGCACTGCCTCATCTTCCAGATGAGCGTGAGCCTGCCAGTTATCTTCAAATTTCTTAAAAGCCCGCTCCAGGCTATCGGAAGATCGGGAAACCTTTTCGGCCTCCCGAACGATCGACTCCTGCTCCGCCTGAGCAGGCTCCAGCTCTGACTCTAAGAAGGCCAATTGCCTCTGGAGCCCAAGAATCCGCTCCTTCGTATCAGCAATTCCACGAGAAGCAGACTCTTCCCGAGCACGGCAAGCCTGACTCCTACGACCCAGCTGGTCATACGAAATGGAGAACTTATCAAGGTCCCCCCGTACAACTGGCCCAGCAGTATCTCGGGCCAGCTTAATCCGATCCCGAGCAGCAATGAGGAAGCTACGCTCCCGCTCGATCGCAGCAGGCAAGCCCGCCTGTCGTATCGCCAGTAGTTGGGTCACAAGCTGATCAGCCTCTGTCAGCTTAGGTTCCAGCAGTGCAGCCAATCCCACCCCGCCAGGAAGGGACTTCAAGGTTGTAATTTGACCCCGAGCGCACCGAAGAGATAGAGAGAATGGGGTCCCCCGTCCTATGGCAGCGTCTACGCCCCTTTGTAAATGTCGATAGAAACTGTCGACCACGTCCTGCGTCGCCTCGTTCAGAGTTTCCGTAGAGGCCGGTGTCAACGGGAGCGTGGCTGGCAGCACCGAAGAAGACACAACAGAATCTGCTGCTCCTGCTACGAGAGAAACCAGCTCCGTACGAAAGGACGCTTGAACAGCGGCCAACTCCTCTTCGGCAGCCTGTAAAACTTGAATACTCGGTAGGGTCGAGAGGTCGGCCTCCGGGGCCGTATAATCTGCGGAGGATGAGGCGGAGACCATCGCCAACCCCATTCCCATCGGCCTAGAGCTGGCAGGAGGCTCTTCGACGTGAGACGGCAAAGGAGAGGGAACGCTCCTTCCTCCCGTATCACGGCAGACCGAGCCTTTCCTAAGAACATCCACGACGGGAAGTAAAGGGTCAGCACCTGCAGGACCAAGGCAACCATGAATCGATTTGACCCAGAGGATATGTTGATAGAGCAAATAAGCCCCCTCACTAGTCAATATTTGGCTTATCTTACCAGTGGAGGAGTGTGAAGGCCGAGATTCGCCTGCAGCCACCATAGCCCCTGCACCAACAGCCTCTGAGTCAGGTACAATAGACTCCTCCGCCCTTGCATCCTTGGAAGGGGGCATACCGAGATCAGCGCCGCATTGCTGAAAATTAGCGGTTTCAGGGACGGGTCCAAGGAAACCTTCGTCACCCCGGGCCGAGGTTTCAGCAACCTGGGAGCTTCCGGCCACCGCTGAGAGAGCACCCACAGAAAGGATCACGACGCACACGCCGCTAATCAAAGCAGCAAGGGCCGGATCAGCTCCAAGGGAAATAGACGGTTCATAAAAGGACGATTCACCAGACATCTATAAAGAAAAGTAATTGAGTCATATCTTCAGAAAAGAAGGAAACTACAACAAAGAGAAGGCTCCGACTTACCTCCGGAATGCCTTCTATATCCTCACCCTTCTCCGTAATAAGCAGTCTACGGGGATCGACCGCCGCTCTCTTTACAGAAAAAGTTACCCCTCCGCTAGTAGACTCACGTCTGCCTCGCTTACGTGAGGGACCAGGCATGACGGGCGGTAGATCTACCCGTACCACCTCCGACGCAGATGGTAACTGGTCCACTGCTTCATCAAATACAGCCGACGGTTGATCCGTCATCATGTCACCTGCCATGACGGGAGACTGATCCGCCATTGCCTCTTCATCCGAAGAAAGGGAGTCTTCGTCGTCCCGTTCGTTGTCTTCCTCAATTGTGTCGAAGGACTCGAAATCGGGCGAAGGAACTCTATTCGTCCCTTTCTTCTTTGCTCTCGACTTCGCAGCCTTCTTCGCTAGGCGAGTACCCACGATGAAGCTAGTCCTCGAGTCAAAATCGAGGGGAGGAGGATTCGCCGTAACATGATATAAGGCCGCCATATGCAGGATTTCCCCTATCACGTTTACGGCAGGGACCAAGAAGCTAGTCCGAGTATGACAGGTGTCATAGTAGCTCCATGCCCTAATACCGTCAAGAATGCTACCTTCAAATCCCAGGTGAGAACTGGGACACCCGAGGAATAGCTGACTATACCCAAATTGACGGGCAAACCTACTAGGCAAGTAGGGCTCCAAATACACAGTGTTGCGATTCCGGTAAACTAGATGTGCCGGGCGAATATTATGCAGCCAGAAACGCATCTTTTCAGGCAAGAAATGAGGAGGTCCAACCCCATCAACATGAACACTCCTCACCTCTTGATCAGTGAAACGAGGAACGGACACGAAGAAATTGTACCCGTCCACCCTCGCCAGCATCCTCCGACATGCCGGCATGGTACTATATTCCCAAGGCTGGTGGTGATACTTGAAAAGAAATGCGTCGTCATCTGTAATGCCATCTCCCATCCCAGGCCTCATCAAGGACTGATAATACAGCAATAGCCATCCCAATAAGTAATGATAAGGCAATTCTACACGTTCAAAATTCATTGCCACGTCACGAGCAATGACCTTGGACAAGAAGGCACGGAGACCATGCTGAATACTGTACACCATGGCAGAAAGAAGAGCCAGCCTGACCCCAAAGGCCAACTTCACGGCAGGAAGAATGAAGTGGCGACTGAGCCTCTCAATAGAGCCTGCCTCTTCTGAGACCACGCAGTTGCGCAGCCATACCATTAGAAACCCGGCCAAGAGTGCCTTCTCGGACAACCGCCGGGTACCATAACAAAAGTAGCTGAAGGAGTCAATCTGGCTCCCGAACCGGTCACTTTTAGACTTCGACCTCTTAGCGGTCGACACCAAGGCCTCTACTTCCCTAGGAGTTAAACGATCTCGGGAAGTAACCCGGCCAGCCGTACTAAATTTGAAAAGGTACGCGACCCAAGATTTAGTATGGAGAGAGTCCCCTTCCGAGCTGTCATTTTTCTGGATAGTTGTCCGGTGACAGGTGCTATGATGGCATAATAGTTCTTGATACACGGCGACGAAACCGGGGAATCGTCGATCCAAATCTTGGAGCTCCTCATTCGTCGGAGTGTACACTTCGAAGGGTTCATCCCCCAGGGGAGCTTGGAGACCGCATACATCTCGTGAAGAGCGAGCCCCAATTCTCCAACAGGGGTGAAAAAGGTCCCCGTCCGATGATTGTACATCTCCAGAAGGGCCATGAACAGTGGCTTATTAATGGGCAACCCGTGGCTGGTACCCCGGATAGCATCATAAAGGTTGACTCCCCGCAAAAACTCTTCGTACTTCCGCAGAATCCATGAGGTCAAATTAGCCCACGGGGGAATGGGGTGTAACCAGCTCGGCAGTACCAACCTGCCAATAGGATAGGACCCTTTGCGAGCAAGTTGACTCAGGAAGATATCAGCCTGGGAGAATGAAAAGTTAGGGCCGGGAGTGTTGATGAAGGTACCCGGAACTAATCCCATCACGGACCGACTGGCCGGATCTTTGACCGCGCGTACTGACCCAGTGGCTCTGTTATAACGGATGTTACCAACAAACATCCCTGGTCGGGTTGGAGTGAGGGTGTCCGGCATCTGCCTATCCAGAACGATCATATTGAACCACTCGAAAGGGAAATGGTGCTTCATAATAGGGATGTGAATTGGCATCCCGTCCAGGTCAAAATCCTAACTCTCGGAAACATCCAGTACTCGGGAGTTTTCTATGACCAACGCATCCCCAAAGAGGAAAACCGATTTCAGATACTTTCCATCAGACTGCCCGGAGCTCATCATATCACCAAGGAATTAAAAAAATTGAACCCTGATAGCATTTAGTCGCTCCAAAGGTTCGTCAACAAGTAGCTGTTCGGACACTTGATGAACTAAGTCATCCCGATGTACGCCCGAGGCAAACTGACGGGAGCCTACCATAAGTTCCCCCGCAGGATTCACGGGCAGATTCACTGAAGAAGAGGCAAAAGAAACAAAGTCAAAAAGATAGCTGAAACACAAAACTACATGATGCTTCTACGGCTCAGTATAGCCTCATGCGGCTCGGTTTAAAAGGGTTTGAACAGATTAGTCTAAGTGAGCTTATGCGGCTCAGTTTGAAAGAGCCCCTACGGTCCAGAGCGAATAAGCTTATGCGGTTCCGTTCGAAAGGAACTCATGCGGCTCAGTGCGGAGGAATTTACGCGGTTCGAAGGGAGTATATACGAATATGGTCCAATTTGAATAAGCTTATTCGGCTCGAAAAAGCTTATGCGGCCCTGCGAGGATGAGCTTATGCGGTCCAGCGAGGATGAGCTTATGCGGTTCGGTTCGAAATGTGCTTAAATGGCTCAGTTTGAAAGAGTTCGTACGGTCCAAATCCTGATGAAGCTTATGCGGCTTTGATAAAGAAGTAGTTATGCAAACCACTTTCATGCGGCTCAAACCTGGGTCATACCCCATGCGGCCCGAACATGAGTCGGACACACAACATGCTTTGGAATATAAGCTCGCGCATAAAATATGCGGCGTAGCCATGGCGGTTCATATTAAGGAATCCTACCAGCAATGGGCGGGTGGACGTCGGGATGAAAAGCAGGTGCGCCAGTCGGTGGAGGAGCCGCCACGTTCGCCGCCGCAGTCGATGAAGACGCGGCCTTCTTGCCCTTCGCAGCCGCAGAGGATGATCTGGCCTTCTTGCCCGCTGCAGCAGCAGCCTTCTTGGGAGCCATTGTCGATCGATGAAGGGAGAAGACGAAGAGCAAAGTCTGCAACAGAGGATTTGAGCAAAGAAAGAAGGTAAAGAGACCCAAGGGGACTAAAAGACTCTTATTTATAGGCGAAAGAGATCCATAAAACGAACAAACGTCTCGGATGATGCCTCGGATTACGCGCCGCTTCAAATAATAAAGGCAAAAAACGCTTCGGTCAAGGCATAACCGACCCTTGGGATCCTCCCCCAAAAGACGACGTTAAATCAAAACGAATCAAGAGCATTTAATGAAGATTTGCACACGTAGTCAGGACACGTGGCAAAGAGCCTATGCGTACAGATGAATCTATGCGGCTGGGACACTTATGCGGCATGAACGGGACCATGCTTCTTATTCAAAGTGTTTCAATTTTATAAATTAAAAACTTTGAAGGGGGTCCTGTAGAAGCATGGAAAATATCAGAATAATGGTCCATGTGGCTCCGGATACGAAGCCCATGCGGCTCATATGGGAGCTGTCTTATACAGTTCAAAAGGAAGACTCTCCGTCTCATGCGGTTCGAGAGTGTATGCGGTTCAGCAGGAATATGCGGCTCGTTCGATGCCACGTGTCCCCCTGTGATCCTTTCCTGCAGCTGGCCCTTTGAATAGTGGCCTCATTTAATACCCTGACATGATTTGACGACTGTGACGGCTCTGGCATAAAGTGTCATAATGGCTCTGCCATAATGACAGACTCTTCGGGAAAAGAAGAAGATCTCTGACCCGATCCGTCAGAAATCCTAGGTTGCCATATGGCAAATCTCATGCGGCTTAAATAGAGAACAGCTTCATGCGGCTCACTGAGAAGTCACCCTATATGACTAGCAGAAATCAGCCATATGCGGCCTACTAAGAGCTCAGCCCCTGCGGCTCAATACAATGCTAGCTCATGCGGCTCGCAAAGACTATGCATATGCGGCTCATTGAGAGTTCGTTCCCTGCGGTTCGATGAAGCATTATCCTATGCGGCTCACGAAGAGTATCTTCCTGCGGTTCAAGTGTTGCCCACCCTATGCGGCTCTGGCAGGACCCACAATCAAAACACGTGGCATCGGATCAATCAACGATTTAACCGAATCTCAACAAATATATTTGACATCATCATCATAATTACTGAGATCAAGGTATATCATTTATCATCAAGCCAACGGGACACGTGGCGAGCAATCGGATATTGGTAGAATCCATCATGGAGATTTAAAGCAGTTAACATTAATTGCTCACAAGATTCGGTGCTATCCTCATTAATGGCCGAGATTCATTGTAATCAGGATCAAGGGTTCAGATAGATTGAAGGAGCGCCGACATTCCAAACAAATGATCATTAGCAAACCCTAATGATCATACCCCACTCTTATAAATAGCCAGCATCATTTCTTTGTACAACGACCGGCAACAAAAAGAATAAAAATATACAGAGTCAGAGAAAGAATACACAGAGAGAGAGAGAGAAGCCAGAAGAGCAACAGAGGAGCAAAAAGAGCACTTCTTTGTCAACGCCAACCATCTTTTCACAAGGAGCCAAGGCTGCATACCGATCGTCCAAGGAGTAAGGCAGGGCTGCCGTCGCCTTCCCGAGCCTCTATCGTTACCCCCCAGAATCTAAAATAAACAATTGTACTTAGATTACTGTACCTAGGTTTTCGTCCCTAGGCTTTCTTTGTACAAGCGAGTTTGTATTGTGAGTCTAAGTTCAGTCCTCCGATAATTGTTCTGTACTTTTACAATCAATGGCAAACATACACGCGCAGGAAATCGACACTGATACGCTGTAAAAACTTTAGACACGAGTCACTTGGACACGTTTCAGGCACTTGAGTGTGTAGCCCTACTCTGGGCGAATACAGGGACACGTGCACGAGGACACTGGTGTCGTGTGTCGTGTCCTGGGTCGACCGACACCCGTGCACGATAATTGTTCTGTGTTGCACACTTTTTTGTGCACTGTTTTGTATTTTAATTCGTATGGATACGTTTGTGTCCACTTTGTGACACAAACCACTTGTGTAACATGTACACATCATGTAAATGCTTTGCCAACCTTAAAATTTGTGTTTTAATTTAAATTCACTGTTTAATTCCCAATTCCCTATTTTTTTTCTGAACTTAGTATCAGCCTTGTTTCTGAAACCTGCCCAGTTTTCTAAATTCAATTTTTGCAGTCATTTTATCCTATTAAACATTATTAATTACTTGTAATTAAGGCTCATATATGTGCACCTATGTGTTTCCTATGTGTGTGTCGAAATTGGATTGATTTGGATGAGTTTTGGGGCTCAATTCTGAGAATTTTGATTAGGGTCCTGATTGGACTGTTTTAACTGGTTTGGGTTCTTTTATGTGATGTAAACTGAGTTCAAACTGTTTTAAAATCTGAGTTTATATCTGGGTATTTATGTGAGAACTGTTTAGATTCAATGTTAGGAATCTGAGAATGATATGTTAGCTATAGGTTTTATGGGAACCTGACAAAATATGAAATCCTGAGATTCAGGTAGAAGTTTACTGTATCCTGAGATTCAATCTGAGCTTGGCACACAACTAAGATGCATTTCAGTCCCTTAATACTGTGTCTTTTAGATGGAAATAGGAGCTTTTGGGTTGGGATATTTTTTCTTTAGTTGTTGTTATTCCCTGTTAGTGACTGAGTGAGGTTTATGGTGACTGAACAGTACAGCAACATGTGCTGCACTCTGCAGGGCAGCAAGCTACGGCAGCCCCCTTGCCTTGCCTTACTTGCCCTGGTTGCTCCTAGCTAGGCTTGACTTGTACAGGCCAGTACATGGCAGAGGGATTGGGTTCTTTTTTTTCGAATTCAGTTGGATTAAATGTTAACTGATATGGACTGTCATTGCTATACAACACTATGCCTGAGACTTAATCTCAGTTTCCTAAGAATGGTTGAATGATATGTACATTATTCACTCCTCAATGTTTCAATCACATAACACACATTGCAAATCTTGAGGTTGTACACATTTGACACTATGCTTTCCACTGTTTTGTGCAGTCACATTCCTGAAATATATCACAAGGCTGGGAACAACTTGACACTCATCCACATGAACACTGAATTTTATTTCATACATTATACTAGCAGCTATTACCTGTTAACACACTGTTTTCCAGATTTCAAAGACACTACACACACATGTGTATATTACCACACTAGCACACACATGAAAACATATTATATTTCACTCACATATGACCCTGCACACCTTCCATTGCATGTATGAGTCTAATTGGTTTTTCCTTCATATATAGGTTAGTTCTAAACCATATTGATGTATATGAATGACATCCTTGATTGCTCAGTCCATGAAATTCAAAATTAGTCCATGTAATCCAAATTTCAGTCCCCCTTACATACAAATTCATATATAACAGTCCACTATATATCAATCTACTTGGTTCACCGTTCATTTCACTATTGTTTCACATATAGCAGTCCCTTAAGTTCACTTCATATCAGCCCCAAGGATTCAGTCCCTACTCACATATGTTATCAGTCCATGATTTAACTGTGAAGCATGTTCTAATGTTGGCCTTACCTTGATGGAGTGATTTTTCTTTTGTCCACTTACCTTGTTTTGCATTCTTATTGAATTACCTAATGATTTCAAATTTTCTTTCTTCCCATTTGTTCTATTTTGATTGTTTTCTTTTAAGAAGATGTAGACTGTTGGTTGACTTGAGTATTGGCAGTGTGTTAGAGTAGACTTATAGGACTGCTAGTGTTCCTGTTAGACTAATGGCTCAGGCTTGTGGTTTGGTTAGACTATAGGTAGAGTAGTAGTAGGCCATAGTGTTAGCTTGAGTTTTAGTTTAGTCTATAGGCTTGGGTTTAGTACTTAGGCCTATAGGATTTCTAGCCTATAGTTAGTATTGGATTTGCCTAGGTTGTTAGCCTAGTATAGAATCCTAGTTAGACTGACTGGACTAGGATTGACCTAGTTTGACTAGAGTATTGACTTGGGTTGACCCAGAGTTGACCAAGTTTGACTTGGACCTAGTTTGACCTAGAAAGTTGACCAGATTTGACTTAGAGTTGACTTTGACCTAGATTGACCTAGAAATCATGTAGATTGCATCGTAGACTTCATTTACCTTATTTTAAACACATTATAACCCGCACTGCTTTATTTAGGACATTGTGACTCCGGTGCAGACATCTGATATTACATTACTCTTTTCAGAGTATCAGGCGAGTACATTCTCTGATAGTTCTTTCATTTATTCGATGATTACTGTAATTCAGTTCTAGTATAGTTCTATTTGATTCTCTGTCACAACATGTATTAATATTTTAGATTCATTTATTCGCAATACATATACTTGATTTGTCTAACCCTATTACTCGAATCACTCACAAGACTCATCTACTCGAAACACCTACAAGTATTAAATGTACAAATCATACAAGAATCATCATTACAAGAACGATAGCCATCGCTGCTGGGCCCGGTACACAATGTGCCGTATTCAACAAGAATCACCAAACAAGAATGATAGCCATCGCCGCTTGGCCGAGCGTACGATGTGCCGTATTACAAGAATGATAGCCATCACCGCTTGGCCGAGCGTGCGATGTGCCGTACTCATTACAAGAATCACCTACAAGGATTAGTGTTCAAGAATCTTACAAGAATCACTTCACTCAAATCATTGAGAAGAATCATCTACTAAAATCATCATGTACAAGAATCATTTAGTAGGCTCAAATTGTATTAAACTTACATTGGGATTACACTCAACTTACATTGTACAAACTGGACTATAACATGTTACCCTAGTTCAGCTAGATCTTATTTTACAGTCTTTCTTGCCATCATTCTTCTTTTATTTCATTACCTTACTTTTCTTGTACCTTTGATATTTCTCTATATCATTACCTGTATAAAAATGCCACTATCATCAATATAACTGTCTATAACTGTTCTATAGTATTTGTTATTACTTAGATTTTTTGGATGAGATGTGCTCGTTCCTGTCCTGACTGGACCTGTTGAAATTTTACAGATGATTGCCCTGAGGACACATGTCCTACATATTATGGACCCGAAGACGGGATGAGTACCTTTGGCCCCAACACTCAGGAGTGATCGGGATTTAGTTTAGTAGACTAGCATTTGTTTCCATGTTGAACTTGTTATAGAAGTTTTGAGACTTGTGTAGTATTTGAGACTTATTGAGAGTTGTTATATTTTTAGTAGTTGTTCTTCTATTCTTAGTTTAATTCTTCTGTGTTTATCTTATCGTGCTTAGACTATGATTGAGTTCAATATCTTATACTTGTCCTCCGTTCGGAATTGATCATGATGGGTACATTATAATTGCGTGAGTTGCTGGTTAGATAGTAACCTAGGACAGCGCTCTACCGCCGATACTGCGGCGTAGGCTGGGCGTCGTTACGTATTCGTACCCTTACAATGGGTGCGGGTCGTGACAGGCTTTGGCTTGAACTGAGCTGACTTCACCTTCAGTTGGAGAGAGTCCTTCCTAAGAAGCCTTTTGCTTCCTCTTGGAGTCTCTAGCTTGCACCAGATTGGCTCTACATCTTCTTGCAGTGCATTTTTGCGATAAACTTGCTCCACCCAGGTGGAGCTTGGCTATAAAACCCCTGACGACGAAGGCATCGACCAAGGGCATGTCATCATCTGCCTGGTAGAGATTTTCTACAATTTCCTAGATGTCCTTGGCATGGACCGTCTTGCTGTATGACTCTGCCAGAGAGTCCTCCATTTAATTCAAGATAAGCAACTTGCAGAGTTTGTTATCTCTCCTCTACTTGGATTACAGAGCAATGGCCTCAGCGATCCTTCGAGCATTTTTACCTTCTTTCTCTTCCAGACGTTGTAATGCTCTCCGTCAAACTTCTCAAGTTTGTTAAAACTTGTGTCGAGAATGTTTGCATGGTTGTTTTCCATCGGATCTAAATCTTGTTTTGAGATTATTATTCCCAAAATAGATCTTAAATGGAAGAATATAAGTCGACAGAGTAATTTGGCAACATTCGAGGAAGGTGCACAACTGAGATCCCGGAGGATTCAGAGAGACGAAATCAAATATAACACTTCGAAGAAGGCACAAATGATTTTACAAGACGAAAGCCCATGAGTGGTTTCTGATTAGATCAGAGAAACACAAAAGATTTTTGATTAGATCAAAGAAGAAGAGAAGGAAAGAAGAAAAAGAAGGCAGCTTTGCTAGGATGATAAAGATCACCATTGCTCAAAGCAAGATTAGCACTTATATGATCCACTTCTAGGAACCAGCAAGTTCTTAGAGAACTTATGGAACGCTCGTCAGTTAAATTTTTGTGACTTGAACTGACTCCCTGAACTTTTACGGACTCCCTTAACTTTCTTCTTTTGTGCTTCTTTCAAAGGAGGCCAAGGGACTCTATTTATAGAGTGGAGTGAGACTTCACATTTTCTCCTATCTGATGTGGGACAAAAATACCAATACTAAAAAATTGAGTTTGATATTTTAGATCATCCAACAATCAGCATAGTCGTGTGCTAGTCCACGCCTACCCCCCCCAACACTCCCGTGCATGCACGAGGCAACCTAGAGTCCGAGTCCGAACAACAAAAAATGACTTGCTTCCTTGTTGAAATTAATCCTTTTTCCTTCTAGGAAAATACTCTCATATGTCACTTACTTGTGCCCTACCACAACTCATGTGTATACCTTAACACAAGCAATGCATTATATTGGGATACTCACCATTTGGTGTAGCCGATGTAGGACTATCTTTCCTAGTCTAAAGGCAAAAACACCAACAGAACCTTCCTTCCAAGCATCCTCTTTTTCAAAAGAAAGGTTTATCTTTTTGAACACAAAATAAAAATCCAAAAAATCTCTCAATTTTACTCTCATTTTGATAAATTTCAACAAATGGAAGCTCTTGGATATATGAAGAGCTATGGGTGCTTGAGATGAATAAAAACTATCCAACAACCCTTTTATAAGTGTCACTACCACATTTTTAGCCTAAGGGTGTTTTGATCATTTTTTGACATTTTTGTGAAATTGAATTTTTATAAATTAATTATGTGCTAATTATTTTGTTAAGCCTTAACCTAGAAGTTAACCTAATCTAGATATGCTTATGAGGCTAGATATTTGATTAGAACCTTCTTACTAAGTGCCAAGATTAGTAATATCTAGATATTTGCTAGTAAGATATTTTAGTAGGATATTTAGAAGGAAACCCTAGAATTGGTTTGGGCCTTTGAATTAAGCCTTGATTACACAGGTAGAAGCCCATAGCCCACATGTCACCAAGCCCTAGCCCTAGCAACCTAGCATGGCCGACCACCATTGATACCTCCTATATAAACCACACATGAATCAATCTTGCCTCTTTTTAATTCTACATTAAAACCCTAACTTGTGTTATTCTCCAAATCATCTCCCTTTGCTCAAATCAACTCCAAATTGAGCCTAGTATTTTGCATCACCCTCCCCTACAGTAGAGAAGACCATTGGAGGCTAGCTAGCAAGGACTGAGACCTGTTGGACCATAGCAAATTGGTGAAGGAGCTCATCTCTAGGCTTTTACATTGAGATTCAACTCTCAATAGGTAAACCTCTCTAAACACTGTAAAATTCTGATTTCTCTTCATAGATGTGTTTGCCATTGATTGTAAAAGTACAGAAAAGTTTTATAGGCGGACTGAACTTAGACTCACAATACAAACTCGCTCGTATAAAGAAAGCCTAGGGACGAAAACCTAGGTACAACAATATAAGTACAATTGTTTATTTTTGATTCTGGGGGGTGACGGTAGAGGCTCGGGAGAGTGACGGCAACTCTGCCTTACTCCTTGGACGATCGGACGTAGCCTTGGCTCTGATGATGAAGAAATTCTCTTGGGATGCGTAGGGAGACTCTTCTGTGCGCCGCCACTTTCTTTATGCATGCCTCTATGTTTCTTTGTGTCCATCTTTCTCTCTGCGCTCCTCCGTGCTCTCTCTCCGCTCTTTTTTGCAAAGAAATGGCACCTTACTATTTATAGGAGTGTAGTGTGATAAGTAGGGTTTGCAATAATTGCTCCTTTAAAAGTGGGCGGTTAGGGATTGATTACGATTTGCCTTGATCCTGTTTTGTTGGCAATTAATCTGGGCCGTTAATCTTGATTGTAACAAATCTGGGCAGTTAATGTTGATTGTACCAAATTTGCATGAGCAATTAATGTTGATTGCAACAAATCTCCCTCATGATAATTTGTTGATATCAGCAAATCTGAATAAATAAATCTTGGTCAATCTCTTGCCACGTGTCCCAACTGCCTATTATGTTGATCGCCAAAAATCTGAATTGTTGGGCTTTAATTAATTCCTGCCACGTGTCCCAACTGTTGTGAGCCACATGAGCATGGCCTTTAATCGAACCACATGGAAGTCCTTTAATCTGAGCCGCATGGAAGTCCTTCACTCTGAACCGCATGGACGTCCTTCACTCTGAACCGCATGGACGTCCTTTAATTTGAACCGTATGGACGTCCTTTAATCTGAGCCGCATGCACGTCCTCTAATTCGAGCCGCATGGACGTCCTAGTTTAAGCCGCATGGACGTCCTTTATTCTGGGCCGCATGGAGGCCCTTACAACTGAGCCGCATAGACGTCCTTTAGTCTGGGCCGCATGGAGGCCCTTGCAACTGAGCAGCATAAAGAGTTTTGAAAAATGGATCGTGCCAGCTGTAAAGAGTTTCCTCGTTTCTCTAGGAGCATATCGAGGGTCATCATTTCCACTTTATGTCAGAGCTATCAATCCATCATTGTCAGAGCTGCCAATGTATCAGGGTAATTAATGAGCCAACTACTTAGAGCATTTATGGCCCGCTGCATGAAGCCACGTGGCTTCCCCTTCATTTTTTTGAGCCGTATGAAACTCTCTAGCCTTTCGAGTCGTATGAAGGCTCCTTCAGCTATGAGCCGTATGAGGCTGATTTTCTGACCGCATACAAATTTTTAATATTTTTGTATGCTTCTACAAGACCCCCTTCAAAGTTTTTAATTTGTAAAATTAAAATACTTTGAATAAGAAGCATGGATATGTCTGCATAAACTCTTCCTGCCGCATAGACTTCTCTGTCCGCATAGAATGTTCTGGCCGCATGGATCGCTCGGACCTCGTAGATTGCTCTGGCCGCATGGACCGCTCTGGCCGCATGGATCATTCTGGCCGCATGTACTTCTTAGCCGCATAATGGTCATGTTCTACGTGGGTGTCTCATTATTGCTCTTGATTTGTTTTGATTTGAAGCCGTCTTTTGGGATAGGATCCCAAGAGTCAGCTTTAAATATTTAGATTTTGCCTTAATGATTAGGATTAATCTTTTTCGCATGCAGGGGTTGGAAACCCAAGAGTCGGCCTTGTTTTCTAGGCGGCGCGTCATGTGAAGCGTCCATTGATCCTCACCCCCCTTCAGCCTATAAATATGGGGTTTTTAGGAGAGAGGGACTCTTTACTTTTTTTTTTCTTGCTCAAGCTTTTCTTGCCGTCATCTTCTCTCTCGATCACCGATCAACGATGGCCCCCAAAGCTTCCAAGGCTTCCTCTGCGACGAAGGGTAAGGGAGCGGCTTCTTCGTCGACTGCGGCGCCTGAAGTTCATCCTGACATTCACCCTTTCATTGCTGGTAAGAATTTTGTGGAGGATCGTATGCTTCAAAAAAAACCTTAACAAAGATGGCTCTGTTGCATGTTTTATGCACAAGCCGCATGTGTTGTATGGGCCGCATGAACTTCTCATGTCCGAGCCGCATGAGAATGACCGGGCTGCATAAGCACCTTTAAAAAAACTGAATCGCATGAAGTCTCACTAAAATAAAACCGCATGAGCACCTGATGTACTGGGCCGCATAAGCTCCAACGGATTAGAGCCGTATAAGCTTATCTGAACTGTGCCGTATAAGCCCCGGAACACAAAGTTGGTTTCACCTGGCCATCGTCTAACTTTGTCTCATTTTTATCCTTGATTCTTGCAGCATCCCTGCCGAAGACTGAGATCGTTGTGAAGGAGGAGATGCTGCCTCATTTCATCAAACAAGAGTCATCGTTCGTTAAGGAGGAGGTGATACCAAAAATAGAGGAACAAAAAGAAGAGCTGGCGCCTATAGGGGAGGGAAACACTTCCAACATTGAAGTTGCTGTAAAGGAGGAGCCCCAGTCTGAGGATGGTAGTATTGGGAGTTCTGACCCTTCTGTCCCGGACGAGGATCTTACTCAAATAGATCCTTCATATGTAAAATGGTTGAGGGAATCGTATATGCGCCCCCACAACTAGGATTAGTGGGTTCCCATAAACGTCCGTCATTTGTCCTGATACTTCTGTCTGTCTTTAGCTGTAGTTTATATTTTACTTCTTTTGGGCATCAATATAATCTTTTTTCTTCTTGTCCGAATGAAACGATGGAGAACTTTTTTTGGCTTGCTCATAAAATGTAGTCATGCGAATGTAACTGATTTTGAATAAACGGAATACATTCGCTCCCTTCTTTGTTTTGTAGTAGTTGCCCTAATGGGGGACTTTTTGTGGACCTATTATCCTTGGCGTACCCTGGTTCTGGATACGGATAATAAAACGAGAGAAAACCAACATATTTACTCAGAGGTAATGAGGACGTGGTAAATATGAGGGTTTCTTCGATGGAGCCTTCCTACTCAGAGGTTATGAGCACGTGGCAGGAGTGGGCTCCATGAAGGGTACGTAGAACAACTCAGAGATAATGAGGACGTAGAAGTTCTATGTGAGGGGTGGTTTATTTTTGATGGAAGTGAAAACAACTCAGAGGTAGCATCGACGTGGTTGTTTCAGGAAATTTGTGGGTCTGTTACCCTGTTTATGCACTGAAGGTGCGGGCATTAGATCATGAGGAGAGTGTAAGTTCAGCGGTACCTGCAGGTACATAGCTCAACAATCTGGAGATTTGGAGTCAGAATGTAAGTTCAGCGGTACCAGAGGGTACATAACTCAACAATCTGGGAGATTTGGAGTCATAATGTAAGTTCAGCGGTACTAGAGGATACATAACTCAACAATCTGGGAGATTTGGAGTCAGAATGTAAGTTCAGCGGTACCAGAGGGTACATAACTCAACAATCTAGAATATTTGGAGTCAGAATGTAAGTTCAGCGGTACCAAAGGGTACATAACTCAACACTCTGAGAGACTTGGGGTCAGAATGTAAGTTCAGCGGTACCGGAGGGTACGTAACTCAACACTCTGAGAGATTTGGAGTCAGAATATAAGTTCAGCGGTACCGGAGGGTACGTAACTCAATAATCTGGGATTTGGAGAATGTCCTTTTAGACATAATACTTCTTCAGGAACTTGTCGTTGATGGACAAAATGAGCAAGTCTCTATTTTGTTTTGCGAGGCGGTAAGCACCATTAGAGAATACAGCCTCGATGACAAATGGGCCTTCCCACTTTGGCTGGAATTTGTCGACGATTTTGTGAGTCATAACCATCGACCTCCGAACTGCCAGAACGAGATCGCCTACATGGAATGTTCTGATTTTAACTTTCTTGTTAAAAGCTCCCGAGATACGTGCTTAGTACAGCTCGATTCGTTGTAGAGCTAACAGACGCTTCTCATCCAGAGCCTCCAATTCTTGTAACCGGCGATGGCGATTATCATCCGTCGTTAATCGGTAGGTGAGGGAGACGCGGAGCGAGGGGATCTGAGTCTCTAGTGGAAGAACTGCCTCACTCCCATACACCAGAAAGAATGGTGTGTTTCCAGTGGTCGTCCGTACTGTAGTACGGTACGCACATAAGCATTCACCAAGCATCTCATTCCAGTCACGTTTGTTGGAAGACACAAACTTCTTGAACAACTTGATTATAGTTTTATTGAACGCTTCTGCCAACCCATTCGCTGTCGGATTGTACGGTATCGAAACAACATTCTGGATCCGGTATTTGTCGCAGAACCGATAGAAGGCGTGGCTTGCGAACTGCGGACCGTTATCGTGGATGATCCTTCAGGGAAGTCCAAAGCGATAGATGACGTGATGCTTGAGGAAGCTGATCACGTTTGAAGTCTTGACTTCTGCCAGTGGAATAGCCTCAGCCCATTTGGAGAAGTAATCTGTGATTGCGAGTATGAAGCGATGTCCTCTGGACGAAGGCGGAGCGATCGGACCAATGATGTCCATTCCCCATGCTTCAAACGGCCAGGATGCCACCGTCGGATGTAAGAACTCGGATGGTCGATGGATAAAATCTGTATGGACTTGACAGGCTTTGCACTTTCGTGTATAGTCTATCGCATCTGCAACCATCGTGGGCCAGTAATAGTCCATTCGACGAAGGCGATCTTACAACTTTGGGCCGGGCTGATAGGCCCCGCAGGCGCCATCGTGAGCTTTGCGTACAGCTTCCTTAGCTTCTGTATTTGACAGACACCAAAGCAGTAGTCGATCGTATGATCGCCGATACAACATTTTTGTCTCTGTATCGTAGAAGAACCTGAGGGAACGTCTTCTGATAGAAGTGGCTTCCTTCGTATTCTCTGGCAGAATGTCGTAGACTACGAAGTCGATGAATGGTTGTCTCTAGTCTGGTGCTTCATCGACCGCCAGAGTAGAGTAACTCTCAACACATTAAAAATTATTCTTGGGGCAGACCAATTTATGACCTATTATGTCAACCAGATGGTGAGCATAATTCGGCACTGCTAGGGAAGCGGCCAGGCCTGCTAGGGCATCAGCCTCAATATTCTGGAGTCTGGAAACATATTCTATGAAGAATCCTTCCAGGGACGAGATGATGTCAATCGCTATTTGGTGATAAGGGATCATATCTTCATGGCGAACCTCGTATGAAACCCGGATCTGATTGACGATTAACTGCGAATTGCCATATGCTTCAAGATACTCTACCCCTAGCTCCTTTGCAAGTCAGAGGCCAATGACCAAATCATTGTACTCGGCCATATTGTTTGAACAGGGCTCTGTGAGGGAGTAAGCCCGATTGATCACCAGCCCTGAGGGGAAAATCAGCACCACTCCGATTCCAGTGACGATGTTGCCTTTGGGCCCATTTCTCGAAGCGCCGTCGAAGAATATTCGCCCGGTGGCATTATGGAAGACTGCATTTGAATTGGCGACCTCATCTGGTATCTCTTCGTATATTCTGGTTGTTTCCGAGCCTAGATGGGCTGCTAAAAAGTCTCCCATTGCTTGACCTTTAACAGCCTTCTGTGGGACGAAGATCATGTGATATCGAGACAATAATATTGCCCAGGTAGCAAGGCGAGAGCTGAGTACCTCTGGTTTGGTCATGAGGACCCTGAGAGGATTGACTCGTGATATCACGTGTATTGTTTGTCCCATGACGTAGTGTCGCGTCTTCTGAATGGCAAAAACCAGAGCAAGGCACTCTTTCTCTACGACAGTGTACATGTAATCTGGCTCCATCATCTTTCGACTGAGGTAGTATATAGCTTGCTCATGGCCTGTATCGTTGTTTTGTGCTAGCAGAGCACCAAGAGAATGTTCTATTGCTCGTACATAGAGCAGGAATGGCCTTCCAGCAACTGGGGCTACTAGGACTGGAGGGTTCGACAAATTTTTTTGATGTCGTCGAAGGCGTGCTAGCATTCCTCATCCCATATGAATGAAACGCCCTTCTTCATGAGGTAGGTGAATGGCTGACATCGTCCGAAGAGGTTAGAGATAAACCTTCTGATGTAGGCCAGCCTTCCTTGAAGGCCTCGGAGTTCACGAAGATTTCTCGGGGGACCCATCTCCATGATTGCCTTCGTCTTCTCAGGGTCTATGTGGATACCCTGGGAAGTAATAATGAAACCCAAGAACTTCCCACTGGATACACCCAAGAAGGATTTTATGGGGTTCATCTTCAAATTGTGCGCTCGCATCACGTCGAACACTGTCCTCAGATCCTGCAGATGATCTTCCTAAGAGCGGCTCTTGACGGCGATGTCGTCGACATAGTATTCCACTGTCTTGCACAAGTGGTCTCTAAAAATGACGCTCATAGCTCTTTGATAGGTGGCACCAGCATTCTTTAAACCGAAAGGCATGACTGTGTAGCAGTATGTGCCAATTGGTGTTCAAAATGATGTATGCTTTTCGTCATCAGAAAACATCTTGATTTGGTTGTACCCCGAGAAACCATCCATGACTGACATACGCTCGAAGTCGTAGGTGTTGTCAATCATGATGTCTGTGATAGGGAGAGGAAACTCATCCTTAGGACACGCCTCATTCAGGTTCCGGAAGTTGATGCAGATTCGAATCTTTCCTTTCTTCTTGAGGAATGGTACTATATTGGCTACCCAGTTTGGATGTTGTTCCTCGCGGATGAAATTACTAGCTATCAGTTTGTTGACCTCAGCTTCAATGGCATTCTTGATGTCGGGGCAGAACCATCGTTACTGTTGCTTGATCGGCTTTGCGTCTGAACGAATATTGAGTTTGTGAAGTGCAACCTCGGGATTCAGTCCTGGCATGTCTTCGTAGCTCCAGGCGAACACGTCGATGTATTCTCTGACGAGTTGCAGTAGCGATTCCCACTCTTCGTCTGCCAAATTCTTGCTGACGAAGATCGGCTTTGGAGAGGATTCATTACCGAGATCAACTTGTACAACCTCATCTTCGGTAGGAGGCTCTCTTTGTTCGAATCGCTTCTTCCATTGTGCATCTAGCTGCTGTGCCCACGACTCTAACTCAAGAAGTTCAGCAATGTCTTCATCTTCTTCGTAGGCTTCTTCATCTTCTTCGTAGGCGTCTGCAAATGCCATATTGACGGACCAGACTTGCCTGAACATGTCCACAATACTGACATCTGAATCAGAAGTGGGTGACCCAGACGAATGAGAGTGACATTCGCACTCCTCATCGGAGCTTTCTGGCGTCGTTGCAGGTGTAACATAACCTAGCCCATATCTGGTCTTGTTGTAGTAATCTCGTGGTTTTCCAGCGGGGACCGACAATTGTAAGGGTAATCGCCATCTAGTGCCGTAGTTCAAGCCTGGCGTTGTTTCTAGATTATACCCCTATTTTTGCATGAGGTACTTGGATCGGAAACTATACAGATAGAGGGGCAATCTTTCGGTGTCGGGTTCGAGATCAACTTCTTCTATCTTGAAGGGTTGTGGATCATTCTTTCGGTCGAAGATGATTGGATGATCCTCTCCCTTGACTATGCGGTTAGCGTCTTCCACTGGAGTGAGTTGGTTTGTGGTGTAGACATTTATCACCTGTGTGTGTAGGTGAGTGCCTATACCGTGTTCCATAGCACACATTGTACAAAGCTTATTAAGCTCGAGGTAGTTCAAAAATAGCCCTTTATTGATAAAGTAAGGTATCTTTTCCAGCGGGATTACATTATCTGTGGAGGGAATATCAGTGTAAGCAGCCACATACTTGGCCAACTCTGACTCTTCTTCGGCTATCCCCTGTGTCAATAAAGACTGCAAGGATGATTTGGGCAGCTTAATCATCAGGGGCTCCACTGGTGGAGCAGAACGTGGATTCGTTGGCGTACTAGCGACCCCCAGTTTGGTGCTTGGTGCTGGACAGGGAGTTGTTGGCTGGCTAGCAGTCCTCGGCTTAGCGCTCGGCTGTCGATTCATTCTGGGAAGGCGAATCGTCATCGGCTTGATGGAGGGATTGAGCTCCTCTGTTTGTTGCTGGCTAGCTCTAGGCAGCCTGATTGTCAGTGGCTCTGTCGGGGGTCCTGGCGCTCGACCAGACCTTGGCAGTCGGATTATCATCTGTCCCTCTTGTGCAGAGAGGCTGATTGCATCCTTTCGCAGAGTGGCTGTAAGTGGTGCAGTTCTACCAGGTTTGCAGGCTTAGAGGTGGATAGTTAGAGGTTCTTCCGATCCAGTTGTCGCCTCTGTTGGAGCTTGAGTATCTTCTTCAATAAGGTGCCTTTTCGACTTCTCGTACAAGCATGAGTCAGAGTAGTAGGATTCGGCCCCTTTAAAGGGATCAATGTCAGTAAATTCTGTCCTCACGAAGCCGTACTTATCGACATACTTGAAGCACTGGTGTAGTATGGAAGGCACGATCATGTAATCGTGTATCCAAGGACGCCCCCGGAGAATATTATAGGAAGTGTCCGCATCTATGACATAACAAGTCACTTCTGACTGAAGGTCGTCGAATTGGCACTTCAGACGAATCTTTCCGATCGAATAGCTTCTGCCCGAATTGAAACCGCTAATGGCAGTACTTGTCGGCGTCAAGCAATGCATTGGAATACGAAGATGGTGTAGCAGGCTCTTTGGAATGATACTTATGGAAGAACCGGGGTCAATATGGATCCGATCCACCTTGATATCACCAATGTACCCAGTATAATACAGAGGGCGATCGTGCAGTTGGTCTTGATAAGCATATCCTATGGAGTGAAGACAATGTTGGGCATTACGCCTGTGCAAGCGCTGTCCTGGAGATCTGTACGTGAGCTCTCCCTAGTGAGATTGGACTAAGCCAGATATGCGTCGACATTCTGGAGTGCCATGCTTAGTACGACGCGAACATCTTTGGAGAGTCTCAGGAGCTCGTATAGCGATAATTTGGCCGGTGTGTTGGCCAATTGTGCTAAGATGTCAAAGTTGTAGGGCCTCTCCAGCCCATGAGGCGTCTTCCTTCAGAGCGGTTTGTCAAAGTGAGTCTCCTTCGGCCTAGTCTTGTCGGTCATTGAAGGCTGAGAAGGTCCTGCAGCATCAGCAGCTGTCGGCTGATGATCTTCGGCCGAATTACCCGGTAGAGGTTGGGTTTATGTGCCGGATCGGGTAACAACATCCGTAGCTTCCTCGACCTCTGCTGAGATTGTGCGGCATGATTTAACTTTTATACTCATCTTCTTGCTGGTGGAGGAAGGTGCAGACTGAGTCACTTCAGGTACTAGGTCCGGATGGACCCACATGACCTCCCCCCGTGATGTGGTAAGGGGCACTAGACCAGCAACCTGGTCTCGAGGAGGTGGAAGGTTAGCGACCTCCATCTTTGCTCTGAGGACGGGTACTACTCCATCTTGAGTCTTTGTCGGAGGGAAGCTGCCGAATTATACTGACACCATATTGGCTGCCACGGTCACCTCTTCGAAATCAATGGCCAGGGCCTTAGAACCGAAGAGATGCTGGATGTATCACTTCAGTTGGTAGCAGTCTTGTGTAGCATGGTGGACATAGCGATGGTAGTGGCAGTACTTTAGGCTTTCCATCTCTGCAGGACGAGGTTCACGTCTTGGAGGAGGGAGCTGAATTCGACGTCCTTGTATGAGCATGTCCAAGATGGGCTTGACATGGCCGTCTTCGAAAGAGTAGATCATCTAAGGCCATTATTTTTCTGCCGGCTTCGGTTCGGGCTTCGGAGCTGTGTCGGCCACCATGGCCTGTTTGCCCTTGTTGTCTCGATTGTTGGAAGAATTACCACCATTGTTGTTGTTGGTGTTAGGGCGTTTGCCCTTGTCCTCTCCTTCCGAGACGTGCAATCCCAGTTGGCGAGCTTTCTTTAACTTGTCTTCTGCGCTAGTGGCACTGATAATGAAAGTCTTCTAATCCTTAAACTGACTTTTGCCCATCCAGAGGCTGATTGTGGGGAGCAGCCACTTTTAGAAAATTTCAATTAAGGAGGAATCAGGGTTACCAGAAGGCAACTTCATCGCGGTTTGACGAAACCGCTCGATATAGTTCCTTGTCAGCTCCTTTTCTCCTTGAACAACGTCCATGAGAGTGGACATCGTCACATCGTGTCCTACTTCATAGAATCTCTCCAGGAACACACATTTGAAGCCGACGAAGGAATGGATACAGTTGTCCGGCAAGTTGCGGTACCAGTCGAAGGCGACCCCTTCCAAGGTTCCAATGAACAACTGCGTAAGGATGGCGTCGTCATGAGGCAGATAGTCGGTTGTGACTTTAAAGTAGGAGATTTACCTGCTTGCAGATGTCTTCCCATCATACGGATTGATGTTGAATGGTTTATATCTTGGTGGAAAGGGAACATCTCTCCATGCAGCCGGATACGGTTGTCGTATCCTGAGGTCCTGGCAGGTTTCTCGGGCGTGGAACATGGCCCAGAGCTCCTGGATCTCTCGTCTTGCTTCCCTGGCCTCGTCTGCAGAGGTGGGAGCCGATATTTCAGGAGGATTATCACCCGGGTTTGGTGCAGCTGAGTTTGAGTCCGCATTGACCGCGGGACCCAAGATTGTTTGGCCAGGCGTCCTTCCTTGTAGAGTTGGAAGGTCCGCTTTGATCTTGTCCACGGACTTGACCAAGGCATGCAGTATGGCCTCCAGAGTGTCGATGCGTTGGCGATCACTGGGACCGTCTTGGTTGTTGTCTGTCATGAATATCGTCCTCACATGAGGAGAGATGGAAGGAACGGTTGAGGACGTGCCCTCCGAGTCATACCCTTGTACAAAGAAGTCGTCAGAATATATAGGAATATTCTCCTCTGGTTCGGACTCAGAAGAAGTGGTACCCCCAGCTTCAGAGTTTGCCTCGTCTTGAGAACTGTGGACGTCCTCGGGGACGTCTGATCCTGCAGCATATGTTGGGTAAACTATTTCCCCTGGATTATCTTCTTGGAACACCGAATTGTCGTGGATGTTCGAAGGAGTACTACCCCGGCTCCAGTGCCTCCCTAAGATATGGACGACGAATCTCCAAGTGTGGCAGATTTTGTTTTGGAGCGAGTACCTTAAAACTCCTCCTGTAGCAATCATGGACAGCCGCTTAGAAGAGAGTTTCTTGGTTGAGATTTTCGGGCTGGAGACATTTGTTTTCTTCCCTTTCCCGCCGCCAGGGATCTTCAGAGCAGAATTGTAGGAGGTGACGAGAAGTGCCTCGTCTTCTGAGCTTGGGTGTTGCAGTCGTTGGAAGACGGATCGCCGCTCCTCTTGTGTGGTCGCCTTGCTGCAGCAGCCGTTGACAATGACTTAAGTGAAGTGATGTCCATGAAAGGACTCTCTGTACACTAATTTTTCGTCTCTTTCCTTGCATTTGTGAAGAATCATGTTGCGCAAGTCACTCATTTTGTGGGCCCGGGAGTCCTGAGCATATGAGCGTGTTGGCATCCTGCCTACTCCCTGATATGGGGTTAGTACGAGTAGTTGCCCCTGATCATTGTTGGGAGGTTCTTGATAACTATCCTGTAAGTTGGCCGCCGGGGGCTGGACACGGATAGTTTTATACAACTTTCCATCAGGGGTCCGCGTAATAGTCAGCAGGACTCCCTGATAGTCAGAAGTTGGGACTGCTGACTGAGCTCGACGAGCCCGCGCTGTCCTAGACTTCTTCCCTCTAGCACCTGAGAGTGCATAGTAGGAAGAGTCCAAGTGGCACGTCACAGAGTTTGGAACAATCTCCTGAGAGCTTCTAAGGTCAGGACCGCATGAGAGGCGGTTAAAGACTGACCGTGAGCCGTATGAAGCAGACGGTATGCGGCTGGGATTGGTGGCCGTGCAGGCTGTCTGCATGCGGCTAGCATGTGTGGCCGCATAAAACTTCTGTATTTGGCTAGGAGCGATGGCCGCATAAGGAGTCTATATGCGGCTGGCAGTCATGGCCGCGTGAGCCTCCTTCGTGCGGCTGGAAATTTTGGCCGCATGAGCCTCCTTCATGCGGCTAGAAGTGTTGGTCGCATGAGCCTTCTGTCTGTGGCTGGCTTCTGTGGCCGCATGAGTCCTCATGTGGCTGGCACCCTTATGCGGCTTCTTCTTGGACCGCACAGAGTTTCTCTTTTCCCCTACAAGTCCAGCATCGTAGTGTTTTCCTCTGCCGGACTTGAGGACAGCAGAGTCCTTTATGGTTCGAAGTGGGGACGCCTGCGAGACTTCTCCGCCATCTTGGGCACCAGAGAGTACTCCTTCGAGAGCTTGGGAAGGAGCAAATGATTTGGGCCCCCACTCCATGCGGGCCTTCTTCATGCGGGGTCGCCGCTGGACCGGGCCAGCGCTCCCGTCGGAGAGCATTTCTTCAAACGCCAGCTGGTCGAACCGGGCGACCAACATCTGTTGAGTGGAGCCAAGTTTGGCAGCGTCTGATTGCATCACCAACTCCTCAACCGTGGAGAAGTTAGTCCCCAGTAGAGTCACCATCGTATTTGCCATTGATTGTAAAAGTACATAACAGTTTTATGGGAGGACTGAACTTAGACTCACAATACAAACTCGTTCGTACAAAGAAAGCCTATGGACGAAAATCTAGGTACAACAATCTAAGTACAATTGTTTATTTTTAATTCTGGAGGGTGACAGTAGTGGCTCGGGAGAGTGACGGCAAATCTGCCTTACTCCTTGGACGATCGGACGTAGCCTTGGCTCTGATGATGAAGAAATGCTCTTGGGATGCGTTGGAAGACTCTTCTGTGTGCCGCTGCTTTCTTTGAGCGTGCCTCTGTGTTTCTTTGTGTCCACCTTTCTCTCTGCGCTCCTCCGTGCTCTCTCTCCACTCTTCTTTGCAAGAGAATGGCACCTTGCTATTTATAGGAGTGTAGTGTGATAAGTAGGGTTTGAAATAATTGCTCCTTTAAAAGTGGGCGATTAGGGATTGATTATGATTTGCCTTGATCTTGTTTTGTTGGCAATTAATCTGGGCCGTTAATCTTGATTGTAACAAATCTGGGCAGTTAATGTTGATTGCACCAAATTTGCATGAGCAATTAATGTTGATTGCAATAAATCTCCCTCATGATGATTTGTTGATATCAGCAAATCCGAATGAATAAATCTTGGTCAATCTCTTGCCACGTGTCCCAACTGCCGGTTATGTTGATCGCCAAAAATCTAAATTATTGGGTTTTAATTAATTCCTGCCACATGTCCCAACTGTTGCGAGCCGTATGAGCATGGCCTTTAACCGAACCGCATGGGAGTCCTTTGATCTGAGTCGCATGGAAGTCCTTCACTCTGAACCGCATGGACGTCCTTCACTCTGAACCGCATGGACGTCCTTTAATTTGAACCGCATGGGCGTCCTTTAATCTGTGCCGCATGGACGTCCTCTAATTCGAGCCGCATGGACGTCCTTGTTTGAGCCGCATGGACGTCCTTTATTCTGGGCCGCATGGAGGCCCTTACAACTGAGCCGCATAGACGTCCTTTAGTCTGAGCCGCATGGAGGCCCTTACAACCGAGCCGCATGAAGGCCCTTGCAACTGAGCCGCATAAAGAGTTTTGAAAATGGATCGTGCCAGCTGTAATGAGTTTCCTCGTTTCTCTAGGAGCACGTCGAGGGTCATCATTTCTACTTTATGTCAGAGCTGTCAATCCATCATTGTCAGAGCTGCCAATGTGTCAGGGTAATTAATGAGCCAACTACTTAGAGCATTTATGGCCCGTTACATGAAGCCACGTGGCCTCCCCTTCATCTTTTTGAGCCGCATGAAGGCTCCTTTAGCTATGAGCCGCAAGAGGCTGATTTCCTGACCGCATACGAATTTTTAATATTTTTCCATGCTTCTACAAGATGCATACATCTAGGTGCCATACCCTTGTAGGCCAAGTTTGGTAGGATTTGGTGTCCATTTGATATGCGTAGCGGAGCCGTATCGAAGTTTAATAGGAAGGTGTTCGATGTGTGCCTCTTAGGATTTAATTTTAATGTTTTAAAAAACTAATTACATATTATTGTAGCCCTATGCATGAGGATCACAAAATTATGGCATTGAGCACAATTGCACCCGTGTTCGTGTCCAAAATTGGACACGCGACACTGCACGAGGCAGTGCTCGGGTGTCCTGCTACTCGAGCACGGGATCTCCCTGTGTCCGACACTTGGACACATGCCACTTGGCACAGAGCTCGGGGATACGACTGACATCGTGTCTCCCAAGACTCGTATCCATTGGATTCGTGTCGGACACGTTATAGCTCAAGCACGAGTTTTGCACTGACCTGTGCATTGTGGAATCATTCAACTGACACGCTGTTTTCCATAAATAAATTCACTTTATTTATTGGAAAATAAAATGGCGACTCTGCTGGAAAAAACCATCTCCTCTTCTGAGATGGCAACAACTCAATGCGATACTTCGTCAGTCGGCTCGACGAAGAAGGTGATATCGATCCAATTCGATCAACTCGCCTACGAAGAAATGCAGCGGGCTAAGAGTGGCAATCCCACTTCAGCCTCCATCACCACTGCCAAGTCGAAGAGACGATCTGTCTACGTCCCTAAGAATCTGTTGGCAACCAATAGTGAAGTTTCTTCCACAGTGTCTACTCCTAACACTGGCAAGGACTCTACTGTAAGCACGCACTCTCTTATGTGCTCGAAGACGACAGCAGTCAAAAGTCACACTGACAGCACTGGCTCCTTAGCCAAGCCTGTTCCAGCGTGCAATCTCAAAGTCAAAAGTCACGCTGGTAGCACTGGCTCCTTAGCCAAGCCTGTTCCAGCGTGCAATCTCAAAGTCAAAAGTCACGCTGGCAGTACTGGCTCCTTAGCCAAGCCTGTTCCAACGTGTAATCTCAAAGTCAATAGTCACGCTGACAGCACTGGCTCCTTAGCCAAATCTGTTCCAGCGTATATTTCTAAATTTAAAAGTCACGCTAACAGCACTGGTTCTTTAATCAAGCCTGTTTTAGTGTGTATTCCGCATACGTCATCCAACAAGTCAATTCTCTCTGACTCAGTGTGCGTACCAAAATCTGGCTCTTTAGTCAAGACTTTATACGCTGACAATATTGGCTCCTTAGCCAAATTGTCACCAGCATACTCTAAGAAGAATAGCTCTTTAGCTATCTCTTCTTCTTTGCCAAGTTCTACTAGAACTGGGGGTGGTCTTGCTAGAACTCCTCCACAAATGGCTCACAAAGTCCCTTCGAAAAGAAATAACTCTTTAGTTGTTTCTTCTGCTCCTGTAGTGTTTACTTCAGGAACAGCTTTGACTGACAGTTTTGTTAGTCAAAGAAAAGGAGATGGTCTTTTGACTACTCTTCCTTCTGGGCATTCTATGTCTCAAAACTTGAATAAGTCTAAGAAAAAACATTTCTTAATGTCTTCTTCTACGACTTCTTCGAATTGGGCACAGAATTTGTCTATAAAATAGGGTCTATTACCAACTCCTAATCAAGGGGATGGTTCAACTCTTCCTTCTCTGCAAATATCCAGATCAATGGAAGGAAAACTCCAAGTTTCAAAAACCAATGTGTTACCTCCAACTGATCTAAGAGCAAAACTTAATCAAACCCGTTTAGGAAGCACTTCTGGTGTCAAAAAATCATACCAATCGGGAACAAAAGCAAGAGATCCAGATGCAGAGTATGCTAGGAATTATGTGGCTCAGATTAATTACTCTCTATATAATCAAGAGCCATCAAGACCCAAGAACCGGAAATATATCCCTAAAAATACACAAAGAATGTTCTCTGATGTACCTCAATCTTCACAGACAGATTTACGAGAACACCTTCAACAGAAGAGAAGGAATAATTCTGTGTCAATGGATCATGACCATGCTGAATGTGAATTCCAGCCAAGAGTCATAATTCAATGCAGATGTCAATCAATGGATCATGACCATGCTGATCATGAATGTGACTTCCAACCGAGAGTCACAATGCAATGCAGATGTCAAACTAAACGACAATCTGTCTTCAATCGGATTCAGTGTGAACCTATGTCTGATGAAGATGAACCTCTGTTTGCTTCTGTCAACATGACCTCTCGGGATATTGGGGGTAGAACTGATAGTCCAGATGGAGTATATAGAGGCACCAGATCAAGAGTCATGGCTTCTAATCAAAGAACTTCGGTTTCTGAAGATTATTCTGAATTTCTTGGAGAATCTAACTTTCCACCTCTTCCTACTGGGGGTAATTCTCCTACAAATGACTTTGATACACAAAGTAGTGATTCAGAACATACAACATCCCCTAATTCATCAACAATCCCTCGTACAGTCACAACATATTTGGTGGATGGGAATACTGAATTGAACAATGAACCTTCTTCTTCGATGACTCCTCAAGACCAAAGGATTGCTTCTTTGGAACAGCAAATGAAATCTATGGCTGATACTATGAAGTCGATGTATGAACTCATGGCAACCCAGCTGCAAAATCGACAGACTGTACCAGATGCCATACCAATTGACACTGGTGTAAGTCCAGTACATGTTCCTCCAGCAGTACAATCCAATACTCCTGGGCAAGCTCAACCGGTTCCTAGTCACTCTGGAGCTGGGGGTAGTGCTTATAATGCTGTTCCTCCTCCCAACTATTCTCTACAAGCTACAACTCCACAATCCTCCGGAGTTGTTACTGAAGAATTGAGGAATATCCGAACTCAATTTGAGGCATTCAAACAGAAGGATGGTTTACAAAGGTTAGGCATCAAGCAACCTTATCCAATAGAATGGAAGCAAGTATCGTATCCTCCTAAATACAAGCCTCCTACTATCTCATTCTATGATAGAACCACTTCTCCGAGTCAATTTATTAATCACTTTGAAGTGATGACTGACCAGCTGCAACCAAGTGACGCCCTCCTTACTCGGGTGTTTGTCGGATGTCTCAAAGGAACGACTTATGAATGGTATAGAAGTCTCCCGGATGGGTATATTACCTTATTTGCTGGTTTCAAACAAATGTTTCTTGAACGGTTCTATGAAGGGCTCAATGACATGACTATGTCTGCTCTTATAAGAATCAAGCAGAAAAATAAAGAAACTACAGAGGATTTCATTGAACGGTTTCGAAGAGAAGCTCTAAAGATGCCTCTTGGAACTCCTGATGCTGTCACCATCGATACATACAAATCAAATTTGTTGCCAATCATCAGCATGTGGACAGGATCTACTCAATTTCAAGATTGGCCTTCCTTCATAGTTAGTGCCAAAGTCGCAGAAATTAGTGCTGAAACTTTCAAAGGTTTAGGAGTACAGATGACTCCCAAAGAAACAGGTCAAAGTACTAACAATAATGCTAAATCCAATACTCGCAAGGGAAAAGAAACCCTTGAAGTTAATCTTCAGAGTAAAGATGCATCGACTGTTCAAACTCCTCCTGCCTCTATGACTCAATAACCAAGAGCACCTCGCCCCAAAGAAGAATACTCTTTTGATGACGATGATGTCCTTGGTATCTTTGAATGTCTGCTGAAAGGTAATAAAAATACAATTACCTGAAATCAAGAAACCTGATGAAGCTGGTAAGACGGATCATCCTAAATACTGTCCATACCACAGAATGTTGGGTCACACAGTTCGTACATGTTATGTACTGAAAGGAAAGATCCAGAAAATGATTAAATTTGGAGCTATCACTCTTACTCCGAAAGAGAAGACTGTCACCTCTAACGTCATTTCTATGCAATTCGGAGATTTCCCTCCTCAACTCCTTGAAAGCGGGATCGTTCCTATTCCTAAGGCAACTCTTAAAATAGTGAATATTCCTCCTCCACAGTCTGAAGGATTAGTACCAATCACTATGGAAACAGGAGAAATTATATGGATTCATCCTGATCTAGTCACAGATTTTGAATCTCCTCCACTTCAAAAGACTACTTCCCGAAAGTCTAAGAAGGCTGGGAAAACTAAGTCATGTCATATGACTTCTTTCGGATCTACTCCTGACACAGAATCGAAAGGTAAATCAGAAGCACTTGCTGGTGCTACTAGAACAGGGAAACCTTATCTAAAGGATTATTCCAAGAGTCCTGAGGATACTCCTGATATCCCTCCTGCTGACAAAGATGCTCCTAATGTTCCTCTTAAAGAAGAATCATCCACTGCACCTGTTCCTTCAACTGCACCGGTTGTACCTACTCCTTCCAAGCCCACAGCTCTTGAGAAAGGCAAACAACAGGCTCGATTTGATAAGCCAATCAAGAAGTCCTCTCCTCTTGGGCTTCAGAAACCTTATAACTTCGACATTCTAGCTCAACTTGCTAATACGCCAGCTAGAATGTCCCTCTTTGAACTTCTACGTCTTTCTAAAGAGACTCGGGAGACGTTAAGTGAGGCACTTCTTCAGGCTAATTCTTGTCTTGCACAATTAAAAAAGCCAGATGAAGAACCTGCCACTTGCTTACATTGCAACAGTGTATTAGAGATTATCCCAAATATCACTTTTACACAAGACGACATACTACTGGAGGATAATCGACATGATCGGCCTCTCTACTACACCGGTTATATCGATACGATGAAGATAGATCGTATCCTCATTGATCCAGGGTCCGCTATAAGTATAATGCCAAAGTGTCTGTTGGATGAACTAAAAATCCCTCTTCACAAGCTTTCCAAGACGGTTACTACTATCCTGGGATTCAATCAAAGCCGAAGCGAGCCTTTGGAAAAGATTCATCTGAAACTTCAGATAGGCGATTTCAGATCCAAAGTCACTTTCTATGTGATCGAGATCGTGGGATCTTATAATCTTCTTCTGGAGAGGCCCTTTCTTCATGAAAATAATGTGGTACCTTCTACTCTTCATCAGTGTTTTAAATACATTGACAGCAATGGAAGAGTACAAAAGGAAGTTGCTGATATAAATTCTTTCCATGGGGTTGAAGCTTATTTCAATGATTCCCGAATGTACAAAGAAGAGTATACAAGGGTGATACAAGCTATGAAGAAAGAGGATCCGCAAAGTGAGACTTTGATAATTTCTGTTAAAGGTCAAAATACTCAGCAACAATCTCCTAAACCCTCTGGAGAAGGTTCCTTCATTATTCCAGTGAGCGGACGTATCTCTCCATTACCTCCATCATCTACCCAAGACACACTGATCATTCCTGTCAGTGGGCGTACTACAGTTCCTGTATCTTCACATATAAAACAGGATACTCTGGTAATCCCTGTTGGAGGGCGGACTACTCTTCCATCTCAGGCTTCAAGGGAGCTCACCTCTTCTGAGCCATTTGTTATCGATCTTAATCGAAACAAAACTTCCTCTCGTTCTTTTTCTCCCCCTTTAGTCATTGATTTGGCTAAGATTTCTAAGGCTCAGCCTTCTCCCAATGTAAATACTACTACTTTTAAATTTAATGAAAAGTCTCCATCTTTGCAGTATATTGATGTGTGTGATCATGTTCATAGTTATTTGCATTTGTTAGATGACTTGAGAACAATAACCATAGGAGTTGTACAGACTTTTCATACAGACATATCCCTAGAATCAGTACAAACTTCATACTTTCTGGTTCCTAGTAGAAAGCCAGGAGACATTCCAATATTCTTCTACAAAGGGCCCCAGAATCCTTCTGATTTAGAAGATGATGACAAAAACGATGATACTGGAATATAACAACTACGTCGTTATAGTCAGCAATCTAAAGACATCATTAAAAATATTGGCTATGACTTCAGAACTGGCCTCAATAATGGAAAAGGAAGAAAAATGCTTGTTCGGATTCCTCCTCTGAAATATGGGAGGACAAAATGCGGATTGGGTTATATTGCTCCTACTCCCTTTATCAATACTATCCATGAAGATCCCGAATCTGACAAAGATAAGAGATCTGATTCTTCTAGTACTACCTCTTGGAATTCTGATACAAGTATTGGTGACTTCCACCGTTATATCCTGTCTTCCAATATGGTCTCCATTGACAGTTCTGAAGAAAATGATAAAAACGAAGACGAGTTTGAAATCTCACCTGAATCAGAACAATGGGCCCAAAAGTTAGATAATCAATAGGAGTTCCGATTCGAGCAAAAAGACCTCCGACTGAAGACAAACTTGTTCAAATAGATGTTGGTGAAGAGGGATCCTCCAAACCGATATTCATTAGTGAAAGTCTTTCAGAAACTGATAAGCAAGACATGATCAAACTTATTCGTGAATACATCGATGTCTTCGCTTGGAGTTATGAAGATATGCCAGGACTTGATCCACAAATCGCAACTCATAAACTCAATATCATGCCGAATGCTAAACCGGTCAAACAACAACAGCGACGATTTTGTCCAGACATTATGGATGCAATTGAAGCTGAAGTCAATAAACTCATGGCCTCTGGGTTTATTAGAGAGGAACAACATCCCGATTGGGTGGCTAATATAGTTTCTGTCCTTAAAAAGACTGGCAAAATCAGAGTATGCATAGACTACCGCAATCTCAATACGGCATGTCCTAAAGATGAATTTCCTCTACCAATTACTGATGTTATGATCGACAATACCTGTGGGTTTGAACGGATGTCATTCATGGATGGGTATTCTGGGTATAATCAGATTAAAATGTTTCCAGATGACGAGAAACATACTTCTTTCAGAATGCCGATCGGTACATATTATTATACAGTGATGCCATTCGGTCTCAAGAATGCAGGAGCAACTTATCAACGAGCTATGAGCACTATATTCCGTGAACATTTGCGGAAAACAGTCGAATGCTACGTTGATGATATTGCAGTCAAAAGTCGACAAAAAGAGGATCACATCCAAGATTTGAAGACTATATTTGATCTAATGCGTCAGCATCAATTAAGGATGAACCCTACTAAGTCCTTCTTAGGCGTCTCTAGTGGCAAATTTCTCGGCTTCGTCATTACCTCGAAAGGTATACACGTAGATCCCGAGAAGATCAAAGCCATCCAAGAGATGCGTCCTCCACGCACCTTAAAAGAGCTACGAGGATTTCAAGGAAGGATCGCTTATATCAGGAGATTCATCTCTAATCTTTCAGGACGCTGCAGACCATTCAATAAACTTATGAAGAAAGGTGTTTCTTTTGTCTGGAATGATGAATGTCAGAAAGCATTCGATGATATAAAACAATATCTGATAAGCCCTCCAGTATTGGTACCTCCTGTCTCAGGAATACCGTTCCTCCTATATACCCGAGCAATGAGTCATTCATTGGGTGCATTGCTCGCTCAAAAGAATAAAAATGGTCATGAACAAGCCATTTACTATCTCAGTCGTACTATGACCGGAGCTGAACCTCGATATTCACCGGTCGAAAAAGAATGTCTAGCCCTGATGTTCGCTGTCCAAAAGACACGACATTATATCATTGGCCAGACCATTCATGTCATTTCGAGGATCAATTCTATACGGGTCATGATGAAGAAATCCAGTGTTTTAAATTCTCGATTGGCTAACTGGGGAATCTTACTTGCTCAGTATGATATGCACTATATCCCTCAGAAATAAGTCAAAGGACAAGCTTTAGCTAATTTTCTGGCTGCTCATTCAATTCCAGAAAATTCAAAACTCTATGATGAAATCCCAGATGAAGTCCTAGATTCAAACCAAATTGCTGAAAAAGATCCTACTTGGCGTCTATTCTTTGATGGAGCTTCAAGAATAGGTCCTAATGGTGACATTGCCATTGGGGTTGGAATCGTTCTTGTGTCGCCAGAAGGTCTTGCTATCCAAAGAGCTTATTCTCTCGATCAACCATGTTCAAACAATGTAGCTGAGTACAATGCACTGCTTATTGGTCTTCAACTCGCTAAACATCTGAATATTCAACATTTGGAAGCGTATGGAGATTCTAAACTCATTGTCAATCAGATAAGGGGTACTTATGAAGTTCGCCATCAAGATCTAGTTCCTTATTATAGATCGGCTATATCTATGGCTTCTTCATTTGAAGGGTTCTTCATTGAGCATGTTAGGCGAGCATGTAACACATAAGCTGATGCTCTTGCTAATCTTGCGACGATGTTAGCTATTCCGATTAAATGTTAGCAAATGATTGTTGTTTGCAATCGAGAATTATTTCATCTCGAAAACAATCTAACTTTAGAACTTCCAGTTGACATTGAAGAATCAATATCTCATGATGTCAATGCAACAAGAGGGTTTGGATTAAGTCGTAAATCATTATCATCTTCATCTGATTCTAGCATGGAATTCATCTTTAGTAATTCAGCTGAGACTCAGAATACGGATAAAGATTGGAGACTTCCTTTCTTAGATTTCGTATTGTATGATATTCTTCCAGATAATTCGAGTGAGGCAGCATCTATCAGACGACGATCACTCAGATTCTATTACAATCATACTACAAAAACCTTATATCGTCGAGCTTATGATGGCTTACTTCTTCGATGTATTGCCGGTGATGAGGCTCAACAAATTATTCGCGAAGCACATGATGGAATTTGTGGAGCACATCAGCCTGGACCAAAACTTCAAGACCGTATTCGACGTATGGGTTATTATTGGCCCACTATGGTATCAGATGCCATCGAATATGCAAGGAAGTGTAAATTTTGTCAAATTCATGTAGATTTTATTCATCAACCCTCAGAATTTCTACATCCAATGGCAGCATCATGGCCCTTCGAAGCTTGGGGCATGGACATTATCGGTTCGATCAATCTGCCGTCATCAAAAGGTCATCGGTTTATTCTCGCAATAACTGATTATTTCTCCAAATGGGCTGAAGCTATTCCTTTATCCTAAGTCAAAACTTCCAATGTCATTAACTTTATCAAGCATCATGTCATCTATAGATTTGGTGTTCCCCGACGCATTATTCATGATAATGGACCACAGTTCGTCAGCCAGAAATTTACTCGATTCTATGACGATCATCAGATCAACAATGTGGCTTCTACCGCATATAATCTGGCAGCTAACGGATTAGCAGAAGCTTTCAACAAGACCATCATCAAACTCTTAAAGAAGTTTGTCTCTACTAACAAACGTAATTGGAGTGAGAAACTCGGTGAATGTTTGTGGGCTTACCGTACTACAGTTCGTAATGCTACTAGATGTACACCTTTCTCTCTGGTGTATGGATGCGAAGCTGTTCTTCCATTAGAGATTCAAATTCCTTCTTTAAGGATAGCAATCACGAATGAACTTACCACCGAGAATAATGATCGTCTTCGACTTCAGGAATTAGAAGCTCTGGATGAAAAGCGGTTGTCTGCTCAACAGAATATCGAATTCTATCAAGCTAGAATCTCAAGAGCTTTTAACAAGAAAGTCAGAATTCGAGCATATCAAAAAGGAGAACTTGTTCTAACAGTAAGACGTCCTATGACTATGACTCAGATGAGCAAAGGCAAATTCGACGCAAAGTGGGAAGGTCCCTATGTTGTGAGCAAATTTTTCTCAAATGGAGCTTATCAACTCTCATAACTGGATGGTCGAATTGCTATGATGCCTATTAATGGCAAATTCCTTAAAAAGTATTATGTATAAATATAAATACTTGTAAATCATCAGACAAAGTTCAAGTTCATGAATAAAATGCAAATGTTATTTCATCATATGATAGTACATGATATTAAAGAAGGTCACTATCATCCTTCTCTACATTTGGACGCGGACCGCTGCCGTCCTTCTCGAAAATGCGATCAGCAAAAGAGCTGAGAACTTCTTTGCTGGAACCCACGAGGAATTTGCAAGCAGCCATCCTCATGGCTTCCTCTTCTTCAGTCCTTCCTGGATCAAGCAGAAAGTCCAGAATGTCTCGTGGTGGCTTGGGTGCAGACGAACCTTCGCCTGCTTCTACCTCCTTCGGCTGAACTGGATCGGCAGGGCATTCTTCAGTGCCCTTCTGAACCTTCGGGACGATTTCAGCCTTCTTGGATGCTTCTTCAGACGACATTTTTATGTTGAAGAGTAGAAGTGTTCGTTCTTGTCAGATTTCTGCTATATTTATAGGCAGAAGTTCCTCAAATAATGAAGCGACACATTCATCCGACGGTTCGCCCGTTTATTAATGCCTGACGGTTCATCCGTTCATTTATCACATTCATCCGACGGTTCGCCCGTTCATTAATGCCTGACGGTTCATCCGTTCATTTATCACATTCATCTGACGGTTCGCCCGTTCATTAATGCCTGACGGTTCATCCGTTCATTTATCACATTCATCCGACGGTTCGCCCGTTCATTAATGCCTGACGGTTCATCCGTTCATTTATCACATTCATCCGACAATTCATCATCGTTCATCATCCATGTCAGTATCATATTTATGAAAATGATATCTAGTCTTTTGATTCTCGGATCCAAAGATCATAAAAAATTAAGTTCAAAGATATTTTTATGTCTGAATTCTATTTTTTCTAATCAGTATTAAACTAAGATCATCTCTGGTTTAATATCATCTGATAGAATTACAAAGTTCATTTGTATATTCTATTCTATAGAAATGTGTCATGTATTATTTACCTCTGAACATATTTTCTATAAATATATCATTATCAAAACAACAAAGTCAAAAATCAGTTCTCATTTGTCTTCATTCAAAATCAAAATATTGATTACAAGTGAAAATGTAAGAGATGTATTTATTAGGAGTTATTAGCTCCTTAATACGATCAAGTACAGTACTCATTTTCTCATCATGAGCTTTGCGAACTCTTTCTGCTGCTTCGACTGTGACATTTTGTTCATCAAAAATGATAATAGCAGATTGGCGACGGTTAACTTCTTCAATTTGCTCTGCCTGCATCTGCTCTCGCTCTTGTTGAAGAAGTTGACATCGTTCAGTTTCAGATATACGAGCAGTAATGACTTCAGCTTGCTCCTTTTCCATGAGGACAATTCGCTCTTGAAGATGAATCAGTTCCTCTTGCAACTTCTTGAGCTCTTCAGCTTTTGACATTTCATCCTTCTCCAGAAGTTCTACTCTCTGACGAGTAGCTAATATTTCTTCACCCTTTTCTACTAACTTCTCAGATGAAGAAGTAAGAAATTTTTCTAATACAGCTTGTTGGGTCTGGGCCTCATGCTCCAATTGACTGATCTCAGCCACAGTTAAAGATTGAATATCTTCCTTCTTAGTTTCCCAGTATTTTCGGAAGGTTATCTCTAGTTCATGCAGGAGATGTTCGAAGAAGATACATTGAGATTCGCAGCCAGCATGTCGCAATGCCAGGAGCGGGAAATTGACTACCGTTCGGAGCTCAGAGAAGGGCATAGCTTCGTCTTTCAAGAAACGCTTGGAGTACATATCCAGAGATGAATAGATGATATCTGAATACATCCCCAGAGTCCTTGCCAATCTTGTCTCAAACCCAGGAGTTGCTGTCATTATTGATGAAGAAGATTGTATGTTTTCTATCCTGGGAATTGAAGTATGTGCCGCTGGAGAAGTTGGCAAATGCGAGCTTCCATCATCAACTTCAGTCTGGATAAGTGGAGCATGAGTCGAGCTCATTGCTGCAGCAGTTCCTACTAGTCAAAAAAAAAAATAATCAGCATATAAAGAAAAAGAAACAGTAGAAACAAAATTTGAAATAAAATTCTACCAGGCTGAGGTTCATATTCTATATATTGAGGGAGTCTTGCGTCTTCTCGTAGCCGGTCCATGATGGTGTCCGACACCTGCTTCATGTGACTGCTTCCAGCTCCAGAATTACTGGGCGCTGGAGCGTTGTCCGGAGATTGAGCAGGTTCGGAGCTGAGTTCCATTCTGTTCCCTCTGACTTTATCTTCATCACAATGAGTAGAAGTGCCAGCATGCCAATCGTCTCCTTCTTCAGCATCTTCTTCTTCTTCAGACTCTTTTTCATCCCCAGCTTCAGGATGAGTCTCTGATCCGGAGTCCATGATGTTCACATCTTCATCTATTCCTTGAGATGAATGAATCTCAGAAACAGTAATGATAGCAAGCTCAGTATTGACTGCCGGTTCAGTCTTTTCTGGAATATCAGTTTGAAGAATGATGTCTTTACAAACATTCTTCAACAAGTCATCAGCAGCTGATAGCTCGGACATTGGCACGTCTTCATCGCCTCTGGCCAAAGAAATGTTTTCTTCAACCTGAGTTTCTGGAACTTCTGGTTGTTTTATAACTTCTGTCGGGGCTGGTTCTTCTTTAGAATATTCAATCTGGTCATCCAATGCCTGGATGACGCCCTCTATCCCATGCTCAAAAGGGATCATCCTCATCTCTGAGGGTTCAGTAGCTACTCCACTTGTTGTCGGAGCAGTCGTTTCCTGAGCTCGAGTGGACTCTACCTCAGTCCGTTCAGCTGAAGTCGCTGGAAGATGAACATAATCAGATTCTATTTTCTCAGTGGAAGCCGCTTCATTGATCTCTGGCAAGACCCCTCCACTCATAATCGTTTCCAGGAGTTCATTGCCCTTCATTTTGCCGACGGTCTTCTTGACGTACCTGCCTCTCGACCTCCTTGTTATCAAAGGAGCATCGTTTTCATCTGTATCTTCGTCTTTATCGGCGGCGTCATCTTCATCAACTGAGATGCCACCTAAAGATGAAGTGGCAGTTACTGAGACCCCTTTCTTCTTCTTCTTCTTAGATGTCTGAGACTTAGTACTCTTTTTGGAGACTGTCTCAGATTCATCACTTCGCTTCCTCTTAGAAAGGGATACAAATATGGGAGGAAGAACTTCGTCAGGAAAATTTCGCTCTTGAAATAAGTCATATAGGGGCTCAACCTCTGCTGTCTCATCTTCAGGTTCCGGAGAAAATCGTTGAATAACAATCTTCTTCTTCGACCTCTTTGATGGAGCTGGGTCGTCTTCCGCAACAAAAGTCTTCAGATGGAAACTCGACATGAAGGTGCTCGACGAAACATAGAAGCGAGCATATGTGTAAAGCATCTTCGTCCTCGTGCTAGATAAAGGATTAGGCATAGAGAATACAGCTTTTGTATCTCTAGCCGCAAAGTATCTCCAGGCCCGAGCTCCATATAAGCCCTCCACGAGCAGAAAGGCAGGTGGTGGCATTCCCAACATGAAGTTGGTCATATCCGAATTGCCTGGCAAATCGGCTCGGTAGATACGGCTCCAGATACATCATTTTTTCATGACGGTATACCAGATGAGAGGGCCGGATTCTCTGCAACCACTGAAAGGCAACATCATCTAGCCTGTTCCTTTTATCTCCGTCTATCATATTCAAGGGCATGCTCTCATAACCCAGTGGTGGAGGGACACATTGAATGGACCAATATGACGCTCGATTCAAAATATTTCTGCATTCTGGAAGAGTGTGAACCTTCCAGAAAGTTTCTCCGGAGTACTTCTCCAAAAAGAGACTGCCACTCCCTCCTGCTCCCGGAGGTATCAGACCATCGTGATGGAGAAGAAGCCAACCATACAGATATGTGAAGGGCATCTCTATTCTAGGGAATTCATCAGTCATCCTCCTCTGATCAGATAGCATATTGGTTACAAAATTCCGAAGACCTGCGTTCAGCCTACAGGTCATCGCTGATAATAAGTCTATCTTATAACCATACATAAGGCGCACTGCTGCAAAAATAATGCCTCTATGTATTCTGTCTAGAGAGCTGGAGCCAGGAACGACGAATCTTCTTAACCAAAGAGATAGGAATCTGGCTAAATGACCGTTCCTTGACAGAGTCTTTCCACTCTGTCTCACATACGAGCTGAAGGTGGTTCCAGCTTTAAACTCATACCAGTCTTTATCGATCGTGAAATCCTTGCAGTCATACTTCTCTAGTAGATAAATGATTTCACTCTCAGAGAGAGGCTTGAAAGAGTTAATCTGGTACCATCTCTTCTCGTTTATCTTTTTCTCATCCTTTTCACGGTTCATGAAAAGATAAGACATCCACTTCTGGATATGGTTGCCGGTTTCTTCATTAGTACTCTTGTAATACAGAGTACATGTGCCGAAATGGCATATCATCTCTTCAAACAGGTCCACCATCTCCGGATTCTTCTCCGACAGAAAGTTCAGATCTTCTGTCGTAGGCACATACTCTTCATACGGTAATGTGCTTGAAGGCAGATGCGAGATGTATTCCATCACATGAAGGGCAAAGCCCATCTCCCCTTTGGGAGTCATAAATATCCCCGTCCTGTGGTTATACCTCTCAACCAAGGCCAGGAACAGAAAGGGGTTTGGTCTGAAGCCGTAGGAGGAATTGACGATCGCGTCATAAAGGTTTATCTTCTTCAGCTCACTCTCGAACTTCTCCAGAGTCCAATGGACCAAAGTCCTCCACCTCACGTTCTCCTGATTCATTAAGCCGTTCATCCTCGGCGTCGAATCAGTAGGGTAGAATGCCTTCTTGTTTGCCATGAATTCATTTATGAAAATAGGCGTCCTGAATGGCATCAATATTGATGAGTCTTCGGGTGGTACACATCCCGGCTTTAAACCTCAAAACACGGATACATGATTCTCTGGGGAACTGAAGAATCCTTCCTTTCTGTAAATGATATGGCTCGCTTTTGCCTGCTGATATTCTGTTAAGTACCAGGACATCTTTCTGGGATAACTGGCATGCATAAATCTCATGATAGATAAGCCCCTAGAAACCTTCGGCCAGTACATGGGCTGTCTTGCATCACCTTCGAAATAGAAGCAGACTTTCTCTCTGATGCCCTTTGGTTGTGACTTCTGTGCTATGGCATCCCCGAACAGAAATACTAGTTTCTTGTGGAACACCAAATCAAGACTCTGAAAGGGTTCACCATTCATCAGACAGAGTAGAGTTGTATGGTCTTGATTTGCCAACAACGACAGTCTGGCTTCTGGAAGGTCAAACTGAGGAAATTTCACATGAGATAAATCATGTTTAAATGAAAAACTCAGGTGCCCTTCATAATCTGCCTCTTCACTTCGGATGTTCACTACAAAAAATAAAAGAAGACAAGGTCAGATGTGTTTCAGTAAAATCTATGTCTACGAACCTTATGCGTGTATAGCAGTGTTCGAAGGAAATTTCATAAGTCACGCAGACTTCAGACAGATATACTATCAAGACACGCTGAATGACTTATTCACGCATGTGGTTAATTCACGCAAAGTCTAGACAGATTAGAATGAAAAGTCACGCATCATTGCCAGAATCACATTTAAGTGAAAATGACAAAAATACGCTGACGGATCAAGACTAATCTATCCAGAGGATGACTTTCAGAAGCTGCGTAAATAATTCAACATTGACATCTCTGCCAACATGTGAAAAATCACGCAGAGTCATGAAAGCTGCGTGAATAATTCAACATGGACATTTCTGCCAACATATGAAAAAATCACGCAGAGTCATGAAAGCTGCGTGAATAATTCAAACATTGACATCCTTGCCAATACATGAAAAATCACGCAGAGTCATGAGAGCCATGCTCATTTGCGTGAAACACAGAGCTTCGTAAACACGAAGATGTGAAGTATGGCCGACCCTAAAGAGGGGGCATACTTTATTAATATCCTGTGCCCTAAGAAGGGGGGATATATTTCTGAAGTTCATTATTTGTCTTAAGATTCTAAGATTTCTTTGTGGAGTTCATCTTCATCAAAGTCATCTTCATCAAGTCATCTTCAACAGTTCGTATCCCCATCCATCACTTACGCTGCATAGGAGGATGCGTGACTTCGTGACGAGGGAGTCTGTCGGTGGTGGCACGCGAGGAAGTCGCAGGAGCTTTTCCCTTGGCCTGAGCGTCGGTTTTCTTAGGAGCCATTGCTGCTGAGAAGAGGAAGAAGAAGTCGGGGAAGATAAAGTTTCTCTTCTGTGGATTTTTTCTCTCTAAAAGCAAGTAAAGAAAGAAAGAAGTGATTTATGGCTTATTTATAGGCTCATAAAGAATGCCAAACGGCAACATCATTATTTGCCTCGATTTAGGAGCTCTGTACGGGATCCTAACTGCACAGAATCCCAACAGTCCAATCATTTCGGAGTAAATCTCTCTTTAAAGTCATCTCAGCGTGACTAAATTCATTTTATCATCTCGATTTCAAAGTATTTCGAAATAATTTATCATGTTTCGAAAACTTTGAAGGGGGTTTTGTAGGCCTCAAAAATGAAAGTCACGCTGAGTTAATCAGGACAAAGTCTAAAAGTCACGCTGAGTTGATCAGGACAAAGTCTAAAAGTCACGCTGAGTTGATCAGGACAAAGTCTAAAAGTCACGCTGAGTTGATCAAGACAATGTTTAAAAGTTACGCTGGGTTCTACCAGACTATTTCCTCAGAGACAGCTCATCATTTGTCAGAGTGACATTATGACTGACAGCACGACAGTCAAAGAATGTCTCCTCGTATGCCACGTATGCACGAAACTCGAGAGATCATAGCCGACTATTGTGTGACTTTCGAAATCTTCTTCAACAAGACTCAGCCTTCATCAAGTTGGCGTACCAAAAGAGCTTATTGTTATTTAATGTGACTGACAAGGCAATCAATGTCAGAGATTTTGTGTCAGTCGAGGCACATCGAATCAAGACAGCTGGCAGTTCTGACTCAAGTCTGTGTGTATTTTGAACTTCTATATTCCTTCCTCAAGCTTGCGTGAATTCTGAGCTTTCTGCTTCCAGTTAGCGTGTATTCTGAAGCCTTCTATCCAAAGTCTGTGTGGATTTCGTCCTCAACAAGGCTGCGTGGATTTCGTCCTCAACAAGCCTGCGTGAATTTTATCAAATTGGAGTATGTGGCAGCCATGCCACCGATCTCTCACCTGCGTGTCCTGTAACTTGCACACGACTCATGCACGATTGCCATGTGTCCAACAGTTACAGGCCACGTCCAGTAACTGCTCATAACCTTGCTTATGTTAAATCCTGCGTGATTTTTAACTATGCACAGGTTGTGAAGATAGTTATCTTTTCAGTTATTTTTGACTCTATAAATAGAGTTCTTTTCTCATTCATTGTACAGATATAGAGATATCTAAATTGCTGTCGAATTTTTGAGAGCTTTTCTTCTTCGCATCGTCTAAGGGATAAAGCGATCGTCTTCTAGATCGGATTGCTATAGTTGTATTTTCCCAGAAACACAATAAATAAAGTGAATTTATTTATGGAAAACACACGCATCTCGTTTCGCTCGTGGACACCAAGTAAGGTGTCGACCACCTAGACCTACCCTCCCTGGACACGTGGACACGAACACGTGAACACTAGTGCACTGTGTTGTGTTCTGTGTGGCTCGACACACCCCTACGAGACACAGTTCACTGCACACAACAGTAGGTTTTCTGATACTTAGTATTCCTGTATTTTAGACACTTGTATCCAGTTCCTGGACACGTAGACAACCCCTAACACGTGTGCATATGTGTGACACCTCTGTGAGCTTATTTCCCTAATTAAAATTGAGTGTTATCATGGTAATTTGGGTTTTGGTGTTTGGTTCACAATACTGAAATAGTGTGGGTTGATATTTGGGTTTTAGTAATTTCTAGTTTTGCATACATGTTAGTTTGCAGTTATGTTAATCTGGACATGTTGTTTTGGCTTAGGGATTTGATCATATATGCATGCTTGTTATAATGTATGATTTTATACTAAACTGTTAAACTGAAATCTGAGTTTTGATGTATATGCATATATTATGAACAAGTAGGTAACTGGGTTTGGGGATATGTGGGGTTTGGGATTGATCATACTTGTAGGTATTTTATAATGTGTGAGTTTCTATTAAATGGTTAACTAAGTTTGATATATATCCATATTGGAGCATTGTTTTGATATGTATGTTAAATACATAAAAATGATATTTTACTTACCTGTCTACATTAAACTGAACATTACATTACCTCTGCACACTAGTGTATATACAACACTATACCAACTGAACACATGTCCTAACCTGCACATTGAACTGTCTGCACATTGAACAAACTACACACTGTTAACTAAGGGCAATTACCTAATTACACTCACACACACACTCCTATATATACTTATACATGTAATGTATATATGATAGTGTAGTATATACATGTAAATATGTATAATGTATAGTATAATACATGAATTGGAACGGTATGTTAACTATATGTGATAGTGGCTATATGCCATGTATTGATAGATAGATATAGTTAGATACATATATGTATATATGGTATACATTTATACATATACACATTGGCATTGGTTAGAGTAGACTTAGACTAGTGGACTAGTTGACCAAGAGTTGACCTTGACCTAGAATCATGTAGAATGCATATTACACTTAAATTATAACCTCTGGATACATCATAACTTGTGTTGCTCTAAATAGGACTCAGATACCTCGATTCGGACATGTTATGCTCACAGACATTCAGGATCTCAGGCGAGTGATCGTTTCATACTTGTTAGGATCTATATTCTTGCTCTAAACTACCTCACTTGATGCTAACACTTGTTATCACGGATTGGTACTATATGGATCTTTTCATGCGATGTTATTCCCTTAGCGGATACATCGGATATTTCGTGTTCATGTACTTTATCATGGGCATCGTGTACTCTTTGTATTCGTGTCATTCGTATATAAATCGTATGAAATCGTGTACTCTCATGTGCTCACATGATCTTCGTGTACATGGATCCTTGTGTATTGATCGGGGACGGAGGAGTAGAAGTGGTTATGTGTTTACTCTATTAGTTTACTCGTGTATAACCTTTGTAGATTACTCGTGTATAATATCGTGCCGGTTACATAACCATCTTGTGCTCTGAATCACTAGTCACTTACAGTTCTTACTTATCATACGGATATTTCCAGTTTATCATATATCTTTTATCTTTTATGTACATTCTTACAGTTCATGTATCTTACTCTATTGTTTGCTTTACATTTCCTGCCATGATATGAATTGCGTGAAAGATTTTGTGCTCGTTCCTGTCCTGACTAGACCTGTTGAAAATATTACATATGATGAGGACTTTTATACCACCTACTACGGAGCCCACTTAGATGACACCTATGAGTTGCTTCCACAGGAGGATCCAGCAGTAGCAGCTGAGGATACCATCCCTATAGTCTAGGCTAGATTGCTAAATTGTTTATCTTATTTCATTGTCTTTGTATTGACATTCTTAGTTGTATTATATTTCTGGATGTTGAGATGTTGGGTCGTTTAGACACTTAGACTTACTTTCATCTGTTTGTATGTTCTCTATTTGAGATTTTATATCTATCATATCATGCTACTTTTACCTTAAAATTGTGATTGAGATATACCTTCTGTATTGTCCTCCGATTGGAGAGTATATCTTGTGCAGTTACATTTATACTGTGTTAGATGTATGTGACCTAGGACTGCGTTCTACCGTCGATACTGCGACGTAGGTTGTACGTACCCACTTCTCGTGTCCCTATACTGGGTGCGGGTCGTGACACATTTTTAGTGGTGGCCCATGCAGGTCTAGAGTTCTGAGTTATGTCTCAGTTCGTAGTGCTACCCGAACTAGAGTATCACTACAGCCTACAATAAGATATAGGATATAGTTTTGAGATACTCAATCACATTTAGGAAAAATACTTATTTAAATTCCTGCCATCTAAATTTTTGTTGTTAATTACTTCATTTGAAATAAATTGTCCTCCTTTGATTGTATCGCTTCTTTCTCAGTATCGATTTTCTTGTTTGATCTGTCTCCAGGATGGTGATTTAGACACGATCGCATCGTCCCAGCACGGTAGGTACTTCGAAGAGGTTTGCCACCTCTCGTCCAATTCAGCAGGAACCTGAGACAGCAGCTCCCGTGGTACCTACTCATGTCGGGGTTCTGCAGCATTCAGGGGTGCACCTCCACATGTTCGGAGATCGACCCCGGTTATCCCAGATGTGTTGCAACAGCAGCAGCAACCTTCAGGATTGGTTGACACTGCATACATTTTTGCCTTCTTCCAGCAGTTGATGGAGGTACAACAGCACCAGCAGCAGCGCCAGACTACTAACTTCTGACAGGGCATAGACGATGCCCACGAGCTGGTCAGGGTGACAGTGGAGATGGTGGCTACCCAGCCATAGGGAGGGCAGATGCAGCAGTGGCATTCGATGACTCAGAACATCCAGGATTTTCAGAAAATGAGGCTTCAAAACTTCTGAGGATCAGAGGGGATTCTGTATGACGACGACTGGATCGAGCATATAGAGGAGATTTTTCGTCTGGTACTGATACCGGCCGGAATACAGATAGAGGCGACGGACAGCCAGATGCAGGACCTTGCCCGCACATGGTACCTGTCAGACCCCGGAGTGAGAACGGAGGGGCAGGCATGGGGAGCTTTCAAGAAGCTCTTCAAGGAGAAATTCTTCCCGGATGTAGCACTAGGAGGCTTGGAGCAGCAGTTTGAGAGTCTGGTTCAGGGGAACCAGACAGTCGAGGAGTATACTGGAGAGTTCTGCCGACTGAGCAGATTTATGGAGGATCTGATCGAGGCGACGAAGGCAAGAAAGTTCCGCTGGGGCTCGATCAGGGTTGTGAGATCCTTGACCAAGAGTGGCCAGGATGCTACTTTTGAGGAGATTCTAGCAGGAGCTATGGCAGCAGAGGACGACCTAGGGCTGAAGCTGAAGAGAGGTCATAATTTGCACAGAGCCAGTAGCAGTGAAGGTCCGGCCACGAGGCCCCACTTTCAGCAGCAGCACCAGCAGAGGCCGTTCCAGCAGCAGCTTCAGGGACAGGGCCGTGTACCTTTTCAGCAGGTGCAGCAGCAGCAGGCACCCAGACACCAACAGACCACCAGTTGTACCTTCTGCAAGAAGCCAGGGAACGGGTAAAATGACTGTAGAAAGAGGCCTGATGTATGGTTCGTCGGACCACCAGATGAGAGACTGTCCCATAGTGGAGATTCATCCGGAACCAGGAGGAGGAGGAGAAGGAGGAGGAGGAGGAGGAACTAAGGCTCCAGTAGGCCATCAGAAGGGACCACCATTGCAGACACAGCAGCAGAGGTTCATCCAGCACCAGCAGCAGGCCAGGGGAGGCCAGCAGGGGCGAGCTTTCGCCGTAGCAGCTGAGGATGCAGAGGCTATTGGAGAGCTAATTGCAGGTTTTGTTCTTCTCGACTCCATTCCAGCTTTTGTATTGTTTGATTCTAGTGCTTTCCATAGATTTGTGTCTATATCTTTTGCTATTAGACACCATCTAGCTTCTGAATCGTTGCCTGGGACATACAAGATCATGACTGGGGGTGGCATCATCCTTGTCAGTGATATTTGCAAGGATCGGAAAGTAGTTTTAGGAGGCCGAGAGTTGGATGCAAGTTTGCTCGTAATGCCATTATCGAACTACGATATCGTACTCGGTATTGATGGGTTGAGTAGGCACCATGCCAGTATAGATTGTCGCAGCGGCAGAGTTCTTTTTCGTCCGCCAGGAGAGCCAGAGTTCGAGTTTGCCAGACGGTATGTGGAGCAGAACAGCGGAATCTTCTGCAGAGTTTCAGTGGAGGAGCAAACGGTACCATATCTATTAATAGTAGAGTTCATGGATGACTTTCTGGAGGACTTACCAGGACTACTACTGGATAGAGACGTTGAGTTCTCTATAGACTTAGTGTCCGGTGCAGAGCTAATATCTCAGCACGTCTATATGGTGAACAACAACGAGTTGGTAAAGTTAAAGAAACAGGTAGATGAGTTGCAGGACAAGGGCTTCATCTAATCGAGTTCTTCACCATGGGGTGTACTGGTACTTTTTGTGCCAAAGAAGGACGGGTCGGTACGGATGTGTATCGACTACAGGGCACTCAACAACCTTACGATCAAGAACAAGTATCCGCTGCCGAGGATCGATGATCTCTTCAATTAGTTGAGTAGAGCGAGGGTATTTTTGAAGATTGATCTAAGGTCAGGCTACTATCAGGTGAAGGTGAAGAGGGAGGATATCCCGAAGACAGTATTCAGGACACGGTATGGCCAGTTCGAGTTTATGGTGATGCCGTTTAGGTTGACTAACGCCCCGGCGGTATTCATGAACCTGATGAATAAGGTATTCCACCAGTTCTTAGATAATTTCGTGGTGGTGTTCATCGATGATATCTTAGTGTACTCGAAGACTGCAGAGGAGCATGAGGAGCATTTGAGAGTGGTTCTGGAGACTCTCATGAAAGAGGAGCTTTATGGAAAGCTCTCGAAGTGTGAGTTCTTTCTGGATCGAGTTGACTTCCTGGGTCATATTATAACTGGAGATGGAATCTCAGTCGACCCGAAGAAGATCACGATAGTTGAGGCATGGACAGCACCGAGTTTAGTTGTGGAGGTCAGGAGCTTCCTGCGATTGGCAGGCTATTACAGGAGGTTCGTTCAGAATTTCTCTTGGATTGCAGAGCCATTGACTAGGATGACCCGAAATGACGTAGAGTTTATCTAGTTAGAGGAGTATCAGGCCGCTTTTGATGAGTTTAAGAAGCGGTTGACGATATCTCCGATTCTGATATTGCCATCATGATCAGGCGGGTACACTATCTATAGTGATACCTCAGGAAAGAATTTGGGTTACGTCTTGCAGCAGCATGGGAAGGTAATTGCCTATGCTTCCAGGCAGTTACGTTCGTATGAGAAGAACTACCCTACCCAGACCAAAGTGCTAGAAGTATGTGTTTACACAGAAGGAGCTTAACATGAGGCAACGAAGATGGTTGGAGTTAAGAAAGGACTTCCATATTTTATTGCAGTATCATCCAGGAAAGGCCAACGTGGTTGTCGATGCCTTGAGTAGGTATCCGACATCCATGTGTTTGACAGTAGATCATCACTTGCTAGCAGATCTGAAGAGCATGGGGATCAAGGTGATAGTGCTGGGAGTTGAGATGCAGATGTGGGGTCTGCAAATTCAGTCAGACTTAATAAAGAGGATCAAGTCGACTCAGTTCGACGATGTCGTTCTGCGGTGTATCCGATAGCAGGTTCGAGCAGGACTGGTGGATGAGTTTGTCATTGTAGAGGAGAGTACATTGAGGTACGGTTTCAGACTGTATGTGCCCAGTAGAGACCTTCGGGAGCAGGTTATGCAGGAGGCCCATCATTCTCAGTACTCTATGCATCCAGGTGCCAACAAGATATATAGAGATCTGAGGGAGTATATATGGTAGTATGGGATGAAGCGGGAGGTAGCACGCTTCGAAGCCAGATATTTAGTCTGCCAACAGGTAAAGGCAGAGAGGCAGAGGCTAGGAGGACTGTTACAGCCATTGCTTATTCCGGAGTGAAAGTGAGATCACATCATGATAGACTTCATTTCAGGATTGCCGCGTACACCAGGAGGGAAAGACGCGATTTGGGTCATCGTAGATAGATTGACCAAATTAGCCCACTTCTTGCCATTCAAAGTAGGTTTATCTACGGAGAGGCTAGCAGAGATATACGTGCGTCAGATTGTCAGACTTTATAGAGTTCCGATAAGCATTATCTCGGATCGAGATAGTCGCTTTACTTCCCATTTCTGGGGAGTCTGCAGACTAGTTTGGGCACTCAGCTTAAGTTTAGTACCGCATACCATCCTCAGACGGATGGACAGTCAGAGAGGACTATTCAGACTCTCGAGGACATGCTGCTAACTTGTGTCATGGACTTTGGAGGTTCCTGGGAGGATTATTTGCACTTGGTGGAGTTTATATAAAACAACAGTTTCCATGCCAGCATTGAGATGTCACCATTCGAGGCATTGTACGGGCGTAGATATCGTACTCCCTTGTATTGGGATAACGTTGGAGAATGAGCTTTATTGGGACTTGAGATAGTTGTGGACGCATCCGAGAAGGTGAAGCTAATCAGGGATCGACTTCGCATGGCGCAGGACAGACATCGACATTGGGCCGATAGCCACCCAGACCTTTGGACTTTGAGGTACAGCTTAGAGATATGATTAGAATTAGGATTGGTTTATTTTGTGATTTTTTGATTATTATAGTTAATTTGAGACATTGTTTGTTATTAGGTTGGAGATCTGGTTTTCTTGAGGATATCTCCAACACGTGGTACTATACGCTTTGGTGCAGGTTGGAAGCTTAGCCCGTGCTTCATCAGACCTTTCGTTATCAGCGGAAGAGTCGGTGACGTGTCATACAGGCTAGACTTGCTACTTGTATTAGAGGAAGTCCACAACAAATTTTATGTGTTCCAGTTGAGACGGTACATGACAGACCCTATCCATGTACTCGATTATTTCGAGATCGAGGTGGGACCTACTCTTAGCTATCCAGAACAGCCTGTACAGATTCTGGATCGATGAGAGAAGGTACTGAGGAACCAGACTATACCCTTGGTTCGCGTCGCATGGAGACATCATTCTCCATGAGAGTCTACCTGGGAGAGGGAGGATGAGATGCGCGAGCGATACCCTCATCTTTTTGGACCTTGAGATATGATTTTCTATCATTCTCATCAGTTTAGTTTTGCCTTCAATTTCGAGGACGAAATTATTTTAAGGAGCGTAGACTTGTCACTACCACATTTTTAGTCTAAGGATATTTTGGTCATTTTTGATATTTTTGTGAAATTGAATTTTTATAAATTAATTATGTGCTAATTATTTTGTTAAGCCTTAACCTAGAAGTTAACCTAATCTAGATATGCTCATGAGGCTAGATATTTGATTAGAACCTTCCTACTAAGTGCCATGATTAGTAATATCTAGATATTTGCTAGTAAGACCATACCTTTGATCATATATTTTGATCATATTTTCGTCTAATTTTTTATCATGCTTATCCGACCATACCTTTCCATTCAATCATGCTAAATTTTTTCATTTTTTATGCTTTTGAACTCGTGCTTTAATGATTTTACTCTTCTAAGTCATATTTAAAATTCTTTCACCTTGTGCCTAAATCCAAATCTCGATCGTTATTAAATCATGATACTTCAACTCCTTGAAGGTGATAATCGTAATTGGTCCTAACTAAATTTTGTTCCATTTTCTAGCTTGACCAAATTTTTGGTTGTTATCGATTGTGCCATGTTATGGGGGGTCATTTCAAATTCGTATGATCCTTGTACCTAGTCGTTGAGTGTATTTGCATTTGTAACTAATCGATTTTTTTTGAAATTTTTTGACTTTTTGAATTTCGAGGACAAAATTTTCTAAGGGGGAGAGATTTGTAACCCCGCTTTTCCAGTTTTAGAAAATTCCTGATAATTTAAATTTTTCCTTAGATTTTAACTATGTCAAATTTTCTAATTTAATTTTGTAAACTATCTTTCATGAAGTTAAATTAAGGGAATAATTAGTTAAATAACTAACTAATTGTTGTTGCAACTAACCAGATATTTTTCTAAGTTCCTAACTAACTTGAGTAGTCCCCATGGACCTAACAACCTTTTAACAGAATTGGGATATTTATGTAGTTTGTTTCTGAGAGGAGGGATCAAATTGTAATTTGACATTTATTCCTAACTTTATATAATTCATTGAAGAGAGAGAAATCCATTCTCTTCACTTCAAGGCTCTACACCAGAGCTCATATCCCTAAATTTTTCGCAAATCGAAGCCAAAACCCTAACCCTACACTTTAGGATCGAGCCATGGCGACGACGACGGCGGCGACTAGGCGCATACCCCTCCGATGATCAGGGCCATGGCGACGACGGCGACGACTTGGCGTGCACCCCTCCGGTAATCAGGCGGTGAATACAGAGCCGCCACTACAGCGGCATCGACTGACAATCACGCGGCGGACGTTCACCGTTCCACTTACCGACGTCGTAGACGTCGACGGGGCGCTTGTCTTCTCCGACGATTTCCCTCCTCCGGCGATTTTATCATTCTCGGCGTTGACAATCAAGATGAGCTCTCTGGAATCTTGAAAGAAATTGTTCTTCCATTGCCCTCACTCGATCTATAAATTAGGGCTCTACATAAATCGGGATTGAGGTCTTTATATTCGATCTTCATTCCTGATGACCCGGTCTTCTTTCCGGTGATCCGTCCTTCCTCGACGAACTTGGCAGCCAGTTCTTCGACGAGTAGCAGGTTCAGATCCTTCCCAGCCACGCTTCCTTTTCAACGGAGGATCTGCGAGTGCCGACAAAGACGAGGTGAGGTATTGATCAAAATTTTAATTGTAGATGAAGTCCTTGGCTGACTGATTAATTTGAGTCGTTCCTGTTCTGATTCTGGGTCAGAGACAAATGATTTTGGAGGGATTCAGACTTAGTTCGATCTGAGAAATCTTCGAACGTTAGAACCAAATCGAGGAGGAACTTCCAGATTACAGCTGGACATGAGGAAATGTGTCAGACTCTCTGAATCGAGTCTTCCTTCTGGGTTGAATTCTCTCCTTCAGGTATTAACCTATCTTCCCTTTGATTGTAGTTCCGTACAGAATTTGATATGATTAGCGATGGCCAGGATTGATAGAGTTGAGTGTTGCGTGTCCGGGTTGCGTTCGAGTATAGAAGAAGGAGCTGGATTAGTGCAGTATAGTGTTGAGGAGACCTGGGCTTGGTTCTAGCGTACGTTTTGCAATAGGAGTTTCAATTCTTAACTATGTATTTTTTAGTGAAGTTAGAATGCTTCACAATATTTGATATTCTTGCAATATAGTTGTATTAATTCCTATTTTTGATTCTTCTGAGTAGGATGGAGAATTCCCTTTTATTCGATTTGGTTGTACTTTATATTTTGTATTCAATTTTCTATTTTATTTTCTCTTGATTTAATTTCTTTAGGTTTATATGTGTTCCTGCAGTCTGCAATCTTTGATTTGGATATGGCGGGTTAGGTTAATGTAGGGTATGAATGGTTCTGTGGGCTGAAGGGAATTCCTATTATTTGAAACCATTCTAAGCCAATATAGCTGTGATTGTAGTGTGTACCTATGGTTGGCCAGGAGGATTGTGTTTGTATCAGTTGGTACCAAGAAGAGTTTTGATTAGAACAGAAGAAATGGGGATTCAATTTAGTTTGGCCATTGAGTATTCGAATCCAGTAAACGGAGGTGCTATGGACTTTAGGGAAGAATGTTGTGTTAGCTTTTTGTGTTGGCTCATTTGTTAATTTAACCTATTTTGTTTGATAGTTAAGTTGTGTATCCATTATAGTTGGTTAAGTTGTGTATCCATTATAGTTGGGTTTTGGTTTGTGGATTAGTTTTGTGGTGAGGTACGGGACATGTGGTGTTGCTTGTGAGTAAGTGTGGGGTTTGTATGAAGCAATGGTAAAGGTTTATCTTTATATTTAATTTTGTTCATTCTAAAGGTGTTATATGGTTTAAAAACATTTCGTAATTATTATTTTGGATAATAAGAGTTATTCCTAAAAATGAGTCTAATTCCAAATTAGTATTTATTCTATTTTACTTATCTAATATCTAATTAAACAGTTAGATTTGCCATTGAACCTAGATAAGTAAATAGTTAATAAGTAATTGGAAGTAGCTGGTACCTCTTGATTAACTAATACATTGTTTAGATCTTAACCAACTTGTACCTAATAAACAGGTGGACATACAACTTTACTACCCACTCTTGATCACCCTGAGCAAGGCAAGTATACTCCTCGGACTTGTCCATTACTTCATGTCTTGTGATTTCTATATTCATGCTTGTATCTACTTGTTGACACAATATTTCACGAGATTGTCTTATATCTTATTCCATGAGTTTACTTGTGTTTGGGTGGGAAAATACTACAGATGTGTGATCAAACCCGAGTTACAATTCATGTGAATAGCTTAGGTCCCGCATCGTGCATGCGGGATCGAAGCCGTACCATTTCATGTTCCCTGAATCTACCCAAGCCGATCACACACTCTGGATGTATTTCGATATATTGCACACGTTAGGTTCATTGTATATTTTATGTTCAGGTTTCATTTTATATTCCCTGCATTCCCTGTTTATTTCTTAGTATTCATGTTCAGGTTTTATTTCATGTTCTTATTTCTTGTACTTTGTATTTTTCCTGTATCCATTTCTATATCACGATGTTCATGTTCATTTCCCTGGATATACTTAGCTCCGCTCCTGATTAGTTCAAAGCACGCGACCCTGGAACTATTGATCCACCTATACTTGAGGGTTTTGAGCTTCTACTACCTTCGATCGTCCTACTATACCCATGGGTAGTACGCAATTGATGGAGATGTTTCAAGAGTTCTTTGACAACCAAAGGGAGCATGCCATCCTTTTCCAAGCTAGACTTGTAGATGCGATTTTCGAGCCAAGAAGGACCTCTGACTTCCAGATTCTTAGACCTTTGAACTTCTCCGATACTAAGCACATTCCTTGCACCAAAAAGCAGAACCAGAACTTAGAGCCTCTACTTCTGGAGATCATCTAAGTCTCTGAAGGCCCGACTCCTCTGATTGAAGTCACCAACCAGGAGATCCAGCACGTAGTACGTACCACAAAACAAGACAGAAAGTTGAAGGCCAAGAGAGACATGAAGACTTATGATAGAGATAGCAACTACTCTAGACCCGTAACGCGTCGCAATACTCAGACAACACCTCTTCAGTCGTATCATCAGCCGCATCATCAGAGGCAGATTCAGACTCGCCTTCATTGTATTTTTTGCAAGAGGATATGACACCACTACGACGAGTGACACAGGAGACTGAGGATATGCTTGTACTGCTAATCGTCTGCCCACCAAGTCAAGGATTGTTCAGAGACCACTGATCATACTGCCCAAGAACGAGCACGAGGAGCACCAAGACTGCAGCAAGGGGACCGTCCCTCCAGATTCAACAATCGCATGGAGCACTACTGCAAGGACCAGCTTACGTAAGGATAGCTAAAGAAGTTGAAGTGATTCCAGTTCCAGAAGAAATATTGAAGGCGAACTGAAGATAGAAGACTCCTTTGCATGGATGGAGAAGACTATGAATCGTGTTTTGCATTCCAATTCCCTTTGGATTTTCTCTTAACACCTAAAACTTCCTTGTTCCCTATTTGAGAATTGTTAGACTCTGTTTTGGTCCCTGGTCAAGATTTATTTTGAGATATTGTTTCTTATTCAAGATCTTGTTTCCTATTCGAAACTCTGGTTTCTATTCAAGATTTTGCTTTCCGTTCGAGACTTGTTTCATATTCACTATTCAATGCCCTGTTTTTATTTACTATTCATGACTTGTTTCCTATTTTTAGCTTCTATTAGAAATATTGTTCCCTATTCAAAACTTGGTTGCTATTTGAGATTTTATTTGAGATTTTAATTCCGATTGGAAACTTTGTTCTCATTCGAAGCATTGTTCGAACTTTCGTTTTCAAGACTTGTTTGAGATTCAGTTCATATTCAAGAATATTCCATTTGGGACCTTGTTTGATATTTCGTTTCCTGTTCGAGATATTGTTTTCTATCCTAGACCTTGTTTCCACTTGAGATTTTGTTTCTATCTGGGACTTTGTTTGAAGAAATTGTTTCCTACTCACGATTTGTTGAGAACTTGTTCCATTCAAAACCTTGTTTGAGTTCCGCTTCTATTCGAGACTTCGTTTGAAGACTTCATTTTCTATTTTGAGATTCTGACTCGTTCCTTATGAGATTTTGTTTCCTATTCATGACTTGTTCCTATTCAAGAAATAATTTATTTCTGTTCCTGACCTTGTTTGACCTTGTTTCCTGTTCGAGATTTTCTAATCGAGAATTGTTTCCATCCACTACTAAAATATGCTATATTAGCGACGTTGTTTGGCGACGACATAAAATACCGTCGCTAAATATGTAATATAGCGACTCCCTTATATTGACATCGCAAAACGTCGCTGAAGAGCGACGTTCAGCGACATTAGATAAATTACATCGCGGAATAGCGACGTTCAGCGACATATTATTAAAATATGTCGCCATATATTAAAATGGTTGTGACGTTTAGCGACGTCGACTGTTGCCGTCGCTAACTTTTTTACTTAGGTCGCAGTACTATTTCCTTTTCCCCCCTCACTCGAAAATTTCATAATTTTCATCTTCCCTCGAGCTCTCGGCGACTCCCTCCCCCCCCCCCCCCCCCCGGCGACCCCTACCCCACCCCCACCCCCCGTCGAGCTCCTCCTCCCCCAATCCGAGCTACTCCTCCTCTCCGGTAAACCCTAACATAACTCCTCCTCCTCCTTCTCTTCCCTCCCCACACACACACAGAGACACACACACACACAGAGACACACACACACACGGACACACACATACACGGACACGCGGACACACACACACACACACACACACGGACACACACACATCTATTGTGTGTGTTTGAGTAGGGATGGCAACTTCCCCCGAATCCGACGGGGACCCAAATTTTTTTCCCCGTTGGGGACGGATTTGGGGATATAGAAATAGGGATGGGGACGAAAATGGGGATTAAACAAAATACCTATTAACAATAACAACAAGGCTCATGTATCCGAGCATGTACCTACCCCGCATATAGGAAGGCCACAGACTAGTGGAAACCAGGTGAGGATTTCGAAGGCATGTTAGGCATGAACTCCTCTTTGATATCCATTAGACAATAATATGTGAACTTCCCTTTATATTCAAACTGATACCAAGTCAATGCAAGAGTGTCCATGTTATGTTATAAGGTTTTTACCTAGATATCAGATTTGACTAGCATATCTAGGTAGCAATTGGTACCAGAGAGTGCTGATACCAAGTCACTGCAAGAGTGCACATGACTTGGGGCTATGTACTAGCAGACCTGTAAATAGGTGCCTGTGTGAGTAGAAGGGTCTGTAGCAATTTGAGGAATAAGTAGGATTTAATTCATTCCTTTGTATAAGTGTTCACTTGTAGAAAAGTTGGCCATGGTGATGTTCCCAGTTCTAGTTAGGAACCTCATATGGGGCTCTGATACCTGGTAATGCCTAGGGACAGGTTAAGCCTCAGGATATTAGGCACTGGAGTAGGCTTATGCATAATATTTTAAAGTACATGATAGTATCTGATTTGAGATACTTGCAGCAGACAGTTAGTAAAGAGTGGTTTACAGTCATAGAGCAGATGGGTGTTTAGTTATGGGCTTGAACCCGAGTGGGTAAGTTGGTATCAGGACATCAAAGGCTTGTGTACTAACAAATAGGCTTAGAGGGTAGGTGCTTGTACCCACTATTATGCTCGGATACATGAGTACATTGTTAAACGGGGACGGGGATGGGGATAAAAATTTTAATCCGATCGGGGATGGAGTACATTGTTAGATCATTAGCTAGTATTAGAGAGAGAATTATTGTAATTGCCAAGTGTAGGTAAGGATTGGGTATCTCAAGATACTAAGTTATAAGGTAAATATAGCTACATATGTGTGTGTGTGTGTGTGTGTGTGTGTGTGTGTGTGTGTGTGTAGAGTTGAGAGTAATTGATTAGTGTGTGATACTAAATGTATATGGGGATATAGATATTAGTGTGTGTATGCATTAGCTATAGGTTTGTATAGTATTTGAGAGTGTGTAAGTGTGTGTAATATTAAGGTATATATATAATAAGGTAACAATTATGTGTGTCTATGTGAGTATAGTAGAGTGGTATGTGAGTGTGTAGTATAGGCTTGAGTATGTGTCCTGAGGGTGTTCAGTCGAGTGTCAGTCAATCTAGTATACTATTTATTTACCTCTATATCATACTAGGAGACTTATTTAGTACTAGTTGTGGTTGTAATTAGTTGATATTATATTCAAGTCTTGTCAATAATGTCTTTAATTTTGTGATGGGGTCTTAGATATCGGTTGTAGGTGACATTATATATATATGGTCTGGCGATATCGAAACGAATCTAGTGTGTCTGAATGAGATATCGATTGTAGGTGACATTATATTCATGGGGTCTTTGAATTTGTCATGAGGTCTTAAATATCGGTTGTAGGTGACATTATATTCAAGTCTTGAAAATTGATGTTAAGACAATTTTCAACTTGACCCTGGCGATATCGAAACGAATCTAGTGTGTCTGAATGAGATTGGCATCAGTAAGAATCGATAGCATATGTGTACACGTTAGATGCACAAGAACATATGTGCGATATAACATGGTTATTAGTAACTGTCCGCTACTAATGTGTGTTCCATAATAAGACATAATATACGTATTTGTGCCTATTGGATAATGTGTGTCCATATTTGTAGAATTATTTCCAAATGGATATGAATTACTACTTGTGGAATCGTTCATGGATGTACAATCATCGTCCTGATGATATGTGTGGTGTGCGGAATGAATACATAACGGGAGTAGAGCAGTTCCTGTAGTTTGCTAAGGCGTTCCCTCAGTACATGAATGTCACCAAAATTAAGTGTCCGTGTGTGAAATGTCATAACGTGAAATATTATCCAGAAGTGGAAGTGACATATCATTTGTACTCGAGGGGTTTCACGCCTAATTACTATCAGTGGACCGCACACGAAGAACTTGTGTCTTTAGCATCAGAGCCGGAGCCTTATGTTGAGCCGTATATGCATGCAGAACCTAATTTTGTCTCAGATAATCATGCATACGACGATGGGTGCGTGAACATGGTTTTCGACGCTGCGAGACCTAGTTTTGTTCATGATGCAGCTGAGGAGGCACCGAATGTCGATGCTGCAAAGTTCATGGAGTTGCTGGAGAATGCAAGGACTCCATTGTATCCTGATTGTGAGGATCATTCACCGTTGGAGGTGGTTACAAGACTATTGAGCATTACGTCAGATTTTAACATGTCGCAAGAATGCTACAACCGAGTGTTGGAGTTGATTATAGAGATCTTGCCGGCGGGTGCTAAGTTACCTAAAGACTTATATCGGTCTAAGAGGATGGTGAGATCGCTCTGGATGGGATACGAGAAAATCGATTCTTGTCGCAATGGGTGCATGTTGTACTACAAAGACGACAAGGACACAGATATGTACAGATTTTGTGGTGCTGATCGCTATAAGACAACTAGTACAGGAAGAAGGTCTACCGGTGCAAGAAGACCGACCGATTCAATGCACTACTTGCCTTTAACGCCGCGGTTGCAAAGATTATTTATGGTGAAAGAGACGGCCGAAAATATGAGTTGGCACATGTGAGAACAGATTGAAGGAGTGTTGGATCACCCATCCGATGGAGAAGCGTGGAAGCACTTTGATCGAGTGTATCCTGATTTTGCTTCAGATTCGCGTAATGTCAGGTTGGGGCTATCTTCTGACGGTTTTACTCCTTTTGGTCTTTCGGGATCCCAGTATTCGTGCTGGCCTGTGATTGTCACTCCGTATAACCTACCGTCTTGGATGTGCATAAAGACTCAGTACATGTTTCTAACCGTTACAATTCCTGGTCTGAATAATCCCAAGAGGAACATTGATGTGTACTTACATCCTTTGATAGATAAGTTGAATCAGTTGTGGAAAGTAGGCGCTAACACTTACGATGTTTCCAGGAAGCAGAATTTTCAGATGAAGGCAACCCTTATGTGGACCATCAACGACTTTCCGGCCTATGGAATGTTATCTGGATGGAGCACTCATGGTCGTCTCTCATGTCCATATTGCATGGATCGTACTAAGGCTTTTCGCTTGAAATACGGAGGAAAACCATGCTTCTTTGATTGTCATCAACAATTTCTGCCAAAAGATCATCCGTTCAGAAGGAACATGAATGCATTCCGTGCCGACGTTGTAGAGAAGGGTGATCCACTGCCAAGGTGGTGCGGAGCCACGATATGGGAGGAGGTTAGAGATTTTCCAAGTGCTATCGAAGATCCTACAACTGAGTTCAAGTGCGATAGATTTGGTAGAGATCATAACTGGACAAAGAGGAGCATATTCTGGGATCTGCCATATTAGAGTACCAATCTGATCAGACATAATCTTGATGTCATGCATATTGAGAAGAATGTTTTTGATAACATAATTAATACTGTGATAGACGTAAAGGGAAAAACGAAAGACAATCCCAAGGCCAGGTTGGACTTAGAAGAAATATACAAACGCCCTGCGTTGCATTTGATAGAGGAGAATGAAAAACAGTTCCCATCGAAGTCAATTTTCTCACTGGACAAGGAGGATAAAGTGAGACTTTGTCGGTGGATCTAGGGCCTAAAATTTCCTGACGGATATGTGTCAAATCTGAGAAGATGTGTCGATCCGAAGGAAAATAAATTGACGGGTATGAAGAGCCACGATTGTCACGTATTCATGGAGATGTTAATTCCGATTGTATTTCAGGAATTCTTACCGCATGCAGTTTGGGATCCATTGACGGAGCTTAGCATATTCTTCAGGGATCTTTGTTCTAAGAAATTGCTCGTTGATCGTCTAGAAAAGCAAGAGAAGGACATTGCGGTAACACTGTGTAAGCTAGAAAGGATGTTTCCTCCTGGATTCTTCGACTCTATGGAGCATTTGCTGATTCATCTATCCTATAAGGCACGTATTGGTGGACCCGTCGAATATCGATGGATGTACCCGTTTGAGCGACATTTGAATCACCTAAAAAAAAGATAAAAAATAAGGCATGGGTCGAGGGTTCTATTTGTGAAGCCTATGTTCTCGAGGAGATTACAAACTTTTGTTCGATGTATTTCAAGCCTCATGTTGCAACTAATAGAATGAGAGCTTCCAGAAACAACGACGGAGATCATGAATATAATGATACAATACTGAAGGTATTCAATGCCCCAGGAAAGCCATCGGGTAAAATAAAAAAGAGATATCTGAATGATGATGAGCTAAGGGCTGCTCCGGTGTATGTATTACTCAACTGCGACGATGATGAAGTAGAGAAGCTAGAGGGGTAAGTAATTAATACGTCTACATTATTTTTAATAGTGTAGATTATTATAATATTATATTAATTGAACGATATTGTTTTCAGCATATTTAATGATGATGTGAGGTTAGGTAGGCCACACATAACAGAAGAAGAACTAGAACAAGAAATGAGACGTTATTTTCCATCATGGTTGAGTGCATATATAAGACTTGAGAACTCTGTAATTACCTTTCTATATATGCACTTGAGAATGAGCTTAATTTATTTTTTCGTAGTATTTAGGTCGATCGTCCATACGCAAGACTTGAGAATGAGACTATTAGAACGCTAGCCAAGGGACCAATTTATGCTGCAAAAATATGGCCAAGCTACTGTATTAATGGGTTTAGGTTCAAGTCAACAACTTGCCCGATCAGAGACAACTTTGTGGATCTCGAATCCACCAAAAATAGTTGTTTGTGTATCAGATCTTCGAACTACAAAGATGTTGATGCGGACAACGATTTCTATGGCGTCCTATGGAAGATTGTGGAGCTGACATATAGTTATGGAATAGAGCCTGCTAAGATTGTGTTATTCAGGTGTGATTGGTTCTATCCGATTGAAGGTCAAGGTTGGAAAGTAGATAAGCACGATCTTGTGGATATAAACTATCGGCGTCGATATCAAGCCTATAAACCATTTTCCCTATCAAGTCAGGCTCAGCTCGTGTACTTTACAAGTTATCCTAAACGGGGAATAACAAGGTCGGACTGGTGGGCATTATGCAAGACCAAAGCTAGAAATATCTTTGAGGTTGACGATATAGCTTATCAGGAGGATGAACTACCTATTATAACAAATATTATAGAAGTGGACACGACGAAAGTTCCTCATTACACATCTAATTGTGTAGAAGAAGTAGAATTATCTGAAGAGAAAGATGCAGATAAAAGTGAAGATGTAGAGGAGGAATAAGAAGAAGAAGATGAGCTAAACGAACTAGATGAATTTTCAGAAGAGGATTAAATCTGTATGTTTTTTTATCATCATATTTGACACTTTAGTGACACTTTTATCATATAAATCTGTGACACTTTAGTGACACTTTTATCTGTGAATATAAGATTTTTTAAAAATATGTGATGTCTATCATATAAATATGTATATTTGTTTTATTGTCATATGTTATTATCAGGTATGACTAGACCAGGAGGAGGACGACGCGGAGAATATTATATTAGGCAGTCCCGTCTGCCTCGGACTGGGGATGTAGATTCCGTACCCTCATCTTTATCTTTGAGTATGCCAGTGTACCGTTCTTTTCCCGGTCCATTATCGGGACAGGGCAGTTCCAGCAGCTTGGCGACTCCTCCCTCGTCGTCCAGCATTCCTAATCCCGCGTCCAGTATTCCTCCCACGTCCAGCTTTCCTCCTGTCGACAGCTCTATAGGAAGAGCCGACGCCGAGCATATAGAGGACGGCGATCAGACTGATCCTGCCCAGGCAGGAGGTGAGAGCGACCCTCTATACGCTCCTCCGAACGAGACGCGTATGAAAATTTAGACGGACGGGCCTACAAAGTAAGTTAATTAGTTAATATATATTTCTCAAATGATTATATATACATATATATTCATGAAATTTATTATTGTATAGATATCGGCCTCCTGCAGTACAGAGACAGCTGGGGTTATTTCTGAGACAGAACTATGGTGGGCCTTGGATTAACTACTCAGATGCTCCCGCAGATAGGAAGGCCTTTTGGTTGGCCCACTTTAAGGTAAAAAATTTGTTTATTTTTAAATTTTAATAATCATTTGTGTATATTATATAACTTTTCTACTTTACTTCTTGTAGAGGACCTATTTCTATCTACCACACCGGGCGGCGAAGATCGAGGCCCAGTAAGTGGTGTGGTGGCTCCATTCTGATGACGGAGCATTTTTGTCGTCTGGTACGTTTCCTATAACGGACATCATTTTATATATAGTTGGATATAATGTTTAATACTAATAATAGATAATATATTTTAACAGGTAAAAAAGGGTGAGGACCCGAACATGGTGACCGTCTTCCTGGTCACCCATCGGAGGGCTGGAGAGTTCATTGACGAGAGGGCGACGCATGCATATGTACGTTCTATTCTTTATATTAATTTAATATAATTTAGAAAATAGGAAAATAGATATCAATATAGATTTTAGCAAATACTTACACGTTAGCAAACATTGTTCTAGGCTGAGTTTCTTCGGCTATAAGAGGAGGCGGCTGCTGCTGCTAGTACGCCAGCAGAGGGAGGGGCTGGTACTTCCTTCCAGCCGCCTACAGCTTCGTTGCCGGACGACCTCTGTATGACCACCGTTAGCGGTCTTCAGAAGGGTACGTACTACGGTACGGGATCCTACGACGCCATTTGGCTTCAGAGTCATCCCGGGCCCCTCTGTCAGTGTGCAGTCTCCAGCTTCGCAGGCATCATCACGGGCTTAGGATATTGGTCGTCAGATCGACGAGCTGTGTCGCCAGTTGCAGCAACAGATTTCTGATCACCATACCGCAGAATGACGATCCGACGATCCGATGATCACCGAACGATTTGATGTGGTCAAGCACAATATACATGAGCTGATGAGTCTGCAACAGGCTACAGCTGCCAGCTTGTACACGCTCATCGAGTCTACGCAGCACACAAAGCGTAGACAGGTCGAGCTGGAGGGATTACAGAGGATCATGTTTGCCTCACTCACTCAGGTACAAACTTCGATTGAGGAGAGTACTCAGAGGATGGTGAGTACCCTTGCTGCGCATGGTGAGCGACTGCGAGAGCTGGAGCAGATACGTCCTCCCGGTCCATCGACGTCGCCGACTCCAGATATTGTACTGCCTCCTACTGCTCCTACGGTGCAGCTCACACAGGAGCAGTATTAGTACATGCTATCCCAGATGCGCGACAGGGGTCCTCAGTGATCCAGTAGATTTTTTTATCATCTTTGTATGTATTGGCCCTATGGGCCCATTGACTGTTCTGTACACTGATTTTTATTCTTATTTGCCCTCCATTGTGGACATGTATATTTGTTGGATATTTACTTTGTGATATTTACTTTGTTGGTATTTTCATTGTGATATTTACTTTGTGATATTTACTTTGTGATATCTGCGACGGGGATGACAAATATAACTACGCTGGGTTATAAGCGATGATCTGATATACAAAGGAGGTGCTGCCCAATTTTTAAAAAATATGTTTGGTATTTTGTGATGATGTGTGTCTGTGTAAACAAAGACACACAACATAACAAAAATATCAAACATATTTTTTTTAATTTTTTTTATAATATCTGCGACGTATAGCGACATTCTGCGACGTAAACAGACGTTGCTAATTAGCGCCATCATGTCGCTATCCGTCGTAATCCGTCGCTCAGTAGCTGACGTGGCACAGAGTTGACGTCGCTAATTTGGTCACTATACGTCGCTAAACTGCTGACGTGGCATGCATGCCATGTTAGCACATAAAAAGGAACGACGTCGCTATGTAGTCGCACAGCGTCACTAATTTGGGACGTTACTATTCGTCGCCCTCCGTCGCCAATTTTGCGACGACCCAGCGACATTATGGTGACGTCGCAAATAGCGACGTCGGGCGACGAATTTGTCATCTGCGACTAGCTTTTTTGCGACCTTCATTTTCCGTCGCTAAAGTCGTCACTAATTACCTTTAGCGACGTATTTTCCTGAATTAGCGACGTATTTTCCTTAATTAGCGACATATTTGGTCGTCGCTAATTTGGCTTATTTTAGTAGTGATCCGCGACTTCGTTAAATTTTGATTCCTTAGTTGAGATTTTGTTCTTATGGAAAATTTGCTTCGTATTCAAATTTTTTTCGAAACTTCGTTGCTACTCGAGAATTGGTTGAACTTTGTTTTCGGTACGAGATGTTATTTCTTATTTTATCTTCTATCTGATACTTTGCTTCTATTCACCATTCGAGACTCTGTTATTCCTTCGAGATAGCGTTCCATATACAGTATTACCATCCCAGATTTTATTTGAGATTTCGGTTACTATTTGAAACTTCGTTCCCTATTTGAAACTTAAAATCTCTCTCTTTGCCCATTTTAATAATCACTACTCGTTGATTGGATCCCTTGTTGCTTCTTAGTACCTAATAAACCCTTGGATTCTAACAGACAGATAACATCACTTTATGGTGACTTGGAATATCAGAACTCATTTAGATTTTTTGAAACCTTTATAATTTCTATCGATAAGGTCGAGAGGCTATTCGATGACATACTAGGGTGCGGCAGTTGCGCGCTGCAGCCTTTATCTGGATTGCAGAGACTGAAAGTTCACTGCAGCCAGCAGCGCACTGGCGAGGCATGAACTCTAAAGTTGAAGTGATTTTAGACATTCATAGGTTTCGAGTATTATGGAGATTTTGTCATGTCCTTCAATTCTTGTTCTCTTGGGTTGCTTCATCAATAATTGTTGGAAATAGATAAAGTTGATAGAATACCCAGTGACATATTGTTATTTGAGTCACAGAGCCGAAAGTCCACTGCAGTCAGATATATACTGGCGGGATAGGGATTCTAAGTTAAGTAATTCAAATATATATATATATATATATATATATATATATATATATATATATATATATATATATATATATATATATATATGCGTGTGTTTTTAGATACAATAGAGGCTATATCCCATTTTTATATGATTATTGAATTTTGAGAATCACAAATCCATGCATGTTCACCTTGATAGTTCCATGCATTTCCTCAACCAAATCGTACAATTTCCCTTCTTACATATTATTGTTGGATCATTTAATTTTTTTCCAATAAATATACATTGCCAGATTTTGATTCCAGTATAGATTTTTAAAAAATCGTGCATATAATTTGATCATATTTTCGTCTAATTTTTTTATCATGCTTATCTGACCATACCTTTCCCATTCAATCATGCTAAATTTTTTTCATTTTTTATGCTTTTGAATTCGTGCTTTAATGATTTTACTCTTCTAAGTCATATTTAAAATTCTTTCACCTTGTGCCGAAATCCAAATCTCGATCGTTATTAAATCATGATACTTCAACTCCTTGAAGGTGATAATCGTAATTGGTCCTAACTAAATTTTGTTCCATTTTCTAGCTTGACCAAAATTTTGGTTGTTATCGATTGTGCCATGTTATGGGGGGTCATTTCAAGTTCGTATGATCCTTGTACCTAGTCGTTGAGTGTATTTGCATTTGTAACTAATCGATTTTTTCTTTTTTGAAATTCGTGGACTTTTTGAATTTCGAGGACGAAATTTTCTAAGGGAGAGAGATTTGTAATGCCGCTTGTCCAGTTTTAGAATATTCCTGATAATTTAAATTTTTCCTTAGATTTTAACTATGTCAAATTTTCTAATTTAATTTTGTAAACTATCTTTCATGAAGTTAAATTAAGGAAATAATTAGTTAAATAACTAACTAATTGGTGTTGCAACTAACCAGATATTTTTCTAAGTTCCTAACTAACTTGAGTGGTCCCCATGGACCTAACAACCTTTGAACGGAATTGGGATATTTATATAATTAATTTCTGAGAGGAGGGATCAAATTGCAATTTGACATTTATTCCTAACTCTATATAAATCATTGAAGAGAGAGAAATCCATTCTCTTCACTACTAAACTCCACACCAGAGCTCCTATCCCTAAATTTTCCTCAAATCGAAGCCGAAATCCTAACCTTACTCTTTAGGATCGAGCCATGGCGATGACGACGACGACGACGGCGACTAGGCGCGCACCCCTCCGGTGATCAGGGCCATGGCGACGACGACGGCGACTAGGCGCGCACCCCTCCGGTGATCAGGTGGTTAAGACAGAGCCGCCACTACAGCGGTAACGACTGACGATCACGCGGTGGATGTTCATCGTTCCACTTCCCGACGTCGCAGACAGCGACGGGGCGCTCGTCTTCTCTGACGATTTCCCTCCTCCGGTGATTTCATCGTTCCCGGCATCGACAATCAGGATGAGCTCTCTGGAATCCTTTAAAGAAATTGTTCTTCCATTGTCCTCACTCGATCTACAAATTATAGCTCTGCATAGATCGGGATTGAGGTCTTTATATTCGATCTTCATTCCTCATGGCCCGATCTTCTTTCCGGTGATCCGTCCTTCCTCGACGAACTTGGCGGCCAGTTCTTAGACGAGTAGCAGGTTCAGATCCTCCCCAGCCAAGCTTCCTTCTCCACGGAGGATCCGCGAGTGCCGGCAAAGACGAGGTGAGGCATTGATTGGAATTTTAATTGTGGATGAAGTCCTTGGCTGACTGATTAATTTGAGTCGTTCCTGTTCTGATTCTGTGTCAGAGACAAGTGATTTAGGGGGATTTAGACTTAGTTCGATCTGAGAAATCTTCGAACGTTAGAACCGAATCGAGGAGGAACTTCCAGATTACAGCTGGACACGAGGAAACGTGTTAGACTCTTTGAATCGAGTCTTCCTTTCGGGTTGAATTCTCTCCTTCAGGTATTAACCTATCTTCCCTTTGATTGTAATTCCGTACAGAATTTGATATGAGTAGCGATAGCCAGGATTGATAGAGTTGAGTGTTGCGTGTCCGGGTTGCGTTCGAGTACAGAAGAAGGAGCTGGATTAATGCAGTATGGTGTTGAGGAGACCTGGGCTTGGTTCTAGCATACGTTTTACAATAGGAGTTTCAATTCTTAACTATGTATTTTTGAGTAAAGTTAGAATGCTTCACAGTATTTGATATTCTTGCAATATAGTTGTATTAATTCCTATTTTTGATTCTTCTGAGTAGGATGGAGAATTCCCTTTTATTCGATTTGGTTGTACTTTATATTTTGTATTCAATTTTCTATTTTATTTTCTCTTGATTTAATTTCGTTAGGTTTATAGGTTTATATGTGTTCCTGTAGTCTGTAATATTTGATTTGGATATGGCAGGTCAGGTTAATGTGGGGTATGAATGGTTCTGTGGGATGAAAGGAATTCCTATTATTTGAAACCATTCTAAGCCAATATAGTTGTGATTGTAGTGTGTACCTATGGTTGGCCAGGAGGGTTGTGTTTGTATCAGTTGGCGCCAAGAAGAGTTTTGATTAGAACAAAAGAAATGGGGATTCAATTTAGTTTGGCCACTGAGTATTCGAATCCAGTAAACGGAGGTGCTATGGACTTTAGGGAAGAATGTTGTGTTGGTTTTTTGTGTTGGCTCATTTATTAATTTAACCTATTTTGTTCGATAGTTAAGTTGCGTATCCATTATAGTTGGTTAAGTTGTGTATCTATTATAGTTGGGTTTTGGTTTGTGGGCTAGTTTTGTGGTGAGGTATGGGACATGTGGTGTTGCTTGTGAGTAAGTGTGGGGTTTGTATGTAGCAACAGTAAAGGTTTATCTTTATATTTAATTTTTTTCATTCTAAAGATGTTACATGGTTTAAAAACATTTTGCAATTATTATTTTGGATAATAAGAGTTATTCCTAAAAATGAGTCTAATTCCAAATTAGTATTTATTCTATTTTACTTATCTAATATATAAAGTTAAATAATTAGATTTGTCATTGAACCTAGATAAGTAAATAGTTAGTAAGTAATTAGAAGTAGCTGGCTACCTCTTGATTAACCAATATATTGTTTAGATGTTAACCAACTTGTACCTAATAAACAGGTGGACATACAGCTTTACTATCAACTCTTGATCACCCTGAGTAAGGCAAGTATACTCCTCGGACTTGTCCATTACTTCATGTCTTGTGATTTCTATATTCATGCTTGTATCTTCTTGTTGACACGATATTTCACGAGATTGTCTTGTATCTTATTCCCTGAGTTTACTTGTGTCTGTGAGAGAAAATACTACAGATGTGTGATCAAACCCGAGTTACAATTCATGTGAATAGCTTAGGCCCCGTATCGTGCCCGCGGGACAGAAGCTGTACCATTTCATGTTCCCTGAATCTACCCAAGCCGATCACATACTCTGGATGTATTTCGATATATTGCATACGTCAAGTTTATTATATATTTCATGTTCAAATTTTATTTCGTGTTCCCTGTATTTTCTGTTTATTTCTCAGTATTCATGTTCAGGTTTTATTTCATGTTCTTATTTCTCGTACTTTGTATTTTTTCTGTATCCATTTCCATATCATGATGTTCATGTTCATTTCCCTGGATATACTTAGCTCCGCTCTTGACTAGGATATGTTGCAGGTGTATTTGCAGGATATTGTTCTACCTTATGGGCCAGAGCCCGGGATCTTAGCTGAGCAAGATGGAGTCATGACTTAGCTTGAGATTTCAGGTAGATCGTTTTAACTCTTCCTCTAAATATTGTATGTTGTGAGTTCATAGTGTTTTTCTTCTTGTTGTCTCTAGTACTTTTATGATATTATGATCGGTGGATTATGGTGATCATTTTGGGATTCGATATTATAGATGCTGTGGTTTATATTCATTCTTATCTGGACTTGTAGTTTCCCTAGGATTGATACAGCTTACTTTATCGTGTCTAACGACGAAGGCTGGACGTGTCCGACTCGTATCCGATTATCCGGGAGCGGGTCGTGACAGTAGTGCTCGGGTGCCCTGCTACCCGAGCATGAAATCTCCCTGTGTCCGACACTTTGACACGTGCCACTTGGTACAGAGCTCGGGGACACGATTGACATCGTGTCCCCCAAGACTCGTGTCCATTGGATTCATGTCGGACGTGTTATAGCTCACGCACAAGTTTTGCACTAACCTGTGCATCGTTGAATCATTTGACTGACACGCATATCTGTCCCTCGTGGACACGTCGTGGACACCAAGTGAGGTGTCGACCACCTAGACCTACCCTCCCTGGACACGTAGACACTAGTGTACTGTGTTGTGTTCTGTGTGGCTTGACACAACCCCACGAGACACAGTTCACTGCACACAACAACAGGTTTTCTGATACTTAGTATTCCTGTGTTTTGGACGCTTGTATTCAGTTCCTGGGCACGTAGACACCCCCTAACACGTGCGCATATGTGTGACACCTCCGTGCACTTAATTCCCTATTTAAAATTGAGTGTTATCATGGTAATTTGGATTTTGGTGTTTGGTTCACAATACTGAACAATATGAGTAGATATTTGGGTTTTAGTAATTTCCAATTTTGCATACATGTTAGTTTGCAGTTATGTTAATCTGGACATAATATTTTGGCTTAGGGATTTGATCATATATGCATGCTTGTTATAATGTGTGATTTCATACTAAACTGTTAAACTGAAATCTGAGTTTTGATGTATATGCATATATTATGAACAAGTATGTAACTGGGTTTGGGGATATATGGGGTTTGGGATTGATCATATCTGCAGGTATCTTATAATGTGTGAGTTCCTATTAAATGGTTAACTAAGTTTGATTTATATCCATATAGGAGCATTGTTTTGAGATGTATATTAAATACATAAAAATGAGATTTCACTTACCTGTGTACATTAAACTGAATATTATATTACCTCTGCACACTAGTGTATACACAACACTATACCAACTGAACACATGTCATAACCTGCACATTGAAATGTCTGCACATTGAACAACCTGCACACTGTTAACTGAGGGCAATTACCTGATTACACTCACTCACACACTCCTATATATACTTATACATGTAATGTATATATGATAGTGTAGTATATACATGTAAATATGTGTAATGTATAGTATAATACATGAATTGGAATGGTATGTTAACTATATGTGATAGTGGCTATATGCCATGTATTGATAGATATATATATAGTTAGATATATATATATATGTATATATGGTATACATTTATACATATACACATTGGCATTGGTTAGACTAGACTTAGACTAGTGGGCTAGTTGTCCAAGAGTTGACATTGACCTAGAATAATGTAGAATACATAGTACACTTAAATTATAACCTCTGGATACATCATAACTTGTGTTGCTCTAAATAGGACTCAGATACCTCGATTCGGACATGTTATGCTCACAGACATTTAGGATCTTAGGCGAGTACATTCTATGATCGTTTCATACTTGTTAGGATCTATATTCTTGCTCTAGACTATTTTACTTGATTCTGACATTTGTTATCACGGATTGGTACTATATGGATTTTTTCATGCGATGTTATCCCCTTAACGGATACATCGAATATTTCGTGTTCGTGTATCTTATCTTGGGCATCGTGTACTCCTTGTATTCGTGTTATTTGTGTACAAATCGTGTAAAATTGTGTACTCTCATGTGCTCACATGATCTTCGTGTACAAACTAAACTTCGTGTACAATAATATAACTTGACTGGATCCTTGTATATTAATCGGGGACGGGGGAGTAGAAGTGGTTATGTGATTACTCTATTAGTTTACTCATGTATAACCTCTGTAGATTACTCGTGTATAACATTGTGCCGGTTACATAACCATCTTGTGCTCTAAATCACTAGTCACTTACAGTTCTTACTTATCATACGGATATTTCTAGTTTACCATATCTCTCTTATCTTTCATGTACATTCTTACAATCTTACTCTATTGTTTGCTTTACATTTTCTGCCATGATATGAACTGCGTGAGAGCTTTTTTGCTCGTTTCTGTCCTGACTGGACCTGTTGAAAATATTACAGAGGATGATGAGGACTTCTGTGCCACCTACTACGGAGCCCACTTAGACGACACCTGTGAGTTGGTTCCATAGGAGGATCCAGTAGTAGCAGCTGAGGACACCATCCCTATAGTCTAGGCTAGATAGCTAGACTATTTATCTTATTTCATTGTCTTTGTATTGACATTATGAGTTGTATTATATTTCTGGATGTTGAGATGTTGTGTCGTTTAGACACTTAGTCTTATTTTCTTCTATTTGTATGTTCTTTATTTGAGATTTCATATCTATCGTATCGTGCTACTTCTACTTTAGAATCGTGATTGAGATGTACCTTCTGTATTGTCCTCCGATTGGAGAGTATATCTTATGCAGTTACATTTATACTGTGTTAGATGTATGTGACCTAGGACAACGTTCTACCTCTGACACTGCGGCGTAGGCTGGACGTACCCACTTCTCGTGCCCTTACACTGGGTGCGGGTCATGACAATAAGCCCCCAAAAGAAACTAGATTTTATTTGTATGTTATGGGTATTTTTAGAGCAAAAATGACCCAACGGTATACTGACGACATACTGGTTGTATACCTTTGAGTGCTCACCGAACTTGCTGGATAGTTTTGTAATTTTGAAGTATGCTGACGGTATGCCATTTTTGTTACTCAGAAAAATTGTCTTGTAAAGATGCATAATTTTGAGAATGTTCTCGTTTGAATTATCCTAAAGTACTAGTTTCCAAAAAATAATGTTTCAAAGTAAAATAATGTCTGTTGCTCGAGATATGGCTCAAAAAGTGTGTGTGTCAGACTGGACTACATAGAATATTTTACAAACATATGCAATTTGTGTTAAGTTTGACAATGTTAAAGACATATTTTGAAAAAAAAACTTATAAACATATGAATTCTAGGTAGGGAGATCTAGTTTCCAAAAAAACTAAGTTTCAAATCAAAATAATGTTTGTAGCTCTATATCAGTGTTCTAAAAATTGAACTAGGTAGCCGCCTAGGTGCTAAGTATCTGGTGTCCGACCGATGTCCGCCTAGGAACCCATCTAGCCCCCACGATTATACATGTTTTGGGTTTCATGGATTTTTTTTTCTACAACTTTTAGTAGTTTTTTTTGGATTTTTTTTGGAACCGCGGCTGCCTAGACGAACTAGGCGCTGAAGTCCGATGCACGTCCGATTAGCGCCTAGTGTCTTTTACAACCTTGCTCCATATATGGCTTAAAGAGTAAATATGGGTCAGATTTGACTAGAGAGAATATTATGTAGATATGTGTAATTTTGTGTCTTGATTTGGACAATATTAGAGATAGTTTTGAAAATGTATGAAAACATATGACATTTTGGTATGGAAGTATGGCTTGTACAATACTAAGAATCAAGTAAAACATGATGTTGACACCTCCAGATACGATTGAAACAATAGAAAAGTATTAGGATAAATGAAAATACAAATCTAGAAGTTATTTGATAATTTAAAATATCGTCCAACTCCTAACTAGGGAATGATCTAACTATAATGAGGACAATGTGTTATTCCCGAAACAGATCGTTAGATGGAAATCTTGATCTCTTAGAAAGAGAGAGATGAATGCTCGTTCTATTAGTGAGATACGAGGTTGATGACTCGGTCTATACAAGAACACGAGTTGATAAAAGCAACTTAGCTGGCGAAATAAAGATCACCGTAACTTTGCTGGAGTGATTAAGATCACCGTTGTTTTGCTGGGGTAATTAAGATCACCGTTGCTCAAAGTAAGATTTGCCCTATTGCGATCTGCTTCCAGGGACCAGCAAGTTCGAAAGAACTTCTGGAACATTCGCTGTCATCTCCTTTCTCGAACTCGAAGAACTCCAATGGTAGTGGGGCACAACTCTTTTAGGTACTTTATTTGAGCGTAAACCTTCAATAAAGGCATAAAAAGAGCATTTATAGAGGAGGGCCAAAACCCTAATCCTAATCCTGACCGTAATTGATTGCGAAAAGATAGGAGTGAATAATGGAAAGATTTGAATGAATTAAATTCAAATCCCACAAAAGATGGATCTGATTAATTGACACAATCGTTCCATAACAGCTTAAATCTTCCAATCAGCCACATCATAAACCGCCTGTGCCCCTTAGCCCACTCAGCTCGTCAGCGTGCGTGTATCTGCGAAGCAGCATAACCGTACAGTAACATTGCAAGCGCACCGAAAATGCAAGTGCGCAGCACAGCACCGCAAATGCAAGCGTGCAGCGCAGCACCGTAAACATGTTGTACAGCACCGCAAACGCAAGCGTGCAGCACAGCACCACAAATACGTAGGCACGCAGCACAATATTGCAAGAATGTAGCTGCGTCGCAGCCCCGCTGCTCCTTTACAACTCCCGTGCGTGCACCTGTACGGCCCCTGTGCTTGCACCTGCGTATGCAACTCGCCTAGAAGATGAGCGCACGAGCACATCAACTACGCATAAGGCGCCATGCACCGTTGCTGACGTGCTAAGTGCAAAGTACGCCAACAAAGTGCCACTTTGTGCCCTTGAGCTTGAGCCCGAGCCCGAGTCTAAGTCGCTAAGCCCCTTTGGGGCTTAGCTTAATAGAAAAATTATCCCACGAGCATGACAAAAAGTATTAATGCTTCTTTGTTGGGTTAGCCTTCTTTCCACTAGAAAAATACCCCCACATGGCACCCATGTGCCACACCTCATGTGATCTCTTAACACAAGTAAAGCTTTATATAAAGATATAATCCATTTGGCCTAGCCAATGTGGGACTACCTTTTTAGTCTCTAAGAAAAAACACCAACACAATGCTTGCCTTGAACTTATTGAAAAAATCCCTTGGCAACTAATCTTGCCTTGAACTTGTCAACGGTTCCATCGGTCTTCATCTTCTTCTTGAAGATTCATTTACATCCGATTGATTTTTCTCCTTCAGGCAGATCGACCAACACTCACGTGTTGTTGGAGGTTATCGAGTCGTACTCATCATTAATAGTCTCCTTCCAGAAGACATCATCTCTGGTATTCACCGCCTCATCATAGGTAAGCGGATATGCTTCCACATGATATGTGATGATATTCTCTCCGAAATCCTTCTGTCTTCTCACTCGCTTAGATACAGGTTCTGTGAGTTTTGGTTCAACAGTTGTTTTTGCAACAACATATTCTTGGACTACCTCTTCGTAAGGAACTTGAGCCTCATGTGCACTCACATTGTTCTCCGAAATGTCCGCGAGAAATATGTTCTTGTGCCTTGCAAATTTATCTTCAAAGAATTCTGTATTGCGAATTTCAATGATATAATTTGACTCAATATCAAGGAACCTCCGAGCATCACTCTTATTAGCATAACCCAGTAATATAGTCTTCGTAGTCCTTGTTCCCAGCTTCTAAATCTTCAAATCTGAAAGCTTCACATACGCCAGACACCCTCACACTCGAATGACATTCAAGTGGAGTCTGACCTTGAACCAGAGTTCATGAGGAGTGACTTCCGAAGTTGCATGCGGCACTCTGTTCAATATAAACGTTGCCGTAAGCACTATTTCACCCCAAAAGCAATTTGGAAGACCCGCAGTCAACAACATTGAGTTCATCATCTCTATTAACGTTTTGTTCTTCCTTTTTGTAACACCATTTGATTGAGGGGAGTACGGAGCAGTTGTATCGTTGATAATTTTACGTTCTCTGTATAACGATGCAAATTCATGAGATCTATACTCGCCACCTTGATCACTTCTGAGTCTCTTGAGTTGTCGTCCGGTTTGACGCTCGGCTTCAGCCTTGAAGTCCTTGAACTTCTCAAACGTTTCATCTTTAGACTTGAGCAGGTAAACAAATACGTACTTTGAGAAGTCGTCGATAAAAGTAATGAAATACTTCATCCCGGCCTTTGTGGAGAACTGTTTGAAGTCACAGATATCTGAGTGCACCAACTCTAGAATATATGTACTTCATTTTACCCGCTTGAACGGTTTTCTTGTGATCTTTGTCTGCGCACAGAACTCACACTTCTCCAACTCCTTACCCCCATATTTGGAGATAAGCCATAGACTAGACATCTTGTTTATTCTTTTACAATGAACATATCCTAGTCTATTATGCCACAACCCAAGAGAATAACCGGAAGAAGAAACTACATTCACTATCTTCATATGAGTTACAAGTTGAAGTTTGAACATCCCTTCGGTACAGAAGGCCTTCCCGAAGTATGTTCCTTTATAGGATATATCGACTTGACCGATGTTAATGTCCATCCTCAAGCCTGCATTGCAGAGCAGGCTTCCAGAGACCAGGATCTTGGCTATAGCAGGTACATGCTTCACATTCTAAAGCGTCAGCGACTTTTCCAAAGTCAGTTGCAATACCATCGTTCCGATCCTGAGTACTTCAGCTTGTGTCTGGTTCACCACCATAACCTTCTTAGAAACAGGTTGGTACGTGGTGAACCACTCCTTCTTTGAGCAAACATGACACGAGGCCCCAGTGTCTATCCACCAGTCCGTGTCAACCCAACTGAGTCAACCTGTGCAATCGTAGCCGACTTCACTTTCAGATGGTGCACCTGTGCATGCGACTCGCGCATCAACTGCGCACAAGACGCCATGCGCCTAGCTCCATAGGAAAATTATCCCATGAGCATGACAAAAAGCATTAATGCTTGTTTGTTGAGTTAGCCTTCTTTCCACTAGAAAAATACTCCCACATGGCACCCATGTGCCACACCTCATGTGATCTCTCAACACAAGCAAAGCTTTACATAGAGATACAATCCATTTGGCCTAGGCAATGTGGGACTATCTTTCTAGTCTCTAAGAAAAAACACCAACACAATGCTTGTATATTTTATGGCTTAATTAAGGTTTGCTGGGTTGAGCTTTCAAGTGCACCTCATTCCCTAAGGCCTCGTTTGGTTGGCAAAATCATAGGTTGGAAAGAAAATACATTTATTTCCTGTTTGATATCAAATGTAAGTACGAGGAAAGTAAAACGATTTCCATATGGAAGGAAAATAAGGGAGAAAATGGTTCCCCCATCCAACCAAAATTTTCACTATTGGAAATCCAATTTTTTTCTAATTTTCTTGTCCTCTCCATACATGAGAAAGAAAAAACGTATGGAAATTACCATTTTCCATGAAAAGAGAGAACAAGAAATTGATTTCCTCTCCGTGAACAAAACTAGGCCAAAGTGTTACATTGCTATCCCAAAAAACATGCAAGATGACAAGTTACAGAAATAGAAGTCTTCAAACAATCTTTGCTTTAACTTGACTTGACCTCTTGTATTTTTGGTCCAAATTATTTATTCATATCGTCGACATATGTATATGACTAATGATTTGAATTATTTTTCTATAGAAAAAATAGTATATTGTTCAAATGGTGTCAGAGAAATATCATGGTCATCATTTTGGTAATCGAACTTTTTTTGGGATTAATTTTGTACCTAAGCTTTACATTTTGGTTTAAAGAGTCTGAAATAGGTTTCTTGGAGAGAAAACTTTGATACAGCTGGCTGTATCTGTATCAAAGTTTTGATACAACCGGTGTAGGGGTGAGCATTCGGTTTATTCGGTTTCAACCGAACCGAATAAGCAAAAATTGAATTGGACCGAAACCGAATAAGCAAAACCGAAACCGAACCGAATTGGTCAATAACCGAACCGAATTAAATCGGTTCGATTTTCGGTTTATTCGGTTTTTTGGTTTTTGTTTTTGTTTTTTTTTGTTAATATATATAATAACTAAATATACCTAGATATATTCAGTATATACCTATAACATATACCTATATATATTTAGTATATACCTATAATTAACACACACACACACACACACACATATATATATAAACTAAATTTTCTTATTCGGTTTTCGGTTTTGGACCGAAACCGAATCCGAAAACCGAAACCGAATAAAAAAATTTAGTATTTTCAAAACCGAAACCGAACCGATTTTTTTTTAAAACCGAACCGAATTTCTTATTCGGTTCGGTTCGGTTCGGTTCGATTTTCGGTCCAAAACCGAATAATGCTCACCCCTAAACCGGTGTATGATAAGTGGGCCCTCCTCTCTCTTAGTAATTCGTGCATGTAAAAATTTTATAGTAAGGCCCACTTGTCATACACCGCAGCCGGCTGTATCAAAGTTTCTCTCGTTTATTGGTATGTTAGGTGAAAATCGTTAAAAATGGACATTTAATGGTCATGTGCCTTATTTTATGATTATTTTTGTCATGGCCATCCGATACGTCGGCTATAATTGATTGTAGAGCAGTCATTTTCTACTCGACAAAAACTATTTGTTTATGTAAAAAAATTTCGAACATCAATATTTTTAGTCGGAAAACAAAAACATGATAAAATAACTATAAAAATAAGGTACGTGACCATCACATGTTGATTTTTATCCGAAATACGAACATAATATAGTTTATCACTCTTTAAACTAAAATGTAAAATTTAGGTACTAAATTAACAAAAAAAAAAATTCGATTACCAAAACACAACCGGTACATTCTTGAGCCACCATATGGATAATTAACTTTAGAATAAAATTAGATATACAAAACAATGACAACAGTCAACGAACCTATTATACCAAGACCAAACAGAAAGTCATCCTTCCATGAACAAGCAAGAATCTCTCTTTACTTTCAAAACCGCGACTGTTTCCGAAACCCCCACCATCGCCGTTTACGAACCCACCACCTCCTCCTCAAATCTGAGCAAAACCCAGATCGGTGCTTCCGGGAAGCCATGGCGAGAAAGAGGACCAAGCTCATCCTTGGGCTGCTCACTTTCGTCACCGTCGGAATGATCATAGGTTCGGAATTCCTTCCCCAAGCTCGGTTATTTTGACTGCTATTGCTTTGTTTCGTGTTTAATTGGTCCTCGGAAAATTGGGATCTTTCTGATGCTAATTGTTGAAAGAATCGCCGAGTTTGACAAAGTTGTTTTGTCGGGAAATTTATGAGTAGCAGCAGGAAATTTCTTTGATAAAGTTGGGATCTTTTTGATGATAACACTGAAAGTCTCTGGCATTTGTTGATAGATTCGTTGTATTGGCATTTTGGGGATGAATAAGAGGCGGGTTGGTTGAACAATTTGGGAAATTTATGGGTAACAGGAGGAATAGGGTTAGATGTGAGCTGGTATATGGGGCTGTCTCTGAGACCCAGGCTCTGGGATGGACCGTTTTACCGCAACCGGATCCGGACCCGGCAGGTAGGGTTAGGTCCCGAAAAAGTAGGAGACCTGTCCCTCCCAAATTGATCTTACATGTTCCGGACCTAGACCCGTTCGATGCAAGAGTTTAATGTTGTAACAAATAATCGAGATGAACGGATCAACGACAAGAATCATGCGATGAGATGTAGATTTATGGGCAACCATATATGCACTCCCTTCACTCAATCTGAGGATTTGACTGGTATACCGTTCGCCAAGCCTTTAGCACCAAGCGTTTTTCTATTTCATCTAACATTCTGGGTATACATGACATATATGCTCCAACTTGAGGTGGAGTGTTGGGTTTATATATGTTATAGTAGCCCAAAGTTGTAGCCCATCTATTGGGCTTCCCTTATTGGCCTTAGGGTTTACAACGTATTATATATATATATATATATATATATATATATATATATATATATATATATATATATATATATATATATATAAACCTTACCCGGCATGCCTTCCCGTTGAGTTCGGATTATGAGTTCGTTTGGTTCAAGGGCCTGGCCAGGAAGATGCAGTTATGTGTTTACAAACTTCTACTGGGCCGCCTATTGATGAGATATCGCCTGAGTTCGTTTGGTGTGCCGGTTTCGGATCCCAAATGTGTGCTTTGTGGTTTGGAGCCTGAATCTATAAAGCATATCTTCTTCGAGTGCACTCTGGCATGGCAGATCTGGGCGGAGCAGAGTCGTGTTTTGGGAGTGTCCGCCTCCGGGAAATGTGTTGGGGACATCATCACGGTGATCCGAGATAGCAGGGGTAGAGGGCAGGACTGGTTCCGAACAGCTAGAGTGCGTCTGGCTGCTGCGGTTTGGCATGTATGGCGGGAGCGAAACCTTTGGATCTTTGAGGGGCTGGTCACCCCTCCAGTTGGCATTCTCCATAACATCGAGTTTGATGTAAATCTATGGAGAATTGATGAGTGATGAGTGGGAGTCCCACTCTGTTTGTATGTTGTATGATTATGGCTTTTCATTTCGAATAAAATTCACCTTTTTTCCAAAAAATATATATATATATATAAAATACGGTATGCCGGGTTATGCGGAGGTTTTGTGTAGGTACAACAACAAATGGAACTGTATGCCGGGTTATGCGGAGGTTTTTCAGGTGGGTTGGGGCTATCCCGTTGAGGGAAATCCTCAATTCCGCATGGTTCAGAGGCTGAAGCGGGTGAAGACGGGGCTGAAACTCTGGGCGAAAAGTTCACGTCATACCCTTCTCTTAGAAAAGGAGGACCAACTTCGGGAGGCTTAGATAGCTTTGTAGGAGGACATTCTCAATGATGACCTAGCAACGACGGAGCAGGACCTATGTAAGGAAGTCGGGGCGCTCCGTACACTAGAAGAGATCGAGCTGGCTCAACGAGCCAAGTGCAGCTGGCTACGGGATGGCGACAAATGCTCCAAGTTCTTCTATGATATCATTCGGGCTCGTTAACATCGCAATCATATCTCTAAGCTATATGAGATTGATGGCCAGGAGGTGGTTACCGCAACTACACTACATGAAGAAGCAGTCAGGTACTGTACTGAGCTTTACAATCAAACTACCTATCTATCTGACTTTTCGGAGATTGTTTGCAAGAGGTTGGTTACTCTTCGGGGTAACAATGTACTTCTGGCACCAGTGACTATGGAGGAGATTGAAGCTATTGTACGTCATGCAGATCCGAATATATCTCCTGGCCCAGATGGCTTTGGGAGTCATTTTTTTTAACACTGGAATATTCTGAAGGAGGAGGTGCTGGAGATCGTCATAGATTTTTTCGACAAAGGCAAGCTGCTTATGGAGCTCAACCACACTTTTCTGACACTTATATCGAAGAAGGAAGGAGCGACGTCTCTTAGTGATTTTCGTCCTATCTTCTACTGCAATTTTATCTATAAAATTATCACTCATCTGATGTGCACACGTATGGAGCAGATTATGCAGGGCCTGGTGTCTAGTAACCAAGCGGCTTTTGTGAAAGAGCGGTCTATTGCTGATAACAGTCTTCTTGCCCATGAGATGATCTAGGACTTCAACAAACCGGGAGGAGATAAAGTGTGTGTCAAGCTGGATCTGAGGAAGGCATATAATTCTGTCAACAGGGAGTTCGTGTGCCATATTATGCTTGCTATGGGTTTTGACCATTCTTGGGTGGATAGGGTCCCGGTCTGCATTTTCACTCCCTCTTTCTCTGTCCTTGTCAGGGGTCAGCCGTATGGCTTCTTCGACAGTTCTCGAGGACGTCGGTAAGGGGATCCGCTTTCGCCATACCTCTTCACCTTGGTCATGGAGTTCTTCACATCGCTCTTGGACGTGGCGGTCTATAGAGGCCAGATCACCCAACTGTACAAACGGATGCATCCTCAGGTATCTCATCTTATCTATGCGGATGACCTACTGGTCTTTCTGGTTCCTTTGCGGCGTGGAATTATGGCTTTGAACGGAGTAATGGAACGGTTTGGCTCTTTGACTGGTCTGTAGCTGAACAAGGAAAAGAGTATGACCTACTTCAACAAGCACTGTCAGCAGAAGGAAGAAAATGCACTACTTCTTGGTATTAAGAAGGGGGAGTTACCGGTCAAATACTTGGAAATTCCGTTATCTATCAACTACGCCAGAGAGACTGAATGCCAGAGTCTGGTTGACTACGCTCAGCGACGACTGGAGGGGTGGCATGCCCAGAGCTTGTCTTTTGGAGGGCGCATCGAGCTAGTCCGATCAGTCATCTATGCCATTGCTCGATTCTGGTTGCAGACTCTCATGTTGCCGTTTGCGACCATTAGTAAAATTGAAAGACTATGTGCCAACTTTATCTGGAGAGGAGGTCTACACTCTATAGGGTGGCCGATTTTATGCATACCTTGGGAGGAGGGAGGTGTCGGCCTACAGTCCTTGCGGACTCTACGCGATACGGCGAGAGTTAGACAAGCTTGACGATTTCTCGCCCAGGACTCCTTGTGGGCGGTATGGATGAAGGGGAAGTATATGAAGGACCAGTACTTTTGGGAGATCCGAGCCAATAGCAATGACTCCGTTACTTGGAAGAACCTTCTCTCCCATCGGATTACTTTAAAGGGGCTTATCTCCAGATTAATCTCAAATGGAGAGTCTACTGAACTGTGGTGGGATCCTTAGATCAACCATATGAGCTTGGGGGATCGAGTTGGTAGGCAAGCGATGCCAATGGCGGGAAGGAGGGCCCGAGTGAGCGCTATTCTTCGAGAGGGTGTGTGGCGAGTGGACCTTCACCTTATGACGAGACAGTTTCGGCAGGAGATTGAAGCGGTCCAGGTGGATACGGAGAGTATGGATGGGGACCGATGGGTATGGACGGATACCGGTCAGCATATCTTTCCCAATAGATCGTGTACGCGTTTTTAGGGAGGTTCATCCTCCCATGGAGCTGGCTCAGATGGTATAGACCAAAGGTGTGGCCTCCAAAATGCAATTTTGCTTATACAAACTTTGTCTTGGGAAGTTGCTTACTCGGGACCGCCTAGTAAGGTTTGGTGTGCAGGTTTCGTCACCTCTGTGCGAGTTATGCAAGCAAGACAATGAATCTATGGAGCATTTATTCTTTAGATGTACCTTCTCATCATCCGTTTGGCAACATCAATGTTCTCAGCTCAGCTTACAGACTCATGGCTCTCGAAACTGGAGAGAGGAGGTGGCAGAAATCATAGCTGAAAGCAATCGGGGTTCTCAGTGGTACAAAACAGCAAGGATTCGGATAGCGGCTGCGGTTTGGCATATATGGAAGGAGAGGGATAATAGAATTTTTGAGTTGATGACAACGCCCACTATTGGGGTGATACACAATATAGATTTTGATATAAAAGTGATAGAGAACTTTAAGTCTCCATCAAGATCAGCCTTGTAGACTTCTTACATTTTATATATAACAACTACCTTTTTTCATATATATATATATATATATATATATATATATATATATATATTGGAACCAGGTAAATTGTTTCTGGAATCGCTCCTACTGGAATTCGAACTCCTGACCACTCGGGCCGCATGCATCTCTCTTAACCACTAGGTTGGAGGTGTGTGTGTATATATATCCTCTTATCCCTAAATTAAAGATAAGGATCTTGAACCATTCTCTCCATAATTACCATGATTTGGTTCTTTGTCATAAATGTTTCGTCAAATAAGTATAAATGTTTTAAAATATTGCATGACTTGAATATTTGGTGATAATTGTTAAGAATCTTCATCTTGTTTGCATATAAGTTTCGATGGAATATTGTAGCTTCAATTAGTAATAGACAATATAGTACCATTTTTTTTTAATGAATTAGAAAACTTTGAGTTGATTGTTTTTAATGCCTGCAGGTTCATTATTTCAGTTAGCAATAATCCGCCGGTTTGAGGAGTCATCTGGTACAAATTCTCGACCATCACATTATACTACTTAATTTTGTCGAGATACGCTTATTTATTTTTTAAAAAGATTTCATCTGTGTAGATCATGATCATAAACTTTTTCCCATCAATAAGGGTTATGGTCAATTATGCAGCACAACTGTTAATAGTGACACCTTCCTGGATTCTTTGACATTGACCACTTAACATTAGTTGTCAACCTGTATTTGAGTCTTTGTGTTTGTCCAAAAATGGTGGCCTAGGAAACCAAGGTTCACTGTATCGGTGTTGGAATCGGTATCGGACCATTCCTATGAGTATCAGGATGAGTAGTAGCGGCAGTTTCGGATCGGTGTATCAAATTTTTTGGTATCGGAAAGCAAATAATTATTAGCATTTTAGAAAACATAGTTTATACATTTAGGCATAATTTTAAGTATTATCAGTTTTGTTTCTTAGTAGTTTTGAAATTGAATGAAATAGCAGTCACCCTTGCCGATTGGGTTTACATGCGATATATGTTTTTTTACATGCTTTTACAACCTTATTATGCTTTTACACCCATGTTGATCGGCCTTTTTCGTTCAATTTTTTTTTTTTTTTTTTTTGCCGAATTGACCGAAAAAGAGATCCCCAATGTTGGTATTGGTCACTATCGAGTATGGGTCGGTATCGGATCGGAACATGAATCGGTATCGGCAATATCGGATCGGTACCGGTCGATACTGCAAACTATGTAGGAAACTACAGAAGTATAGGGTTCTCGATAAAATCTTGGGCCTGTTGCTGGGTACGAAAACCTACCTTATTGGTCATACAGGTTAAATCCACACATCAAAAGCATCACCCTGTAAGATTCTTTCAGTTGCTGGGTTAAAAAAAGAACCTACCTTATTGGTCATACACGTTAAATCAGATAAATCCACCTGTCAAAAACATCAGTCTTCAAGCTTCTTGTAGAGCAATAAATATTCTAGAAAATTGGGTAAAATAATGATGTTCTCAGTATATTTTTGTGTTCGTTTCAAAGGCATTATATAATAAAAGAAAGTAAAAAAAATTACTGTCCCTCTGTGTTGCCCTTCTTAAAAGTGTTATATTTGGAATCTATTGCATGACAATAATTCTTAATCATTTTGTAGCACAAGTTTTTGAAGGTATAGAAAATTGACTCATGCTGATATATATCAACTTATTGTATCTGATCTGATTAAATAATAGATCTAAACATAATTTAATTATTACTGAAATACTTGATAAATTCAGACAACTATTGTTGTTTGTCAGGAACTGTTGGAATATATACATATTTAACCTTCAACCCTCACTACAACTCTAAAGTTTTGGTGCAGTCACAAGGTCCTCAACATGGTATGGAGCAACGCATGTTCAAATCTCAATGGCACACATTTTTTAAGCAAACCTTAAGAATACTTATACCACTACTTGAATCAAACTCTTAGCTTGAAATGGGCGTTCAACCTGCAGGGCTATGTTGGAACAATATAAATATTTAACCTCAACCTTCAGCACACCTCTTGAGTTTTGGAGTTTTGGTGCAGTGGCAGAGTCGTTAACATATATATATATATATATATATATATATATATATATATATATATATATATATATACTGTTGATTACCTATCTCCTTACCTCTTCGCTATAGTGATGGTTTTCCTCACTTGTCTGTTGGACGAAGCGATTATGGATGGGTTGATTATCTCCTTATTTAGGAAGACTAAACCAGAAGTCTCTCATCTTATTTATGCTGATGATATGATGGTGTTCTGAAGCCATCTAACGGATCCCTTGACATGCTCAAAGGAATTTTCGTCCTTGGAGGCTTGGTCGGGTTTGCAGCTGAACAGAAATAGAGCCAAATATTCATGAATTGCACCTGTGGGAACAATGAGGCATGGCTGGCTAAGATGGATATTGCTAAAGGGATGCTTCATGTTAAATACCTGGGACTTGCCCTAACGATTAACTTTGCCGCTAATGCGGAGTGCAAGGGCCTTCTCAACTCCACTCAATCGAGATCGGAAGGATGGGAGGCTCAGATATTGTCCTTTGGGGTAGGATTGAACTTATCAGAGTTGTCATCACGCCGATTGCTATGTATTGGACATGATCAAGAAAATCGAAAGCATGTGTTCGAACTTCCTTGGAGAGGAGGCATTCATGCTATTAGTTGGGAGAAACTGTGCAGGCCTAAAAAAGACCCTTGTCCCTCCTCAGAGAAACGGCTTACCTTAAACTGTTCTGGAGATTCATCAACGGAAAGCCTCTTTGGGCTGACTGGATTAAGGAAAGGCACTTTCCGAAAGGTGACTTCTGGTTGACTACCAGCAACAACTTCTTGGTCATGGTCAAGTCGTTGTTGGCGACGAGAATCAAGGCTAAGAAAAAGTTAACTAGGGTAATATGTTGGGGGGGGGGGGGGGGGGGGGGGCTCAAACTAGCATCTGGCACGACCCCTGAAATAAGCATCTAGCTTGATCGAGAGAGAGGAATGGCATGTTTATGAGCTAATAGGCACAACCGACATGGTGAGCATCCTTATCCAGGAAGGGAGTGGAAGCTACATGGTCGATTGATCGAGGTTGCTCATGCTGAAGATATCCGTGCGGTGGAGTTTGTTAGGCGGGGGACGGAGGAATACTAGATATGGAAAGATATGGAGAGATGCACCTTCAAGTTCAGTACGACTATGAACCAGATTAAAACCTACCATGACGAGGTAGATTGAGCAGAGATGGTGTGGACCTTAGATACGGCAGCCAGGTTCTTCTTGTGCCTATACAAAATGATTAGGACCAGTCTCCTTACTCGGGACAGGCTTTCCATGTTTGGCATCCCGTGCAAGGACACAAAGTGCTGCTTATACGGGAAACATGATGAGTTTAGGGATAATCTATTTTTTGCTTGTGACTTTGCTTGCGATGTTTGGAGCAACCAAAGGTCTAAGTTTGGCTTCCCTAACGCGCATTGTAGAGCTCTTTCCTTTGTTTTGAACGAAGTTAAAGCAAAGAAGGGCAAATGAGCGAGTGGATATCGTCGTCTCAGAATTATTTTTGGGGCTTTGGTCTGGCATGTATGGAAGGAACGCAATCGGCTTATCTTTGAGGGTCTCTCCCTTACTATTTTTGTTGTACATAGAAATATAGATGCTGACATAGATATCCTTGATCCCAGATGACCTATTTTGTAATCTGGGATGGATTATAGTTGCAAATTGTAATCACCGTTTTATCTATAATATTTACCTTCTTCGGAAAAAAAAGAAGACTGTTGATTGTACTTGATTAAAAGCCTCCTCCTGGGTGGAAAATTTTGGAATTTTTATTGAATCAATTAGGATATCTGATTAATATATCTTCAAATTTATTGATCTATCTTTGGTCTTCATGTTGACGATGTTTCTAGAAATGGAGTTAGACACTACCAGCTACTTATGTGCCATCGAAGTAGTAATAAAAAAAACATCTGTCCTCATTAGTCACATGCTGATTGCAGGTATGTCTCATTGGGAGAATGATAAAGAGGCAGCTGAACTTCGTATTGGATTTGTACTTCTCTAATTCTCTGTGCTGATTGCATAACCTCTCTGCATGTTTGTCATTATTTTCTCTTGGTTCTATATTTAAGTAAAATTTGTGACGAAGCTGTCTGATGGTAGTCAATTTTACCTTGATTTCTAAGATATAATTGATTCAAGTTGTTCATATTCATATCAAGGCAAGTTATATCTTCAGATTTCGTGCAATCTCATATTTGCTAAAGTTTGGAATAATGGATCCTTTGTATTAATTTTGGATTCCTACTTTCTCCCTACCCCTACCCCTACCCCTATGGCCTTCTCCTTTATGTTACATTAAAAATGGATGCTTTGACTTGGTAGATATTTGGTAGCAGCAAGATGAGGCACTTTTGAAATAAGTTTTATGATTGTTTGTTTTACACCTTCGTTACTTGCAACCTGGTAAAGGCAGAGCATCTTGGAAGTTTGTTTGTTTCCTGTCATGCATTATTCTTTCAGTATAAACTGTGAATGTGCTGCAGTTGGTCAGACCAGATTGAAAACTAATGGTTCATGCATTTTAAAACTGAAAGAGCTAGGAACTGTGGCATATTTGCTGATATTTTTATCTATATTGAACTCCCCACAGCCTTTGTTTCTCATCTGTCTGTCTGGTTCATACATGTTGAAGTACCAACTGTTGTGGCCAGCAGTGGATCATCTTCTTCATCCCGCAGATTATCTCCCCATGGATGCTTCTTCTTTTTTCTTATGTATATTTTCTTCGTATAATTTTGAGAGCCAATTTAGCCTTGTTTTGGAGCATTTTTACGCAACTATTTGACTTTTCGTTTCCAATCAAAAGAGAGAAACAGAAACTATGGTTGCGTTTGGTTCATTGTAATGTAATCGTAATCGTAATGGAATTGGGTTTGTAATGTAATTGAGTTTGTAATGTAATGGAATTACAATTACATTACTATGTTTGGTTGAAACATGTAATCAAACCATGTAATGTAATGTCAATTGCATTCATATGTTTGGTGTACCATGTAATGTAATTAAGTTTCTAATTTAATTTTTTTTTTAAATACAACATAAAATTAAAAAAGTTGATCAATAAAAAAATTTAAAAAGTTAAAAAGAAAAAAAGAGAGGGGAAAATGGTTTGTTTTCTGCTAAAAAAGACCAAAAACGAAAAAAAAGACGACAAAAAATAAATATAAAAAATGACAAACCAACAAAACAGAAGGGAAAAAAAAACCCAAAACAAAAAGCAATAAAAAAGAAAAACAACAAAAAAAATCAAAAATATGAAAACCATAAAAAGTGACCAATAATGATAAAAAAAATGACTAAAAACAAAAAAATGACAAAAAAACAAAAAATGAAAGGAAAAAAAAAAAGACGAAAAACGACAAAAAACAATAAAAAAAGAGCAAAAAAAATAAAAAACGATAAAAAGGAACAGAAATGACAAAAAAACGAAAATACGAAAAAGACCAAAAACAAGAGGGAATTAAAACGAGAAAAAAGGACAAAAAGATTAAAAAAACTTGCAAAAAATCCAAAAACGACAAAAAAAGGAACAAAAACAACAAACAGACAGAAAAAAACGAGCATAAACGACAAAAAAAAGTGAAAAAAGACCCAAAAAAAGCAAAAAAGGATTAAACAAACGACAAAAAACGTGCAAAATCGACCCAAAAACGATAAAAGACGATAAAAACGTGAAAAAAATGGTCAAAAACGTACAAGATCGACAAAAATCGATAAACAACATGCAGAAATGGCAAAAAATGTGCAAAATCGACCAAAAACGATAAAAAAACGTAAAATTTGACCAAAAACGATAAAAAAAAAAAGCGTGCAAAAAGGGCAAAAGACGTGCAAATAAAACAAAACCGATAAAAAACATGCAAAAAGGTACAAAATCGACAAAAAAAATTAAAAAAGTGCAAAAGCGAAAAAAAAAACGGCCAAGAATGTGCAAAAACGACCAAAAATCGAAAAAGGCCCAAAACGAGCAAAAACGACAAAAATAAACAAAAACGAAAAAAAACAAACAAAAACGGCAAAAAAATGAACAAAAACGGAAAAAACAAACAAAAAACGAACAAAAATGAAAAAAAAAAAACAAAAACGACAAAAATACCCGACAAAAAACTAAAAAGGGGCCAAAAATGACAAAAAGGACAAAAACGACAAAAAATAAACAAAAACAACTTAAAACGAACAAAAATGACAAAAAACGAACAAAAACGACAAAAAACAACAAAAAAACGAACAAAAACGGCAAAAAAATGACAAAAAACAAACAGAAACAACAAAAATTGACCAAAAACAAACAAAAAGACCAAATTATAGCATACCAACCTTCCGCTTAAGTTGTAATGTAATTGCGATTACATAGGTTTTATGATGTAATTGAGTTTAGAAGAAACTGATGTAATGTAATCAAACTTGTAATCGCGATTACATTACATAATTTTTTTTTGTCCAACCAAACACCCGAGTTAGATTGACAACGTAATGCCAATTACATTACGTTGTCCAATCCTGCAAACCAAACGGACCCTATGTATCATTCCCGATCGGTTAAGCTTACATTTTCTAAATCATATTAAAAAACAGATTGTACAAGCTTGTGAGAGAGTGGTTTTCCCATCTCCCCTTGTACTTGTTTAGAGTGGTGGGTTTGACTTTGATTGGCCAGAACCTTGACACTAAAACGGTCGGCTTGAGTAGCTAGAGAATTAGGTAGCAAGCATAAAGCTGCAGGAGGGTGCCAAATTAGAAGACCTCCATCATAGTAGATTTAAATTGGCAGGAGTGCGGGGCCTAGATGTAGTCCTCCAGGATTATACCATTATAACTTGTGTTAACTATGTTAGGATTTCTCTTAAAGTATTCCAATGTCTTTATTTATTCCAGGGCCGGCCCTGGCCTAGGGCAGCCAGGGCGACTGCCCAGGGCCCATGGATCCGGAGGGCCCCAAAAAATCAGTTTAAATATAAATATATAAATATTTTTGTATCTAAAATAGACGTAGTATGTTACATGGACCCTACTTAACACAAAACAATTATGGTGTAGTGGATACTATGCTAGGCTTGCATATATGAGATCCTTGGTTCAATTCTTGGTGATGATAAGATAGTTTTTTAAATTTATTTTTGTTTTAGTTTTTTTTTTTTTTTAACATTATGTATGGGAGGCCCATTCTAGAAGTTCGTCTCAGGCCCCCATGAGCTTAGGGCCAGCCCTGATTTATTCTCTACCAGTTGTAATTTGGCATAATTATAACTTGGTTTTTCTGGAGCACCCTTAGGCAATATGGTAGGTTAGGTAGCCAACCTTCACTTGGAGAGAACATAAAGCTTTACAATCGTCTAGAGCAAGGCCAAAGGTAGATGAGTGAGGCTCAATCACTTGTTAGCCACGTGTCCCAAGTCTCCAGAATGGAAGCGGCAAAAGTTCTTCCTCCTATGAAACCTTCTAGGGATGACTTCCTTTTGATGGGGTCACCCTGATGTTGGGTTAAAGGGGAGTTGAGGCTTTCTGGGTAGCACCATTGAGGCATTGACCAAGATCTAGTTCTCTTGGAGGTGTCCAGGAGGCAAGACATGGTCGAGGAGAGGGGAGAAGAGGTGAGTCTGGTAGGCAATGGCACAAATGAATAAGGGGGTTAGGTGGGAGAGAATAAAGATCTTGGTAGAGGGCAGGTGGCAATAAAATTTTTCTCGGCTATGCTTTTATTTTTTGGTCAAAAGATACGGCAATGACATCACCGCCCCATCCTGGGTAGTTCATGGGATGACACTCTGGAGAAGAGGGTTTGTATTAATGTTAATAGTGTAGTAACTCAACTGATCATTATCTGATGTAATGGCTAGGAACTTGAGGTTACATTCTTCTTTTTAGGAGCGCTACATTATGTGTGTATGTGAGCATGTGGAGGATAGTAGTATTAATTTAACACATTATATAATTGGCCAGTATGGCTGTTTATTTTGGGAGTTCATTGGTCCAGAGAAAGTAAATGAGATTAAGATTCAATGTCCAACGTTATTTCCTAGCATGATTACTCGGTTTGGTGCCTTCATGAGAGGAGTTATAAAGAAGCATATATAATACACGCTTAGGTCCCTTATATATATTTTCAGTCCTTGACCATAGGCTAAATCATTTGTGGTTATGTTGCACGGATATGAGAAAAAGGTGTCATTCCTTATTGTGTCCGTATTCATGCAAAATAGGTGAGTACTTATTGTACATATCCAAAAATGTATGTATTCCATTTCCATATCCATATTTGTGCAAAATAGGCGTCTGCTTATTGTACATGTCTGAAAATGCCTCTATCGATATCCATATCGTGTCCTTTTCTGTATCCGTGTTTGTATTCATGCAACGTAGGTTTGCGGCCTCCTTTTCAAGGGAAAAAAAATCATAACTTAGATCCATATAGTATTTGTAGGACCGTTGAGCACCTCTAGAGGGGGGGTGAATAGAGTGTGTGTGTGCAGCGGAAAATAATCACCAATTAAAACTTTAAACTATGGCAGTGAAATAAGAGACAGTAAATATAATGCAGCAAGAGATAGAGAATTCAAACTCAGCGACACAGCGATATATACTGGTATCCCTCTGAGAGGACTAATCCAGTCTCGAGTACTCTTGCTCGATGTTAATCCACTAAGGCACAAGCTTTAACTGAGAGCTTGCAGTCTCTTACAACACCGTGCTTGGTGACAAGTGCACGACCGACTTCACAACACCGTACTTGGTGACGAGCGCACGACCAGCTCCACAACAGAAAAAGTTGCTGAACTTGGAACGACCTCTTTACAACTCTTGGAATACCAAAAGACTCTAAATCAACTCTGATAGTACTGGCTTTTGGCTAAGAGGTGTATAGGTATGATTTGAAAATCTTGGATCGTTTGAAAACACTTGAATAGTAGAGAAGAGAAGATGAAAAGTGAATTGAATGATTGAAATGAAAAGTTCTTCTCTATTTATAGGTATTTTCTGGGACCGAACTCGGACAGAGTTCGAGCAGAGTTCGGATGCAGATATCTCGTAAAGAGACGTTGCTCGCAGATTTGGAGGCAACAAAAGTTTGAATACAAACTGACCGAACTCGGACAGAGTTCGGTCCGAACTCGGGCCGAACTCGGTTATGAGTTCTGTTAGGAGATTTTCGAAATATTTTATCAAAAAATTGTTTTCAAAGATATTTTGGAATATTTTGTAAAATGATATATGAGTGGTAATGGGTAGGCTTTTTAGAATGTGGACGGAGATAACCCTAAGCCAGTATTACCAAAACTGATTTTACAAAATAAATCCTAGACTCAATAAAATGTAAAATACAGAATAAAATATAAAATGAGTCATCTTCAAATTTGATGAAATTGATGCTTCGTTGATGCAGTACAACGTCCGTTGAAATTGATTTCATATATCCTGAAATGATTAGCAGCAGTTTGTATATTTTGTGTATTGACTTAAGTCAATGTTGATTATCGAAATCGGGTGTGACCATGGAATGGGCCAACAATCTCCCCCATTTTGATAATTGACAAACTTGAGTCTATACCAAAATATATCTTTATAAAAATAGAACAAAATACAAGTACCTGAAAAAGAGATGGTTGATTTTGTTTTTGGATTTTGTACTCTCCTGAAAAAGAGATGGTTGATTTTGTTTTTGGATTTTGTACTCTTTTTGGTATATGTGTAATCTTTTTCTCCCCCTTTGTCAAATAGTAAAATGACTTGACTCCCCTGTAATGTGTGAAGCCAACAATAGAACACAAAAGACAAAGTGAAGCAAAAGAGACATGATCACAGCATAAAACAACTACTATGGAAAGAAAATGCTGGAAATAAAATACTGGAAATGTCATACTAAAGAGTACCGAGTACAATCATCAGAAAATGTCTAACTAATGAGTTTAGACATAAAAAGAAAAACTACATCAAAGCATAAAGATCATCATCTAACAAGTATCCACTATCCAAAAGCTGAACCCGCGTCACATAGTGGGGTCGTCAGCACCAGGAGCCTCTGGAGGAAAGTAGGCTACAGTGGAGTTGAAGTGCTGGAAAGAAACCTCATCTGTGAACCGAGGACCCGGAAAGACTGGGTGAGGCAGGATGGTGATCGGATGGACTGGATCATGGGCTAGGCAGTAGTGGAGGTCAGCAATCCCATTCCTCAGCACCTGAGCCTGAGAGATGCGTCGGAACTCCGAATCAAGATAACTTTGATGACGTTGCGCAGATATAGCAACAAAATCATCAAAGCGCTGATAGAAAGCCGGATCAAATCCTGGGGCAGGGGCTGGAGCAGGAGCAGCATCAGGAACCTCAGCGTCAGCAGCTGGAGCAGGCTGAGCTCCAGGAGGCAGAGGTGGAGCAGGAAATCGGCGAGATCTGGTAAGCTCGATAGGAGTGGAGGAGAATGCACAAGTCTGAAGATCAATCTCAAAACGACGAAAGATAGACGCCAAGTGCATAGGATATACCAGATTCCTTCCTGCATTTCTGCAGTTCAGCATCCAGGACATCATGGTCTTTGGGATAGAGAATGGAATACCAAAATGAATGTGGTATAAAGCAGAGAGTTCCAAGAAGGTCACTTCATCTGTGGATCCTTTCTTTGGAAGGAGTACAGAGAAAATCATGCGATGAAGTTCATAAAAAGATTGGTTCAAATACTTTGAATAAACCCTACGAGGAACAGGATTTGGATGACAAATAAGTTCCCTAAAAGAGGCAAGTGTAACATCAGCAGGGAATTGGACATGGGTAATGTCAACCAAAGCTTCACCAAGATCAGGAACATGGAAAAATTCACTGATATCGGTAGCACTGAATTCTAATTCTTGCCTAGCAACGCAAGAATAGAAATTTTCGTTAGGTTTTACTTGCAAGTTGCAGTAAAACATTCGGACAGCATTGTCAAAAATATTTTCTGATACCTCGAAAAAATCTCGGTATCCTAAGTGATCAAAAGTAGGAGCATATTCAGAAAATATGGTAAAATTGACAAAAGCTCCATTGCAAATCTTACGGCCAGAAAAAGAATCGAACCAAAGATCAGAAAACTCTTTGTCCGGAAACAAAGTAGAATCATAGTCTTCTGCATCTATTGGTCGTGCTGGACTAAATAGGCTAGCTGGTGTATAATCAGAAGAGGAGGAGGCACCTTGGGAAGATGTTCCTCTATGACGTTTAGGAGCCATGGAGATAGTAGAAGAGAAAAGGAATACCTTTTTGAGAAAAGGAGGAAGATGAGAATGTTGAATACGCCCACCAGATCCCTTAGATTCCTTGCTAGGATGGAGGAGGAAGAAATTTTAGGGAGGAAGGAGATGTTTCCACGAGTTGGTGTGTGGAAAAGATGGTTGAATGAGTTGAATTTATAGGGTTTAGGGTCGGCTGTTCGGTTCTGGAATCAATACAGCGCCTACCGAACTCGGTCTGAATTCGGTCCGAACTCGGTCAGAGTTCGGCCCGAGTTCGGTCACTTGTATTCCCGAGACAGTAAATGCAGTTCTGGTTGGTTAAAAGTAACTTTATGACTTTTGACTCTAGTATTTAATAACGTACTTTATTTATGGGTTAACTGTAGGGGTTGTCCCAACTAACGGAGGTTCACCGGGGAACTCTTAAGTACCGCTTCGCTTCGACCGTAGTCGTGGTGACAGACATACCCTTTTTAGGTTTGTACCCAAAAATAATTTCCGTTAAGTAAATTTCAAAGTTGCAAGTCATAAAATTAATTTTAATTACCATATTACATTATGAATCTGAAAATTCAAATATACCGAGCTCACGCCTCTTTATGTTAAAACGGTCTTCAGCCAATGGTTTTGTGAATATGTCTGCTAGTTGATGATCTGTGTCAATAAATTCTAAGCAGATATCCCCGTGTTGTTGATGATCACGAAGAAAATGATGTCTTATCTCTATGTGCTTTGTGCGTGAATGACAGATAGGGTTCTTAGTCAGATTAATAGTGCTAGTGTTGTCACAATAAATAGGAATCTTAGTGTAGTGCAGATTGTAGTCCTCTAAGGTTTGCTTCATCCACAAAATCTGAGCACAACAACGTCCTGCGGCGATATACTCAGCCTCAGTTGTTGATAATGCTACTGAATTTTGTTTCTTGCTAAACCAAGAGACTAAGGCCTTTCCTAGGAAATGACATGTGTCACTGGTACTTTTACGGTCCACTTTGCATCCCGCAAAATCCGCATCCGAATAACCTATCAGGTCAAAGGATTTGGTTTTAGGATACCATAAGCCAACTGTAGAAGTTCCTTTAAGGTATCGGAAGATACGCTTAACGGCACTAAGATGAGATTCCTTAGGATTTGCCTGATAACGTGCACACATGCAAACACTAAATATAATATCAGGACGACTAGCAGTTAAATATAATAAACTACCAATCATACCTCGATACTTACGCTGATCGACAGGTTTGCCACTTGCATCAGCATCAAGCTTTGTAGATGTAGCCATAGGAGTCCCGATTGGCTTTACATTCTCGAAGTCGTACTTTTTCAGTATGTCCTTCGTGTACTTAGCTTGGTTGATGAATGTTCCTTTTGAGTGCTGTTTGATTTGAAGTCCTAGGAAGAAGTTTAGCTCTCCCATCATACTCATCTCAAATTCACTCTGCATACACTTAGCAAAATCTTGACAGAGTTTTTCGTTAGTAGAACCGAATATTATGTCATCTACATAAATTTGCACAAGTAGGATGTCATCATTCAAGGATTTGATAAATAAAGTAGTATCAACCTTTCCTTTTGAAAATCCATTATCAAGTAAGAAGGCACTTAGGCGTTCATACCAAGCACGAGGTGCTTGTTTGAGTCCATAAAGGGCTTTCTTAAGCTTGAAGACGTGATCAGGTTTTTGAAAATCTTCAAAACCAGGGGGTTGTTTCACAAAAACTTCCTCTTTTAAAAATCCATTTAAAAGTGCGCTTTTCACGTCCATTTGAAATAATTTAAAATCATTAAAGCATGCAAATGCACAAAACATGCGGATGGCTTCTAGTCTAGCAACAGGAGCATAGGTCTCATCATAATCAATTCCTTCTTCTTGATTATAATCTTGGGCTACTAGACGTGCTTTGTTGCGTAGAACTTGTCCATCTTCACTGAGTTTATTTCGGAACACCCATTTGGTACCAATTATCGATTGACCAATAGGTTTAGGAACGAGTTCCCAAACTTGGTTTCTCTCAAATTGGTTTAGTTCCTCTTGCATGGCATGAATCCAAAACTCATCAGTAAAAGCATCATCTACATTCTTAGGTTCTATTTGAGAAATGAATGCTACATTTGCTGCTATATCAGAATCTTTAAGAGATGAACGTGTACTTACACCTTTAGATACATCACCTATGATGAGAGTCTCTGGATGATCTGGCATGAATTTTAATGATTCATACTTTTGGGTCAGATCTCTCACAGAACTCTTCTCAGTCCTTGCATCTTGGGTCAGATCTTTCACAGAACTCTTCTCAGTCCTTGCATGTGTATCTTCATCATCACTGTCGCTAGATCTGTGACTATTTAACTCATCAAAAGTAACATTAATAGTTTCTTCAACAATCATAGATCTTTTATTGAAAATTCTATATCCCTTACTCTTAGCAGCATATCCGAGAAATATCCCGTCATCTGCTTTGGAGTCGAACTTTCCCAAGTTATCCTTGGTGTTCAGGATAAAACAGCGACATCCAAAAACTTTAAAGTAAGAAATGTTTGGAATCCTTCCAAACCAAAGCTCATATGGTGTTTTCTTCGAGATTGGTCGAATTAACACCCTATTCAAAACATGACAGGCTGTACTAACAGCTTCTGCCCAAAAATATTTAGGAAGATTATACTGATTCAGCATGACTCTAGCCATTTCGCTTAGAGTACGATTCTTCTGCTCCACAACACCATTCTGTTGGGGAGTTCTAGGACAAGAAAATTCGTGGTAATATCCACTATCATCACAAAACTTTTTGAAATCAGAATTTTCGAATTCGCCACCATGATCACTTCGGATACGAGTAATCATGAAGCCTTTTTCGTTTTGTACCTTTTTGCAAAATATCTGAAATTCAAAAATTGCATCACTTTTGTTTGATAAGAAATAAACCCAAGTAAAACGAGAGAAATCATCAACAAGAACAAAAACGTAGAGCTTACCGCTAAGACTAGCGACTCTACTAGGACCAAATAAATCCATGTGAATTAACTGCAAAGGTCTAGAAGTACTTACAGCGTTGATGGATTTAAAAGTAGACCTATGTGCTTTGTTCTTTTCACGGTCAGCACATACCATATCTCTCTTGAATGGAATCTCAGGGAGTCCTCTTACCAACTTCTTTGTACTTAGTCGTGAGATAGTATCTATGTTTGCATGTCCTAGTCTCATGTGCTATAGCCAGCTTTTATCTTGATTGGCTACTAGGCATCTTCCTGCATTATTAGTATTCTCCAGAAAGAAAACATAAATATTGTCTTCTCTAATCCCTTTATATATGGGATCACCAGATGACATATCATATATGGTACATTTATCTTTCACAAAATTGATACCATAACCATTATCTGCCAAATGACTTATGCTCAATAGGTTATGTTTCAATTCTGTTACTAGACAAACATCCTTTATTACTGGATAGGGAGAAATACCTACAGTACCATTACCAATTATATCACCTCTCAAATTATTTTCGAAGGAGACATCCTTCTTTCTTCATCGATAGCGTAGCGAACAAAGATGCATCACCAGTCATGTGTCGCGAACATCCGCTATCGAGGATCCATTTGCTTCTAGCATGAGAGGGTTGAGGGTCCACCTACAAGACAAGTAGATGAATCCTTTGGTACCCATTTTCTGAAGGGTCCATTCTGATTAGCTTTAGGTCTCCAGATTAAAGTGTGATTGTCAACAAGCTTTCTTGCTAAACAATACTGTAATATGTGTCCGTGCGTACCACAATAAGTGCAAGTCAGTTTAGAACCAGATGTGGTTGAAACTGTGTTTACATGCTTGTTTGGTTTGGAGAACCTATAAGTGAAAGCATGATGATATTCGTGTTTCTTCTGTGCTTTCTTGTTTTTAGTCCTCTTAGGTGTATGCTTAGCATTAGGACTAAAATTAGGCTGTGTCACAGGGAGTGCCTGTTTGCCTAACTTGATTTCTAACTTTTTAGAAATCGCAATAGACTCTTCATATCTAGCAGTCATATCTGAGAGTCTTTGTTTTGTTACTAAGTGCTTCTTCTTCTCTATGTCATATAGTTCTTGCATCTTGACATAGTCTCTTTCTTTCTTTTCAATATTGAGGATAGCCTCATGATAGTCTACCTTGAGTTTGGCTATCTCTTCCGTGTTACCGGTAGTAGACGTCTCTTTAATATCTTCAATAAGATTGGACAGTCTAGCTAACTCGGTTGTGTATGCCTTAATCTCTTTTCGAGATTGCTTATACTTGTCAAGCACATTTTTGTGTTCTTCAAGTAAATCGCTAAAGGCATTTTCTAACTCATCGAAAGTAAAATCATCATATAGAAGGTTTGAAGATACCTTATCAAATGCCATAAGACAGACATTTGCATTGCCGCAGGGTCTATCCTCTTCTTCTGTATCACTGGCATCACTTTCATGCCAGATACTTGTGTTGGCATACTTTCGACCGGTTGTTGCTTTTCTGCTTGATCTTGATCTGTCATATGGACTGCTTTTCTTGGTGGTTGGACAGTCCTTCTTCATGTGCCCTGACTTCTTGCATCCAAAGCATATGGTTTCATCTTCATTGCTTTCTTGGATATCTTTCTTCTTTCTGCTTGTAAACTTTAGGTATTTCCTGAAGTTCTTCACAAGTAGGGCTTGTTCATCACCACTTGATGATTCTTCATCGGAGTCATTGCATGTTGATTTTCTTGCTTGATCTTTGAAGGCAATAGATTTTTCCTTTGGTGTTGCTTCCTCAAACTCTTGCAAGTCAAGTTCATGGGTCATGAGCTTGCCCATCAGTGTTTCCAAGGACATAGTGGTGAGATCGTTTCCTTCAATAATTGCTGTGGCTTTTGGATTTCAGTTCTTTGTTAGAGCCCGCAACACTTTTCTGATCTTCTCATGATTGCTGTAATCCTTACCAAGAGATTGCAAAGGATTAGTTATATCAAGGAAACGAGTAAAATCTGTGTAATTGACTCACCGGGTTTCATCTTAAAAGATTCATATTCCTGTGTCAGTCTACTAATTTTGGATTCCTTCACTTGGGAAGTACCTTCATGAGTTACCTCAAGAAGTTTCCAAATTTCGTGAGACGTCTTACAGGTTGAAACTCTGTTGAACTCCGTTTTGTCAATTGCACAGAATAGTGCATTGATGGCACGAGCATCAAGACTAGCCTTAGCTTTTTCAGCTTCGGTGTATTTGTCATGAGACTTTTCTATAAAAATGCCTTCAACCACTGTGGGTGCTGGTTTCTTATAACCATCAATGACTATAGACCAAAGATCAAAGTCAAGAGACTTTAGAAAGAAAGTCATTCGTGTTTTCCAATAGGTATAATTTGTTCCATCAAATAGGGGAGGTCTATTTGTGGATTGCCCTTCACCGTTGAATATTGATTTCACGGCTGCCATATATATACTCTCTGAGGTATGTTATATTAGAATATAACCCGCTCTGATACCAATTGTAGGACCGTTGAGCACCTCTAGAGGGGGGGTGAATAGAGTGTGTGTGTGCAGCGGAAAATAATCACCAATTAAAACTTTAAACTATGGCAGTGAAATAAGAGACAGTAAATATAATGCAGCAAAAGATAGAGAATTCAAACTCAGCGACACAGCGATATATACTGGTATCCCTCTGAGAGGACTAATCCAGTCTCGAGTACTCTTGCTCGATGTTAATCCACTAAGGCACAAGCTTTAACTGAGAGCTTGCAGTCTCTTACAACACCGTGCTTGGTGACAAGTGCACGACCGACTTCACAACACCGTGCTTGGTGACGAGCGCACGACCAGCTCCACAACAGGAAAAGTTGCTGAACTTGGAACGACCTCTTTACAACTCTTGGAATACCAAAAGACTCTAAATCAACTCTGATAGTACTGGCTTTTGGCTAAGAGGTGTATAGGTATGATTTGAAAATCTTGGATCGTTTGAAAACACTTGAATAGTAGAGAAGAGAAGATGAAAAGTGAATTAAATGATTGAAATGAAAAGTTCTTCTCTATTTATAGGTGTTTTCTGGGATCGAACTCGGACAGAGTTCGGGCAGAGTTCGGATGCAGATATCTCGTAAAGAGACGTTGCTCGCAGATTTGGAGGCAACAAAAGTTTGAATACAAACTGACCGAACTCGGACAGAGTTCGGTCCGAACTCGGGCCGAACTCGGTTATGAGTTCTGTTAGGAGATTTTCGAAATATTTTATCAAAAAATTGTTTTCAAAGATATTTTGGAATATTTTGTAAAATGATATATGAGTGGTAATGGGTAGGCTTTTTAGAATGTGGACGGAGATAACCCTAAGCCAGTATTACCAAAACTGATTTTACAAAATAAATCCTAGACTCAATAAAATGTAAAATACAGAATAAAATATTAAATGAGTCATCTTCAGATTTGATGAAGTTGATGCTTCGTTGATGCAGTACAACGTCCGTTGAAATTGATTTCATATATCCTGAAATGATTAGCAGCAGTTTGTATATTTTGTGTATTGACTTAAGTGCATGTTGATTATCGAAATCGGGTGTGACCATGGAATGGGCCAACAGTATTTAGGGTTAATTATAACATTCATATATTTTGCTCTTACCATTGTTTTGCAAAGTATATTTTGTTGGAGTCTTAATAATATTTTTACAGATCATTTTTACCAGGCATTTCTTGAGGGTGTAGCAAATGGAGATAAGATTACTGAATTGGGAGTGAAATTTTAATTGTATTCAATAAAAGTTACAAGATCTTTTGTTGGCCTTTTGGAGTATTATATATCACACCACCATCCATATGCATATGGATTATGCAGATGGACCTACATTTGACCAGTGAAAAATTACAATGTCTGACCCTTGTATCTGTATCAAATGGGTGCTACACCTAATCAATCACTAGGTGAAAACATTACCCCAGCCTCCTGTTCATGGTTTCTTATGTGAAACTTCACAACTAATTATGGGTTTGTCCTTTAAATGTTGTGTGACACATATTACTTTTTTGGAAATTAATCATGCAACTTGATTTTTCTATTGCTTTTGGGTACATTACAACTTTTTGGAATGACACCACTGTACCTTGTTTCCCGTTTAGACATTTTGTTCAGAAATTTTCTTCTCAACTTTAAAGTTTCAATTGTACCCACCACCACCATCCTAATCTCTTCCTATATCAGAATTAATGGTCTGCATGTTTATCAAGTAACATTTTTAATGTTTTGTTGATGATAGGTCAAGCCTGAAATACTTAGCTGGTCTCCAAGAATAATTCTTTTCCGGAACTTCTTAAGCACAGAGGTAAAAATCAATCTTCTGATAGCTGGTTCCTTGTTTGACATGTATATCTCTTTATGATGGAGCATACAGGATTTTGTTCATCTTCACTTATGCAAAACTATGGTATTTTATGTAGAATTACTGAATTATTATGTAGAATTACTGAATTATTTTGTTGTGAAGCATGGTTAGCTTATCTTTTTGTTGTGGCCCTTGTGGTTCTGTGCATAGTTACCGGGTATTCCTAAACCTCCATCGAACCCGATCCGTGTACGAACATTCCAGTTCGGGGTACATTTCCGAATCGGGTCGCTATGGTATTCGATCCGGATCTCGCTAAATTTGGTGATCCAAATCAATTGCTAAAATCTCACAAATCTCACTATAAATTTACTTTTGTAGAAGATTCTTTCGATGCAAAAAACTGAAGATTTCTTGTCAATTGGGCTTCCATAGCTATGTACTTCTTATTATTTGACTTTGTAGCTCGATACCATTGTTGTTTCTTCATTGCTTATGAGCCACCACTCTATTTGCAAGTTGCTTATGCAAAGAAGAGAATGAGCTTATGAGATTTTGTGATGCTTATGTTATTTTATATGAAGGTTCTAAGCTTGTTTGTCATTGTGTGTTATGGTTTATTTACATGTTTTGATTTGGCAACCATTGTGTTATTCTATTCGGAATGCTGCGACCAAATTGACATCTGATTAAGAAAAGTCAAGTTTTATATCTTGTTGAATGAAGTAAAGGAATGGGTTTGAATTTTCTTATGTTCTATATAAGGTTTTCTTTCCGTATATAACATAATTATCTAGTCAAACATGAACAACCAGTATCGTCCCTGTTAGCATAGTTAGAATTTTAGAGCGTACTGTGAACCAAATTGGCGAACTAACTCAGCCTACCCCTTGTGTACCAAAAATAAAAAGTAGCATACCATGTTCCCGAACTCGTACCATGACCCAGGACATATCATGTTCAAGGTAACTATGGTTCTGTGCATGTCTTCTAAATAGTACTCTTTCATATCTTTATTAATTTAGTGTAAATATGTTCACTATAGGAACAGTTGATCTAATGATCTTTATCATAACAATATTTCAATATCTTTCTAACTAGTACCTATATATATAAGAGAGATGGTGTGTCACCAGAGAGTCAAAGATTATATTCTTAATACATTTTGTTGGGCGGTTGTCAAATTCTTAATGTCAAAACCGAGCAATGCGTAGGTCACGCTTTAAATGCTCCGAAAGGAAAATCTACACTATTAGGCATCTAGAAAGTTTGGAGTGCCTACTGCCTGATTACAATTGTACTTCAGGTTTACAGACCTCTTAGTACTTTTGCATTAAGAATAATTGTTATTATGATCTAAAGCTCTGCTGAAGCATTTAAAGAGACTTAAGTACCAAGTTCCTTGCTTCTAAAGCAGCTTGTGACACCTAAGGCATATTGATAGCATGTTAAGTGAAAGAAGGAATAATAGGATTGAGGGTTTTGAAGGGGTTTTGGTTAGGTTTTAGGTGCTGAAATTTTCTAGACAATGATGAAAGATGGGTGTTTTGGGTGATGTGGAGGGTTTTAAGGTGGAAAACGGGAGGTATAGGGTATGGCTGGTAGGGTTCTAGTAAGGATTTTTTTGGGTATTTGGAGTAGTTGATGGGTGAAATAGTAGCAAAAATTATGTCTCTTTATCGTGCCGTTCCTTTCTGGCTTTTATTTCTTCTCCTCCTTTCTTTCCTTCTCTCTGCATTTCCCTAAGGTTCATTCAAAGTTTTAAAAAAAAATCACTGTGGCTAATGAGGCAAAGTTTCTACAGCTCTGTTTCATCTTTAGACATCTTCATATGCTTCCAACATTTGCTAGTTTGAAACTAGGTTGAAAGTCGGCCATACCAAACTGCCGGAATTTTGCACAACTTGGAACCGTTTCTTAGGTTCCCTAATTAATGTTTTGATTCCATCTAAAGGTGGATATTAATCCTAGAGTTTAGGATGTTGAAGAAGGATTATGAGTCCTTTTCCTCGTAGGTTGATCTTGGTGGCTATACATGGGCTGTCCCTAAGCCATTCTAATATCATGAGGAGATTAGAGACGTTTCCTTCTCTGCATAATGAGGCGGGTGAGGAGAATGATTTGTTTTAGCAAAGAGGTTCTATTGAAAAGGAGAAGTAGCAGCTATTGTTATTTTAGATTAGAAGATATGAGAAAGAATTTTTTGTAGATGACAAGAAGCCATAGCTCTCTTACCATTTAGAGTATGAGGAAGGATTTGGATAATCTCTAATCAAGGGTACTTCCATTAGGCTCAAGGCCAAGTTATTTAATGGAAACTGCATAGGAACAATGACAAAAGTGGACAACTAGACAATACAATAGCTACCATGACAGCTATACAATAGCTAGCATGTGACGAAACTAGATGACTACACACAATTTCAACTTCAATGTTTTATTCTCAACTCATATAGAGGAAACAAAGAGGTTATTACATTAGTATTTATGGTGTGCTTTTAATTATTCACCACTCTTAGAGTGAAAAAAGATGGACTTCATTTCTCTTTCATTTACAGTTTTATGTTGAAACCTTGTTATCTCGTAATTTCTTGATGTACGCTAAACTGTAAGATGTATACTAATTTGCTTCCTGTTTCATCAATTTTTGTGTAACTCCTCCATTTAGACCACTGTAAGATGATTCCACTCATTTTTAATCTCCATCTTCGTGATTACCGCATTGCCTCCAGCAGTATTTGGTTAGTGTGGTTATCACACATTAGTCCTCTACAATTCTACATCTTTCGTTTGTATTTTCTAATTTTAATGGAATAGGAAAAGTGAGGGATTGCCTTGTTTCATTGGTGAAATCGAGTTCTCTAGGTCTTACAGACACTAAAATCTAGTAATCTTATATGTTTGGTAGAACACTATGGACACTGGAAGATAATAAGGTGCAAGGTAGACATGGTCACATGATGACATTCAATAAGAAACAGTTAAACATGCCAATAAATATATTTATATAATGCAAAACATGCAAACCTTTGTTTTGATTGCCTATTATTAGGTTCGGATTCAAAGAGAACTTTTATTCTCATAGTTTTTCATTTATCTATTCATAAATATGGAAACTGGTGAGAATAGTTTTAGTACATTTCTTCAATTAAGGTTCAAGTTCATTTCAGTAATAAATAATTAAAAATCATGAAGCCCTAGAAACATCACTCAAAAGCCTCATAAGAAATTAGTGCTTTAAATCTACAATAGATGCACTGTTCAACATATTTCTGTTACACTTGTTTTGTTTTCATGTCTGAATTAATACTTGATCATTCATGTGCTGGGATCAATGGTTAGTTAAAAAAAGCTTAAGTAATTAACACTTGCAGGAATGTGATTTTCTCAGAGCAATTGCCAAGCCACGTCTTCAAATCTCCACTGTTGTAGATACCAAAACAGGGAAGGCAAGTTTGCATATGCATCTCTTTCTTTGTCCATAAATTTGAATGTCTTCTCTTAGATCTGAAATCTTGTCATGTCTTCACAAATAGAATGTGCAAGAATGAAGTAGAGCGAGCATAAAAATACATATGGTTCTCTGTGCTCTCCATTCAACTGATAGATCTATCTTGATTTTCATGAGCAATAACATTAATTGCTCCTGGAATGTAGAAATGCATTAGAAGGCTGCTCAAGTTAGTAAAATCTTAGCGATACTTGATTAAGGGCAGTATATGTGTTTCATTTTACTGATCCAAATTAGTGCATATAAGCTACTGCATGATACTTATAATTTATGGTATCTTACAATCTCTTAGTTTTTTATCTCCAGGGCATTAAGAGCCAAGTTCGTACAAGTTCTGGTATGTTCTTAAGTTCTGAAGAGAAGTTATATCCAATTGTACAGGTTAATTTCTGTTCCGGTTTCATTCCATTTCTGCTGTTGTCTTTACAAGATTGTTCTTTTCTTTTTCAGTTTGTTTTGAGTTCTTTAACTGGTCAAGATAGTCACTGAAAGTAAACCTTACATCATGTATAACTAGTAATCATGGAATATAATAATTCAATATGGCTCAGATCAGACGTACTTTTGTTGCAGATATTTTTCCTAGTTTATGCTTTTTAGCATGATCTTTATGAAATCATGATAGTCAAATTTTTATTGATCTTTTGGATGGAACCATCGATACTCTCACTGGCATTACTTCCGTTTTGTCAAGTCTGCTTATTCTGTTGGATTGCAGTTACATTTCATCCAAGGCTCCATTTTGCACCCAAACTTGGGGGCTAGTTGTTTGGCAAGACCTCTATCTAGCCTAATGTGTCCATTCATTTCGGGGCCCATATGTTGTTTCCAAACGAAGTATACTTTCCACTTGTTATCATGTTCGGCTTTTAGAAAGTAAGGAGACTTGTAGCCTGCACCATATAATTGAAATCTAACCATCATCGTACTTTCCATCCAAAGTGGTGGAAATAATGTAAACTCATGGATAACAGTAATGTCCCAATTTTTTCATTAATATATACTTTCCAGAGCCTAGCATCCATCTTTTAACTGTCTATTTTCTAAGGTCATTTCATCATACATCTTGATCTTTCATTCCCTACTTTCTAGCAACACAATAATTTTAATTGGAACTTAGTTTCTTGAAAGTAAAAGAAACTACTTTTTTTAGTCCCCGATTGTTTTCAATTGTCAAACACATCCTTCTTGATGATTATGGAGTAAACTGTTGTATAATCTGCCTACTATCCTTGGGTATAAATGTTATTCGTGATTATAATATGCTGGTACTTTCAGAGAAGCTATTTAGTATTTACATTTTGGTTTCCTTAAAGAGAAGGTTGATGTTGGCATGTTCTATAATTGAATATTTATTTATAGCATACATGGCTTCATACATAAATATTTTTATTACATGCAATTTATCTCCATCAAGTCACAAGTTGTTGTCTTAATATTTTTGGTTCATTTTCCAGGTTATTGAAAAACGAATTTCTGTCTTCTCTCAAATTCCTATTGAAAATGGAGAGCTCATTCAAGTTTTACGGTAGATTCTCATACATTTTCTCATAATAATTGCCAAAAATTGCTGACATAAATCAAGTAGTACCTTTATCTAAGCTAAAACCTGCTAGGTTACAGGTATGAAGCCAATCAATACTACAAGCCACATCATGATTATTTTTCTGACACAGTACGTTCTCAGTTTTATTTGTATTCTTTAGTTATAGTTTAAAAAAGAGTTGTACTTATATATTCTTATAAACAATTGAATACAGTTTAACTTGAAGCGTGGAGGCCAGCGTATAGCAACAATGCTTATGTATTTAACTGATAATGTTGAAGGGGGTGAAACACACTTTCCTATGGTTAGTTTGTTAACTAATATTCTTTACTTTTTTTTTGATACTTGAATCTTCTTTTCAGTTCACCTATTAAGTGCTTCTTTAGAGTTGAAAAATGGCATTTATTGTTCTCGACACTCTGCAATGCTATGAATCTTCTTTAACTATGCAATGTTACCGTGCACATCATTTTGGTTTTCTTTGTGTATAAAGTGCCAGCAAGGCAACTAAGCTCTAGGCATTTTGTAAAGCACCTTCTCTTGTTTATTATTGCCTCATCCAGGATATTAGCACATAGACAGTTGATTCAGATTAACAATCAGTCGAAGGTTTTATTCTATCCTTCCTTGAACTTCTATCCTTGAACCTGTCTGACTTAGGTCTGCACACCATACCCGACTTCATTTTTTATGATGATAGGAGTTGGTTCTACACTTGGAGTAGTATTCTTGACTTAGAAGTTTGAACCATACCTGACCTTTTTTATGATGGAGGGATTTACTGTCAAGTTGATTTTAATAGCCTTTGCTAGTTGTTGTAACTATGTTTTAAGATATTAAGAAACTGAGTTATGATTTTTTTTTTTTTTTTTTGCTTATATGATTCTACATATCCACAGTATATTTTGAGGCATAAGGAACTTAAGATCTTAAGGTGCCCCATATGTCAAATCATTGTCTTGAATTACAAATGAAATTCTACTAATGTTATTATCCATTGGTTTCAGATGTCCATTTATAGTCTCATCTAAATCCAACAGCCATTTTATGATAATTCCTTTGAAACTAATAAAGAAATAACATCTTTTGTCTCCTATTTAGTTCTCTTAAACCTGACTTGTAAGACGTCTTTTATAAATATTCGAGTTAAAAGAAACCTAAACATGTCATGGATTGTATTGAATGTGGGAATATACTCAATGATCAAGCCTATTCGAAAAACTTGATCACAAATGGGTGTCCCAGTACCACGAGCCTCCCACTTACGTGCATGGTATGGGGAGGGTTAAAGATGTACGCAATGTTACCTCCTTGTGTATGGAGAGGCTGTTTCCATGACTGAACCCCGATCAAAAACTTGATCACAGATAGGAATGTGGAATTATTTGCAAAGTCTTCTTCTATGCATGTTACTGTTCTACAATTCAAGGTACATTTCATGGAACCTCCCTAAACAAACTCCCTCGACGCTATTTTTCGAATGTTAGGTGTCTGACAACAGGCCCCTAAATTTTTTTTGTGGACCAGCCAATAGGAATGTGGAATAGAAGGTTAACATGGAGGTTTATATGTTGCCAAAAAATTTTATTGCCATGACATTCTGAATTATCCTTGATGGTAAATAACTGATTAGTCATCTTAATATGATCAATTGATTTCTTTTATAAATAAAATGGAGCTATCAAAACTAGTTGGCTCAAGTTCATCACCGTCCGGTGTACCAACCAGCCTAAGGGGTTCAAATACTAAACCATGATTGCTGACAAGCATGTCAAGTCTGATCTTATTCTCATTTGGCTACTAATATAAGCACCATACTGCTGCTTAACATAACGAGTCTACACTAACAGGAGCTTTCACTGGCTATATATGAATTCTACTTACCGTTTATAGTAGGAGGATGAAAACTGGGTTCAAAGGAAGCTGGAGTTAGGATAGGGTTTCGAGTTCCCTTTTAGCAAAATTATGTTGTGCTCGGGCATAGAAACAATATAATCCTATGTAGAGTAAAGTCTTACTGCGGGAGGGCATAAATGGCTGAGTTGCAAGTAATGGATAGATTAGTCTGCATGGTATGCACTCTTAAGCTAATTACTGCTTTGGTGTCATCCACACTCTCTCCTTAAGTTAAATTTCAAATTTTGCTGCTCCTATTTCTTGTTCAGGCTGGAGAGGGAGAATGCAGTTGTGGAGGGAAGATGGTCAAAGGGCTGTGCGTAAAGCCAAATAAAGGAGATGCAGTTCTCTTTTGGAGCATGGTTCGTCTTTACCATCCAATGTGTTAATTAACACCATACATATTCTTCAAGATCTAGGTTTTGCAAATGATTTGATGTTTTAATATAGAGCTTCATGTGATGGATATTTTTATTTGCTTTCAGGGTCTTAACGGCGAATCAGATCCAAATAGTGTTCATGGAGGATGTGCAGTTTTGAGTGGAGAGAAGTGGTCCGCCACAAAATGGATGAGGCAGAGAACTAGCTATTGATTTCATGATATTGTTTCCCAATTAAATCATCTGCTTACCTTCTTCACCATTCTTCCTCCGTATCCATATTGAATATGCAAAATGGGTCATTGCTATGACCAATTTTTCATGAGAGTATATACAAAGAATGTCTAAAGGGGGCAAAGGGAAGGTTGTAATTGCCTTTGTCACTAAAACGACTCAAATTACTGTTCTAAAATTAATAAAATATGGGTGTAGAATATTTTCTGTAGGATAGAGGGGTATTCTGGAAATCTTGCTGATGATTTCAGTTCCAGTTTCTTCATTCTAACTTCAACTAAGATTCTCCATTTAACTTTTCCCTTTCTTTTCTCGATTCAATTACCTCTCTTTAATCTTTCGCTTCCCCTGAAGATGTGTGCAGTTTTGAGTGACGTGTTATATACTTGAGACGGTATCCATGTATCCTGAACTTGCTGAGCTCTATATGCTCCTCACTCTTCCTTGTAGTTAAGCAAGCCATTAATTCTTGTTGGAGTTATATTTACAGTGCAGATATATGGGTCTCGTCTCTTGATCTCGATGTCGAGGATTATGAGTGTGTGCAGGGAAAAGAGAAGGGTTCGACTTCTTTGTTTATCCCAGCCCTTGTATTCGAAATAGGCAAGCAATCCAATTCTCTGATTTCTTCTCCCTAGACAGAAAATTGTGATCCTAATAAGGTTCTGTTTTGTTATTTGATTCTTCTGCTGTCTTTCTTCTCTATAATTGTGATTCTAATAAGGTTATGTTTTTGTTATTTGATTCTTCCTGAAAATTGTATGCTAGTTGCCTCAGCAAAATTACAAGGAACATCTTCAGACAAGAGAGAAAGCAAAATTGTTGTGGACATGAATTTTGCCGCGGAAGGAGCTGCAATTGAAACACTGGTTGGTTTGGAGGGAATCGACGTCTGACTACAATGAGTTTAGTTGAGTCCATTTTTGTTCACCCGCTAAAACTAGACGGGATGTTCATCTCCCACTAAAAAAATGACACGTAGCATTTTAGTCCCGCACAAACCACTTTGTAGGTAGGGGTGCAATTCAGGCGGGTTGGGTCGGGCTTGAGGTTCAATCTGAGCCCAACCCGATGAATCATAAGCCTAGTCCGAGCCCAAGCCCGACCCGACCTCGGGTTCAACATATGTAGCCCAAGACAAAGCCCGGACGATCGAGTTGGGCTCGGGTTGGGTCGGGTTTATCGGACTCTAATATGATATTTGAAATAATTTTAAACAAGAGTAATATTAAATACATTATCAAATAACAATCAAGCCTCAATCATTACAAAATAAAATTGAAATGAAATTTAGGACTCATAAAATTGAAATGAGATTTGGGACGAGAAATGAAGAGTTTGGGTGAAAATTTTTAGGATTTAAACTTTTTTTTAAGAATATGAAACAATACATATATATAAATTATACGTATGTCGGGTTTCGGGTTCTTCGGGTAATCCGGCACATGAATCAAGTCCAATCCGATTTTTTATCGGTTCAAATGTTTTAACCCGAGTCCGAACCCCGAGTTTATTCAACCCTAACACATCCCCATAACGGGTTTATCCAATCGAATTCGGGTTTAACCCATCCGAGTTGCACTTACAAATTGTAAGTGGTTTTATTCATCCACCAAAGTGGTTTTGTGGCACGTGTAACATCCAACCTAGTTTTCGTGGGTGAACAAAAATGGGATGTTTCAAGAAGCGAGGGGCATGTATTACTGTTTAATCTTTTGTAAATATGGTACAAATTGGATTCTATTATTTTTCTTGGAATACGTTAGAGATTCTATTATTTTTCTTGAAATATGCTATTGCTTGCGCTGAGAGATTCACAGAAAGATATCATATAGCTCAGATTTGTTGTCAAAGTTCAGATTTGTTACTGTTTATTTTTCTTAGAATATGCTAGAGATTCTATTACTGTTTATTCACTCAAGTTCAGATTTGTTCTCAAAGTGAGTAGCATTAGCTCATATTTGTTGTCAAAGTTAGTATTAGCTTCAACCAGTCATAATAGTTGTTTTAGTTACATTATTAAAGATACCATATAAAAATAAAAATTAGAATGTTTCATCTTAATTTTATAATTTTTTTTGTAATCTTCAAACTTACATAATAATGGTTAAATTGTAAATTTTGATCGAAAAATAAAAAAACAACATAAAAAAAAGTAAGGATATTGATGAGAGCCGGACGTGCAATCACAGTAATTAAATTATATAATTTGCATGACAATGATATTTGTTTCTGATAGGATTGTATTATATGAAACTTAGCAGTTTTTGTGATGGTGCTAAATTTTATAATTTATATCAAATTCAATTTTCAATAAAGCTCTACTACTCGCATATAGTTTCCAGAATTTTGTGCCTAATTTCATATAAAAAATTAAATTAAAATATTTTCATTTTAATTTTATAGTCTTTTCTTAATCTTCAAAATTACAGTAATGGCTAGTGATCCAATGTGAATGTCCGGTTACGATGACCATATCCATATCCAATACAAAATGAATACGAATTCCCTAAAACCTAAACTCCGTGTAGATTGGTAAAGCTAGGTTTCCATGTCAGGGATTTACAAGATTTCACACAAATATCTTAATTTAATTAAAATGAATTAAAATAAGAGAAATATGTAAGAGTTGCTAGCCTGCAGCTTTAACAAGGACAACTGTCTGGCATTTTTTAAGGAAGGGTGTCCACTTTTTAATGGTGCTTGGAGGCATGCCTCTCGAATCCGCACCACTGCGTCGGAGTGCTCCACCGTTCCCAACGGACTCGGTACCAATATATATATATATATATATATATATATATATATATATATATATATATATATATATATATATATATATATATATATATATATATATATATATATATATATATATATATATATATATATATATATATTAGTTTTGTTCACGTGTGTTGAACTGTGCATACAAAAAAAAATTATATTATCACAAAATTACATAAAAAATTAAATATTATAAATATTTGATTTAAATAAGTCACTTTCCGTTTCCAGAATACGTATTCTAAATACATGTACTGCTGGAATGTATTCATTTAATATTTATCATGTATTGTTCTGTATTTAAATTCCTTTAATTTTCTGCTAATTATTTTTCTGTATTTTATTCCTGCATTTTACTTTCTGCTTTTATACTCTGCTTTAGCTTTGATTTAGGTTCGGTTTGGATTGGTTTAATTGTTGGTTCATCATGAACCGAAACAAACCCCCACCTACCACCACCCCTTCATTTAAAGTCCCAAACCCTTTCTCTCTCTTCATTACTTCTTCTCATTACTCTTCTTCCTCATAACTCTCCCACCAACCTAGAAGAGATAGGCAAGTGCCAACTTGCTTCTTGATGGATCTCTATTTTTGTTGTTCCATTGTCTTCCTCTCAACATTCTAAGACACTTTAGTGCTTAGCATTTTCAATTTCTATGGCTAAATTCTTCTAGATCTAAGTTTATAGTATTTTCGGATTTTTTGGGTTTTGATCTATTTAACATTGTTATTTTCAAGTTTTGATGGTTCCATGTTGTAGAGAATTTCGTTCTACCCCATTTTGACCTATGGAAGTCGAAATTTGGACTTACGGTGAAGGTTTTATGGAGCTTGGAAGCCAAGGGTTCCATGACCATCCTTCTCAGGTTTTCTGAGAAGATGGGTCTCTCATTTCTCAGCCGCATGAATTATTTATTTTCCAATCTCATTTCACAGCCGCATGAGAATCTCATTTCTCAGCCGCATGGATTATTTATTTCCCAATCTCATTTCACAGCCGCATGAGAATCTCATTTCTCAGCCGCATGGATTAATTATTTTCCAATCTCATTCCTCAGCCGCATGGATTGATTATTTTCCAATCTCATTTCTCAGCCGTATGGATTATTTATTTCTCAAACTCATTTCACAGCCGCATGAGAATCTCATTTCTCAGCCGCATGGATTATTTATTTCTCAAACTCATTTCACAGCCGCATGAGAATCTCATTTCTCAGCCGCATGGATTATTTATTTTCCAATCTCATTTCACAGCCGCATGAGAATCTCATTTCTCAGCCGCATGGATTAATTATTTTCCAATCTCATTTCTCAGCCGCATGGATTATTTATTTTCCAATCTCATTTCATAGCCGCATGAGAATCTCATTTCTCAGCCGCATGGATTAATTATTTCTCAATCTCATTCCTCAGCCGCATGGATTAATTATTTCCCAATCTCATTTCTCAGATTATTTATTTTGCAATCTCATTTCACAGCCGCATGATAATCTCATTTCTCAGCCGCATGTATTAATTATTTCTCAATCTCATTCCTCAGCCACATGGATTAATTATTTCCCAATCTCATTCCTCAGCCGCATGAATTATTTATTTCTGAGATTTTTATTTTTCAACCGCATGAGATAGATTTTTATTTCCCGAATTTGGCATTAATTAACATTGATTGTTATCTTGATTTATAATTGACATGCGTTCCTAGTTGGAAATTAAGAGACTGGCTAGTCGTCTTATTGAATTGAATGGAATAAGACACGTTCATATCAACTGTGAACTATTGAAATCGATTGGCCAATCCCGAATATTGGCATATAGATACAAGCAGGCTACAATTTATTTATTTTACGAAAGCAGCATGTGTACTTTATGGTCAAGGCATGATTATTCCGTGGTTAGTTTTAATTGTTGTATTGCGCTATGTAAGACCTACAACCTAACCGTACGGGTATCGTTGTAGAGCTGGGCATATCGTACTCTGTACGGAAGTACTCATTCTGAATGACCATGACCCACGACATGGAATTTTTCTTAACGTAGAGGCTACTAAGTTAAATAAAATAATGATTGCATGGAGAGAATGGATTCTCGAGTTCTTACATGGCAGCCCTCTTTGGGACTATTAGTGTCCAACAGGCCGGCTGGTTCCCACAGATACTGCAAATCTGCCATACGGGCATGGAGCGGTATCTGCTTATATTATTGTATATTGTATATTGATGACGGACGTCCCGCTGGGACTCGTCTAATTCATGATTGGTGCAATTGATTGATTGGATAGACTAGCCTTGCTTGCACATAGTAAGAACTGAGGAATCCCTATTGCACAATCGCAGGATAACTTGGAACTCACAGTAGCAAGCCGTAGTAGTTGCATGGCCGCTTGAGTTGACTTGTTTGTGTACTGTACCTACTCTGTTGACTAGTGAGATGATCAGAATATCAGGACATTACGGGTCAACTTCTGTCCTTGTTTGGTTGGAAAGTTGGTTCGAAGTATCGTGATGTTACGTGAATCCCAGTAGCAAGCTGAGATCTATTATTATATTCGCTTATTTACTGGTTTAAAATTTTTCATATCGTGCTTCCTTGCGGTACTTGCTATTAGAGGTCTAACCTCTCTGGTTTTGCATGGCCAAATTTAGAGCCGGTCCCCGAGGACTCAGCTTACTTCTACCTCCAAGATGGTCAATACTAGAGGGATGATCGCAGGAGGACTCGAGTGGGTTCCTTACTTCCCCGCTCGTTTTGTTACTTACTTTATATTTTGCCGTTTGGCATCGACATGTTAGTCGGATTGTCTTGTACTTACTTTTACATAATTGTAATTAAGTCAGACTGCAGCTGATAACAATTGTGTATACGTTGCTATATCATCTGGCTATGTTTTGTAAAGCCAGATCTCAAGAATATTTTGACTAAGCGTTTGGGACGTCTTATTGCTTTATCTTAAATGTTCTCTGTTATTGCTTCTTGTTTGAATGATTGAGACATTAGATGTGAAGTGACCATAGTGAGACTTTCTTGTAGCATGCACCCCCTTGTCTTTTAGACAGCATTGATCGTATTATACGGTATTCATCTACCCGTAATACGTAGCTGGCTGAGTCATTCTTCCGCTCTCCAGTATTCTGGTTCTGGGGCGTGACAAGGTTTTAGTGGTGGCCCATGCAGGTCTGATTTCAAACTTGTGGGGTGTTTTAATTTATAGGATGTCTCAATCACACATGTTCCCCCTTGATCTCATGATTCGTTACTCTCGACTCTAGCTTGGCATTCCGGTATCCTTTGACTTCATTGATCTTTTCTGTCCGATCGTTTGATTGTTCTTTTGTCCCTTTTCTTAGGGGCACCTCGTCCGCATCTGTCAGGATTGGGCAACAATAACAAGGACAACATGGGCAACCTGACTAGGTTGGTCAGCAACAAGGGCCAGTACTACCTCAAGAGACTATCCAAGAAGAAGTGATAGTAGAACTAGCAGCTGGGCCACAGTATCCGGAGGTTCCAACGCCACCAACAGTTCCACCCACCCCTGTGGAAGTGGACACACCAGCCCTTCTAGAGATCATGAGAGGGATGATGGCCACTCAGCAACATCAGATGTTAGCCCAGCAGCGCATGCACGCTCAGTTGCAAGAGCAGAATGTACTACTTAACCAAGGATTGCAGACAGCTTTAGAAAGAGGGGCAAGGACAGATTCAGGAGCGTCAGCCAGGTTTTGCAAGTATAACCCCCGCCGTTTCGAAGGCACGGAGGATGCCATCTCAGCAGATGCATGGCTTAAGGATATTGAGGCTATTTTGACAGCCGCTAAGGTGCCGACAGAAGAACGTGTGGATCAGGTGAAGTTGTTACTTCAGGATCTCGCACGTGATTGGTGGAAATCAGAGGAGGTAGGCATCAGACGTCCTGTGGCTTGGGACGATTTTACAGCAAGATTCAAGACAAAGTACTATGGAGTTGTGGCACAGTTTGAGCTATAACAGAAGTTTATCAACCTCAGACAGGCTGGCAAGACTGTAGATGCTTATGCAGCAGAGTTCTGCAGATTGAGTAGGTTCGCCCCAGAGATGGTAGCAACAGAGAGCCAGAGGGCTATGAGGTTCCAGCAAGGGTTTTATCTTGAGCTCTTGCAATTGATAGAGGGGCACAATTACCAGACTTTTGATGAAGTATTGACGGCAACTCGAAGGCATGAGATAACCATTCAGAGGCTTGCGACAAGGACTGGAGGTCAGAAGAGATCCCACAGTCAGATTGAAGGAGGAGGGGGAGCAGCGCCCCGAACAACAGCACCGTCCCTTGGCATCCGCATTCATGATGTGGCAATGCGAGGGCCAGCACCACCACCCAGGCAGCAGCAACAGCAACAGAGCAAGAACCAGCAACCCCCAGCGGGCTGCACTTATTACAGGAAGATAGGGCACACTAGAGATGTGTGTCGGACATTGAACGGGCAGTGTTTGATATGTGGAAACCCAGATCATCGGGTTACCACATGTCCCATGAATTCGAGGTCAGGAGGACCAGGGCAACAGTTTCCTGCTCTGCCAGCACCAGGGGCAGGCCAGTATCGAGGACCAGCGGTAGCAGTAAGACCGTTGGCATAGCGCCCGTTAATGCCGCAGGCTCAGATGTTTCGGCAGCAGGGACCGTCGATGCAGCAACACCAGCATAGACCACCCCAGCACCATCAAGGCAGAGGCCAGCAGCAGCACTAGGCTAGGCCGCAGCATGGAAACCAATAAGGAGGTCGAGGGCAAGCATTCACTCTGTCCTTGGAAGAGGCATTGGCATCGGGAGATGTTGTGGCAGGTAACATTCTCGTCGCCTCTTATCCCGCAGTAGCATTGTTTGATTCGGGAGCATCACACTCATTTATATCTGCACAATTTGCAACACGACTAGGAATGGAGTTCGAGGCATTGCCAGGGAGGTTAAATATACTCACTGGTAATGGGCTCGTAGGAGTTAGTAGAGTTATTCTAGCATGTAGCGTTGTAGTTTGCGGGCATTCCTTACCCGCCAGGTTGATAGAATTTTCAGTTAAAAATTTTGACGTTATCTTAGGCATGGACTGGCTGAAAGACAGTCATGCGACAATAGATTGTCGTAGAGGGAGTGTATCTTTTGATATTCCAGGCATGAAGAGGTTCACCTTAGTCAGATCAGTGGCAACTCAACAAGAGCAGGGAGTAGTGACGGCAATGGAAGAAGTTCAAGTTCCGAAGGTAGTTGAAGAGTTTCTGGACGTATTTCCCGAAGAACTTTCAGGTCTACCACCGGTTAGAGATATTGAGTTCAGTATAGAATTGGCACCTGGAACTAAACCGATATCAGATCGAGTTTATAGAATGGCAGACTCAGAGCAGGCCAAGGTATATCAGCACATAGAGGAACTGAAGGAGAAGAAGTTCATCCAAGCTAGCATATCACCATGGGCAGCACCAGTGGTACTTGTGGGAAAGAAGGATGGGTCATCCAGATTGTGTATCGATTACAGGAAGCTTAACGCGGCAACAGTAAAGAACAAGTACCCACTACCCAGGATCGATGACTTGTTTGATCAGTTGAGTAGAGCTAGAGTTTTCTCCAAGATAGATCTTCGTTCAGGGTATCACCAAGTGAGGGTTCGGAAGGAGGACATTCCCAAGACAGCATTCAGGTCGAAGTATGGACATTATGAATTCTTGGTAATGCTGTTTGGTTTGACCAATGCTCCAGCAATATTTATGGATTTGATGAACCGCATCTTTATGCCGTACTTAGACCAATTTGTCGTTGTGTTTCTCGACGACATTCTAGTATACTCAGCTAATGAAGAGGAGCATGAAGACCACCTCAGGAAAGTGTTACAGGTTCTGAGAGAGAACCAGTTGTACGCCAAGCTTAGCAAGTACGAGTTCTGGACGGATCGCATTTTATTTTTGGGTCACATCATATCGGGAGCTGGAGTAGCAGTGGATCCCAAGAAGTTAGAAGCCGTAGAGAGTTGGCCAGTACCCAAGACTGTAGCTGATGTACAGAGTTTCTTGGGATTGGCAGGATATTACAGAAGGTTTGTATCAGATTTTGCAAGACTTTCAGCGCCCATGACACGCTTGACACGGAAGGATGTGCCATTCATCTGATCGACATAATACCAGACATCATTTGAGAATTTGAAGTAGAAGTTGATATCAGCGCCTATTCTTACATTGCCAGTTGGACCCGGAGGTTTTACAGTATATTGTGATGCGTCAGGAAAAGGACTTGGATGTGTCCTCATACAGCATGGGAAGGTGATAGCGTACGCATCTAGGCAACTTCGGGACCACGAGAAGAATTACCCAACTCATGATTTAGAGTTGGCGGCAGTAGTATTTACTTTGAAGCTATTGAGGCATTACTTATATAGTGATCGAGTGGACATGTACACAGACCACAAAAGTCTGAAGTACATTTTTACTCAGAAGGAACTGAACATGAGGCAGAGAAGATGGTTGGAGTTGATTAAGGACTATGACGTGGAGCTTCAGTATCATCCAGGCAAGGCTAATGTGGTAGCAGACGCTCTTAGCAGGAGAGACGGCGCATTTATGTTGACAACACAAAAGCACATTTTAGAAGACCTTCAGGAGATGGGCATCGAAGTTATACTTCCTAGTGATGTAGGAGTACTGGCGAGTCTACAAGTTCAATCTGACTTGGTAGACAGGATCAATGCAGCTCAGGCACAGGACCCAAGGATTTAAAAGCTTAGGGCAGAATGTGAGTCAGGACTCAGAAAGGAGATGCAAATCCATGAGGATGGTACACTTAGGTTTGGATCGCGTCTATGTGTGCCTAGTGGAGATATCAGACAGGAGGTTATGACAGAAGCTCACAGTTCTCAGTATTCTGTACACCCTGGAGGGACCAAGATGTACCAAGATATCAAGCAGCACTTCTGGTGGAACGGGATGAAAAGGGAGATAGCCAGGTTCGTTTTCCGTTGCTTGATATGTCAGCAAGTGAAGGCAGAACAGCAGAGGCCAGCTGGGTTATTGTAACCGCTTCCTATCCCGGAATGGAAGTGGGAGCATATTATAATGGACTTTGTGATCGGTTTATCGAGATCACCAAGTGGTAAAAATGTTATTTGTGTGATAGTAGATCGGCTTACAAAGGTGGCGTACTTTCTTTCTTTTCGAGTAGGACAATCTACAGAAAGGTTGGCAGAATTGTATATGCAACAGATAGTCAGGCAGCATGGAGTTCCTGTCAGTATTGTGTCAGACAGAGATACCCGTTTTACATCACATTTTTGGAAGAGCTTACATCATAGCTTGGGTACCAAGTTAAGATTTAGCACGGCTTACCATCCACAGACAGACGGGCAATCAGAAAGAACAATTCAGACTTTAGAAGATATGTTACGAGCTTGCACTCTGGATTTTGGAGGACCTTGGGAAAGCCACCTGTACTTAGTCGAATTCTCATACAATAACAGTTATCAAGCCAGTATCCAGATGGCGCCATTTGAAGCACTATATGGTAAGAAGTGTAGGTCGCCACTGGCATGAGATGATATTGGGGAGAGGAAGATGCTAGGCCCGGAAATGATTATCCAAACAGTTGAGGTGGTCAAGGAAATTAGAAAGCGACTTCGAGTTGCGCAGGATCGACATCATCATTGGGCAGACCAGCATCGTAGACCTTTAGAGTTCTCTGTTGGGGACCACGTATTCTTGCGGATCTCACCTACTCGTGGGGTCATTAGATTTGGCGTTCGCGAAAAATTGAGTCCGCGGTACGTGGGCCCATTTGTTATTCTTGATAGGATAGGCGATGTTGCTTATCGTTTATCCCTTCCACCCTCGTTACGAGAGGTGCATGACGTGTTTTATGTATCTCAATTGCGAAGATATGTATCAGACCCAAGCCATATCCTTGATCATTCTGAGCTGGTTGTTGGCACCAACCTGTCTTACGAGGAACAGCCTGTGTCCATTTTGGACCGAAGAGAGAAGATACTCAAGAATCGAACAATTAGCCTTGTCCGGGTTGCTTGGGGTCATCACTCTTTAGGAAAGTCAACGTGGGAACGTGAGGATGATATCCGATTACGGTACCCGCACCTGTTTGACTCACAAGGTATATCTCTCTCTGTATACCTTGATTGTCTTAAGTCCTCATGCTTGTCACCTTATGAGTAGAATTGCGTGGTGTCGTCGATAGTTAAACATAGATATGTTACTTGCTATTGGCATTGTAGAATGATTGCTTACTCAATTTACTTGTATTTAGATTAGTTTAGCTTTGACGTTTCTATCATGCTTGGATCTGAAATTCCGAGGACGGAATTTTCTAAGGAGGGTAAAGATGTCACTTCCCGTTCCCAGAATACGTATTCTAAATACATGTACTACTGGAATGTATTCATTTAATATTTATCATGTATTGTTCTGTATTTAAATTCCTTTAATTTTCTGCTAATTATTTTTCTGCATTTTATTCCTGTATTTTACTTTCTGCTTTTATACTCTGCTTTAGCTTTGATTTAGGTTCGGCTTGGATTGGTTTAATTGTTGGTTCATCATGAACCGAAACAAACCCCCACCTACCACCACCCCTTCATTTAAAGCCCCAAACCCTTTCTCTCTCTTCATTACTTCTTCTCATTACTCTTCTTCCTCATAACTCTCCCACCAACCTAGAAGAGATAGACAAGTGCCAACTTGCTTCTTGATGGATCTCCATTTTTGTTGTTCCATTGTCTTCCTCTCAACATTCTAAGACACTTTAGTGCTTGGCATTTTCAATTTCTATGGCTAAATTCTTCTAAATCTAAGTTTATAGTATTTTCAGATTTTTTGGGTTTTGATCTATTTAACATTGTTATTTCCAAGTTTTGATGGTTCCATGTTGTAGAGAATTTCGTTCTACCCCATTTTGACCTATGGAAGTCAAAATTTGGACTTACGGTAAAGGTTTTATGGAGCTTGGAAGCTAAGGGTTCCATGACCATCCTTCTCAGGTTTTCTGAGAAGATGGGTCTCTCATTTCTCAGCCGCATGGATTATTTGTTTCCCAATCTCATTTCACAGCCGCATGAGAATCTCATTTCTCAGTCGTATGGATTATTTATTTCCCAATCTCATTTCACAGCCGCATGAGAATCTCATTTCTCAGCCGCATGGATTAATTATTTTCCAATCTCATTCCTCAGCCGCATGGATTAATTATTTCCCAATCTCATTTCTCAGCCGCATGGATTATTTATTTCTCAAACTCATTTCACAGCCGCATGAGAATCTCATTTCTCAGCCGCATGGATTATTTATTTCCCAATCTCATTTCACAGCCGCATGAGAATCTCATTTCTCAGCCGCATGGATTAATTATTTCCCAATCTCATTTCTCAGCCGCATGGATTATTTATTTTTACAGCCGCATAAAAATTTCATTTCTCAGCCGCATGGATTATTTATTTCCCAATCTCATTTCACAGCCGCATGAGAATCTCATTTCTCAGCCGCATGGATTAATTATTTCTCAATCTCATTCCTCAGCCGCATGGATTAATTATTTTCTAATCTCATTTCTCAGCCGCATGGATTATTTATTTCCCAATCTCATTTCACAGCCGCATGAGAATCTTATTTATCAGTCGCATGTATTAATTATTTCCCAATCTCATTCCTCAGCCGCATGGATTAATTATTTCCCAATCTCATTCCTCAGCCGCATAAATTATTTATTTCCCAATCTCATTTCACAGCCGCATGAGAATCTCATTTCTCTGTCGTATTGATTAATTATTTCCCAATCTCATTTCTCATCCGCATGGATTATTTATTTTCCAATCTCATTTCTCAGCCGCATGAGATTTTTATTTTCCAACCGCATGAGATAGATTTTTATTTCCCGAATTTGGCATTAATTAACATTGATTGTTATCTTGATTTATAATTGATATGCGTTCCTAGTTGGAAATTAAGAGACTGGCTAGACGTCTTATTGAATTGAATGGAATAAGACACGTTCATATCAACTATGAACTATTGAAATCGATTGGCCAATTTCGAATATTGGCATATAGATACATGCAGACTACAATTTATTTATTTTACGAAAGCAGCATGTGTACTTTATGGTCAAGGCATGATTATTCCGTGGTTAGTTTTAATTGTTGTATTACGCTATGTAAGACCTACAACCTAGCCGCACGGCTATCGTTGTAGAGCTGGGCATATCGTACTCTGTACGGAAGTACTCATTCTGAATGACCATGACCCACGGCATGGGATTTCACTTAACGTAGAGGCTACTAAGTTAAATAAAATAATGATTGCATGGAGAGAATGGATTCCCGAGTTCTTACATGGCAGCCCTCTTTGGGACTATTAGTGCCCAACAGGCCGGCTGGTTCCCACAGATACTGCAAATCTGCCACACGGGCAGGGAGCAGTATCTGCTTATATTATTGTATATTGTATATTGATGACGGACGTCCCGCTGGGACTCGTCTAATTCATGATTGGCGCAATTGATTGATTGGATAGACTAGCCTTGCTTGCACATAGTAAGAACTGAGGAATCCCTATTGCACAATCCCAGGATAACTTAGAACTCACAGTAGCAAGCCGTAGTAGTTGCATGGCCGCTTGAGTTGACTTGTTTGTGTACTGTACCTACTCTGTTGACTAGTGAGATAATCAGAATATCAGGACATGACGGGTCAACTTCTGTCCTTGTTTGGTTGGGAAGTTGGTTCGAAGTGTCGTGATGTTACGTGAATCCCAGTAGCAAGCAGAGATCTATTATTATATTCGCTTATTTACTGGTTTAAAATTTCTCATATCGTGCTTCCTTGCGGTACTTGCTATTAGAGGTCTAACCTCTCTGGTTTTGCATGGCCAGATTTAGAGCCGGTCCCGAGGACTCAGCTTACTTCTACCTCCAAGATGGTAAATACTAGAGGGATGATCGCAGGAGGACTCGAGTGGGTTCCTTACTTCCCCGCTCGTTTTGTTACTTACTTTATATTTTGCCATTTGGCACCGACATGTTAATCGGATTGTCTTGTACTTACTTTTACATAATTGTAATTAAGTCAGACTGCAGCTGATAACAATTGTGTATACGTTGCTATATCATCTGGCTATGTTTTGTAAAGCCAGATCTCAAGAATATTTTGACTAAGCGTTTGGGACGCCTTATTGCTTTATCTTAAATGTTCTCTGTTATTGCTTCTTGTTTGAATGATTGAGACATTAGATGTGAAGTGACCATAGCGAGACTTTCTTGTAGCATGCACCCCCTTGTCTTTTAGACAACATTGATCGTATTATACGGTATTCATCTACCCGTAATACGTAGCTGGCTGAGTCATTTCCCCGCTCTCCAGTATTCTGGTTCTGGGGCGTGACAAAATATATTTTAATTAATATTTCTTAAATATGTGTTTAGTTAGATAATATTTAGAAGGATTTTAGAAATTTTTGTAAACTATGTGAGGAGATACATACGCGGTAGTTAATTTTGTTTTGAATTTTTAATGGAATTGTTTTCATATATATATATATATATATATATATATATATATATATATATATATATATATATATATATATATATATATATATATAAGTTGTAAATCTCTCATAGCTAAAGTGGGGGGAGGGGGGGCATGACTGGATAGGTTCAATCTCACAGGGGAGCACTAACCATACTAACAAGCCCGGGTGGATTTATGAGGGATTCAAAAAGACAAGTGCCAATCATTTTCTGCTTTCAGGTTGGGAGAATAATAGACCTAACTATGGTGATTGTTAAGGAAGTAGGTAACCCACTAACGTAGACGTATAATTACTTATTCAAAATAAATCCAGTACCAATAGACCGGATAAAGAAAGGCTACATCAAGATAGATAGTGTTGGTATTTTTGTCTTTGGACTAGGAAAGATAGTCCCACATCGGCTACACCAAATGGTGAGTATCTCAATATAATGTATTGCTTGTGTTGAGGTGTGCACATGAGGTGTGGTGGGGCACAAGTGTGTGTCATGTGGGAGTATTTTCCTAAAAGGAAAATTGATTAATTCCAACAAAGATGTAAGTTGATTTTTGTTGTGCGGACTCGGACTCGGACACGAACTCCAGGATGTCTCGTGCATGCACGGAAGTGTTCGGGGGGTTGGCGTGGACTGGCACACTTCTATGCTGATTGTGGGATGATCTAAAATATCAAACTCTATTTTTGAGTATTGGTATTTTAGTCCCACATCGGATAGGAGAATAGGTGAAGTCTCACTCCACTCTATAAATAGTGACCCTTGGCCTCCATTGAAAGATGCACCAAAGAAGAGAGTTAAGGGAGTCCGTAAAGTCCGGAAAGTCCGTTCAAGTTTCAAATATTGACTGACGAGCGTTCCAGAAGTTCTCTAGAACTTGCTGGTTCCTGAAAGCGGATCGTATATAGGCGAATCTTGCTTTGAGCAACGGTGATCTTATCACCCCAGCAAAGCAGCCTTTCCCTTTCTTCTTTCCTTCTCTTCTTCTCTGATCTAATCAGATACTTCTTGTGGGCTTTTGTCGCTGCTGCTGCTAGTAACTCGATTTGTACCTTCCTAAAAGAAGCTCTACTTTCGTTTGCTGTTGTAACGAAATCTCTTTAGATTTTCGTTACCCAGAATCCTCCAAGGATCTCTATGGTGCACCTTCTTTGAAGTGTTGCTACGAAACGTTGTTACTATTGAGACAACTGTTTTGTTTCTCTGTTTTTTATCGAAAATTATGCCTCGAGAATAACAATCTCAAAGCAAGATTAAGAAGATGAAAAACTCTCGTGCTTCTCTCATCGATACCAGCTTTAACAAGTTAGAGAAATTCGACGAAGAACATTTCCAAATCTGGAAAAGGAAGGTCACCTTTAATCTTCAACTCGTAGACGTAGACCATGTGTTGATTGAGGATGAACCGACGATTCCAAAAGGAGGAACTGTCGATGCTATTGCTGCTGCACTTGTCAAGCAGAGCAAATGGAAGAGAGAAAACATCATCTGTAAACTGATGATTCTTAATTCTATGGAAGACTCTCTGGCAGAGTCATATTCCAAGAAGGTGAAGGGCCAAAGAGATCTGAAATCCTTTGGGTAAGCTATATGAAGATGATGAGAACATGTCCAAAATCTTCATCGTCGAGAAGTACCACAAGTGGCTCTTCGAAGACGAGATGACGATGCTACCTCAAGTGAAGGAATTCATGAAGTTGCGCCAGAAGTTGGATGACGAGAAGATGCCCCTCGTCAACAAGTTTGTCGTTGGAGGGATAGTCTCGAAACTTTCTGCTGGTTGGAGCAGCTTATATACTAGAATGCATCGGAAGAAGCTGAACATTAGCTTAGAAGATCTTCTACAAGAGATCCACGTTGAGGACGAAATACAATCTCAACAGAAGATGGACTCTCTGTCTAAACAACTGGCTAAGGCCAACTTGGTACAGATAAGAGAGTTCAAGGGGAAGCATGTGGCTTCTCATCACAAGAAGAAGGACTCCACTAATCTGAAAGTGAACGGTCCTTCGTTCAAGTAACAGAAGTCCAAGTCCCACGTGACTTGCTTCAACTGTGGCAAGAATGGCCACTACAAGAGTGAATGCAAATCCAAGCACAAACCAAAATAGCAGGTATGGCTAAACTTGGTTATTTTGATTACTTAACTTGGTTTCTATTGTTGCACAGGTTGAGTTATCTAGTATGGTAGCTGACTAGTGGTCTGACACTAGTGCATCTGATCACGTGTGCTCTCGAAGGAGCTGTTCACCAAGGAAGAGCCATGTTATAACGAAGGTCTCGATGGCGAACATATACCTAACAGAATATCTGAAGATTGAGACAGTGGTTATGAACCATCGACAAGGACACTAGAATGCGTATTACACGTACCAGAGATTTCCGATGATCCGATCTCAGAAAGTCTGTTTTCTGATATAGACTTGAAATATGGACATCCGTACTCGCCAGATGGTAACTTCTTAGCGAGGAACATGCTTCGAAAAGATGTTCGGTGCTGAAGGAATGTTCAAACTTCTGCTGATGGTGATAAAGTTACTTCATTGAATGGACTGAGAGTTATTTTATAATAAAACCAGACTCAAGCTGTCCTACCGGGACCTTATCTTCAGAATGTGGGGGTAACGAGGTGGAGGAATTTAAGGTCTGTGCAGATACAAGACTGTTGAGAAGCTGCTCAGACGATTGAACTAAAGTACTGATCATCTGGAGTTAGTACACTTAGATATCTGTAACTTTTATCAATTCTCTACAAAGGCCGGTTCGAAGTGTTTCTCGAAGTGCACGTTCGTATGACTTTTCAAGTAGAAGGATGCAGCATTCGAGTAGTTCAGAAACTTCAGGGCTGAAGCTGAATGTTAAACCGATCTACAACTACTCAGAAGTGATCGAGATGTAGAGTATAGATCTCATGATTTCGTATCGTTCTGCAAAGAACATAGAAGCATCAATGAGACTACTGTTCCATATTCTCCTCAATCTAATGGAGTAGCGGAGAGCAAAAACAGAACATTGACAGAAATGATGAACTTAATGCTACTAACTGCGGGTCTTCTTAAATACTACTGGGGAGAAGTTGCATTAACGGCCACTTTTATTCTAAATAGAGTGCCGTATGCAACTTCGGACGTAACTCCTCATGAACTCTGGTTCAAAGTCAGACCTAACTTGAATGTCATTTGAGTGTGGGGGTGTCTAGCTTATGTGAAGCTCCCAGATCTGAAGATTCAGAAGTTGGAGACAAGGACTACGAAGATGATCTTCTTAGGGTATGCCGAGAAGAGTGATGCTCGAAGATTTCTTGATATTGAGTCAAATCATATCATCGAATCTCGTGATGCTGAATATTTTGAAGATAAGTTTGCAAGGCACAAGAACATTGTTCTAACGGACATTCCGGAGAATGATGAAGGTGCAAAGGAGACTGAGATCTTCAATGAGCCAGTTGTCCAAGATGAAGTTGTTGTTGTTGAAACAACGACTAAACCAGAACTCGCTGAGCCGTCAGCGAAGTGTGTGAGGAGGCCGAAGGACTTCGGAAATGACTTTGTCACCTATCATGTGGAAGCAGATCCGCTTACCTATGATGAGGCGTTGAAGACCAGAGATGCGATTTTCTGGAAGGAGGCGATTGACAATGAAATTGATTCCATCACCTCAAATAACACTTGGGTGTTGGTTGATCTTTCTGAAGGAGCAAAACCTATCGGATGCAAGTGGATCTTCAAGAAGACACTACAAAAATTTGTCAGATTAGCGACGTTCCAAAACGTCGCTAATCTCGGCAAAAACGTCGCTAAGCGACATTAGCGACGTTTTGGAAACGACGGAAAAAATGTGTCGCTAATCGAGAAAATGTCGCAAAACGTCGCTATGGTGACGTTTTCACGTGGACGCTAATTAGCGACGCAAATTGCGACGTTATTGTGTGGTTGCCGTTTAGCGACACCTTTGCGATGTTTTGGCGACGACGTGCTGACATCAGATTTGGTGCCACGTGTTGCCATGTTAGCATTTTAGTGACGCTTTTAGTGACGCTTTTAGCGACATTTATTAACGTTGCTAATATTTTGCAACGAATATTAACGTCACTAAAAACGTCGCTAACTTAAAAAAAATAAAAAAAATAGAATCCAGAATGCAAATGGAGCTGGAGCCTGAGCCAAAATACAGAATCCAAAATACAAAATACAGAATCCAATCCCTGGGTTCGTCGACCCCTTCGGTGGAACACTCAACACCGGCACGCACAATACATTCCAGAATATACAAAAAATATAAAGAAAAAAATACTATCTGCAACGAACAAAGTCAATATATAATATCCTCAACGAACAAAGTCAATATCCTCAAATATGTACAAAGTCAATATCGTCAACGAACAAAGTAAATATCCTCAACGAACGAAGTAAATATCCCCAAATACGTACAGAGTAAAAAATATAGTACAATCCAAAAATGTAAAAACAAAACTACTGATCTCCTGGAGCGGGAGCTGGACCCGGTGCTGGAGCCGGAGCTGGAGCAGGAGCGCCACCAGATGACTATCGTCGCAACGCCAGGATCGTCTGATACTCCTCCGCTGACAACAGGTGGACGAACATGTCCTCCCGTACACCGACAGATGTAGACAATGCTCCCGGCGTACCAGCAGACGGTCGCTCCATAGCCATCTCCTGGAACTGCTGTATCTGTTCGACCAACCGCTGCATAGCCTCCTGCGTAGCGTGGGTCATCTTTCGCAGCGCCTCAGTAGTCTCCTCAAGCCTCTCAAAACGTGAGATGAGCGCAGAATCATCTGTATGCGGCCCCACCATCCTCTGCAGCATCTCGTCACGCAGAGCTGCGATCTGCGCATCGACACTCTGCTGGCGGCAGAGCGACTCCTCAGTCTGTACGGGGCCGGACATACTAGTGGCAGTCGTAAAGGCCTGTGACGCAATGAAGGCACCATAGGAGCCCGTACCATAGTACGTACCCCTATACATGCCACCAATGGCCCTCATTCACAGCTCGTCATCTGACTGAGCAGCGGCGGCCGGGGGCTACTGGGAAGTGCTAGCACCAGCTCCGGCCTCCCTAAGCCTCAAAAACTCGTCCTAGAAATAACATCTATATGAATTCTCACGTGGTCGCTAAAAATTAATATTAATGAACTAGCATTAAGTAAAACTTCAAAAACTCGGCCTAGAAATAACATCTATATGAATTTTCTATGTAACTAAAAATTAATATTAATGAACTAGTATTAAGTACGTAGGTGTCCCGGGCCTTGTCGTCTACGAACCGCTCCCCCTTCGTATGGGTGGCAAGGAACAAGGTCACCATATTCGGGTCTTCTCCCGATTCAACCTGTTACAAAATTATTATATAATTTGTCAGTTAAGTTGAAAGAAATATATTGCTATAAACTATTAATTATGGGTATATGGAGAGATACGTACCATATGGGTGAAAAAATCTATGATGGACCGTGATCCACCACACCACTGCGATCCTGCCTGTCGTGCTCTTTTAGACTTCGCGGACTTCTCCTTGTAGGCTTCCTCCTCGAATCTCCTCTTCATTACCGCCCAGTCGGCGGCAGAGATCCAACCCTGAATAGGCTCTCCCCGGCGCTTGCGATCCTTTTGGTCGAGGATCGCGTCCCTAATGAGCTTGCTGGCGACGCTGGAAAAAATATCCTCGACAGCAACGACGCGATGGGGAGGAAAGAAGTAAGTCCGCTGAAAAAATTATAGAAGTACGTAAGTTATAACATAACATACTAAATGTTAAAAGGAAATAAACTTTTATGTACCGAAAAGTGCTCAAACCAGAAGGCCTTCTTGTCGGCCGGGTCATCCCTCCAGTTGATCCAGGGTCCCCCGTAGTTCTGTCACAGGAATGTACCTAGCGACCGGTGTACGGAGGAGGGATGATACCTGTAAAATAGAAATTAAAATTTATTAAACAAGTTTATAATAAATTTAAACAAATTAAATACAACAATTTTACTTACCGCCTGGTCCGAGTACAGGCCCAAATCTCCAACCTCATATTCCCCCTTCGGGCGACACAGAGGATCTGTCTCAAATGGGAGCTGCAGCCTGCCCCTGCCCCCCTGTCCCTACCCCTGCCCCTGTCTGCAGCCTACCCCTCGGCCTCGCCCTCGCCCTCGACGTGGGCCTCGCCATCGTCCTCGACCTCGGCGTGGGCCTCGGCCTGCTCCTCGATAGTGGGGTCGACCTCTGGAATACTCGACGGTACTGGCTGCGTAGAAGAAGAAGTCCCTAGCCTCGAACTGCTAGAGCTGGGTATGGAGACACTGCCGGCGACTAGACCGCTAGTGTATACTGGAGAGCGGAGGGATGAGGAGTCGATAGGAGGAGTGGTAGATGGAGACTGTCGGCCTCGTCGACTACCACCATCACCGGAACCAAAGGATCCACGTCGAGCCATATCTTCAATAGCACTTGGGATTTCTTTTACTTGCTCCCATGTGTCCTCTCCGGACCACATTGGCGGTGGATCGCCCTTCTCCATAGCTCCGGCACGGAAAGCAGTTCTGTTCCTACGGTACGGATGGTCTTTCGGCAAGAACTGTCGGTGACAATCAAAGAAGCATGACTTTCCTCCGTGTCTCAAACGAAAAGCCTTAGTGCGGTCCATGCAATACGGACATAAAAGTCGACCATGAGTGCTCCATCCAGATAACATTCCATAAGACAAAAATTTGTTGATTGTCCACATTAGTGCTGTCCGTATCTGAAAATTCTATTTTTTTGAAGCATCATACGTGTACGCCCCTGTTTCCCATAGCTGCTTCAGCTCATCTATTAACGGTGGTAAGTACACGTCGATGTTCCTCTTCGGGTTGTTCGGACCGGGGATGATAATAGTTAAGAACATGTAAGGTATCTTCATACACATCCAAGGCGGTAGGTTGTACGGAGTGAGGATTACCGGCCAGCATGAATATTGGGAGCCTGAAAGACCAAATGGGGTGAAACCATCAGAGCAAAGCCCCAACCTTACATTACGCGCATCAGAAGCGTAATTAGGATATGCTCAATCGAAGTACTTCCACGCTTCTTCATCAGATGGGTGATCCAACACTCCTTCGGTCTGTTGTCGCTTGTGCCAACTCATATTTGTGGCAATCTCTTTCACCATGAACAACCTCTGCAACCGCGACATCAATGACAAGCAGTGCATTGAAGCAGTAGGTCTTCTAGACTTGCATGCAGCAGTTGTCTTGTAGCGATCAGCACCACAGAATCCGTACACTTTTGCATCATTGTGATCTTTGTAGTAAAGCATGCATCCGTTCTGACAGTAATCGATCTTGTCATATCCCATCCAAAGGGATCTCACCATCCCCTTAGAGTGGTAGAAGTCTTTCGGTAACTTGGCACCCTCCGACAAGATATCGGTAATCAACTCGAGCACTCTATTGTAGCATTCTTGAGACATGTTAAAGTCAGACTTTATGCTCAAGAGCCGAGTGATCACCTCTAACGGTGAATGGTCCTCACAGCCAGGGTACAAAGGAGTCCTTGTATTCTCCAGCAACTCTATGAACTTTGCGGCATCGGCATTCGGTGCATCCTCAGCTGCGTTACGATTGTATGGATCGAAACAAGGCCCCGTAGCGTCGAAGACCATGTTCACGTACTCGTTGTTGACACCAGTTTGGTTGTGAACATTCATATACGGCTCCACATACGGCTCAACATAAGGCTCCACATAAGGATCCACATAAGGCTCCGCTTGGAATGCTAAAGGTACAAGCTCTCCGTGTGCGGTCCATTGGTAGTAATTCGTAAGGAAACCCTTTGTGTATAAGTGATACGTCACATCCAATTCTAGTTGAAACTTCATGTTCCGATATTTTGCACACGGACACTTAATGTCCATGCCGTCCATGGATTGAGGAAACGCCTTCGCGAATTGGAGTAATTGTTCTACTCCGGCGATGTATTCATCTCGTACACCGTACCTGTCATCTTGAATGCGGTTGTACATCTACGAACGGTCTAGCAGATACATGGATATAGCCATTTCTAGATATCTGCAAATATGAATAAACTTCAAAACTAAAACGAATATACTACATACTACATACATACATATATACTGCGAGCCCCAAGGGGCCCCACCCCGAACAGCAGACCCCCCAACCCCACGAGCAGCAAGAAGGTCCTAACCTGACGTATGGCCGTGACTCGGGACCATTCCTATGAGTATCAAGATTAAGGAAAATAGATGACGACATTAACCAACCAACAAAACTACGTGTTACAAATATCGGCACTATCGGTACGTGGTTTCGAATCGGAGTATCAGATTTTTCGGTGTCGGAAAACAAATAATTATTACTAAATTATCAGATTTTTCGGCACTATCGGTGCCCCTGACCTAGCTCCCCCCCCCCGCACCCCCCTACACCACCCCTAACTCTAACCCGAACCCTATCCCTAACCCCTCTCCCACCAGCCCCCCTCACCCCCCTGCTCCCCTCCCCCACCAACCACCCCTAACCCTAACCCGAACCCTTACCATAACCCTCCCCTCCCCTCCCCTCCCTCCAACCCCCCGCTCTCACCCTCCAGCCGCCCTCACCGCCCCCTCCTCCTCCCCCCACACACCCACCCCTAACCCGAACCCTAACCCTCCCCTCCCCTCAGCCCCCATCCTCACCCCCAGCTGCCCTCACCCCCCTGCCCCACCCCCAGCCACCCCCCAACCATTCCTCACCCCCAACCACCCGTACCCCCTGCCCCTCCCCCCGAGCCACCAACACCCCCAACCACCAACAACAAAAATAGAGAGAGAGAGAGAGGGAGTCACGTACCGGAGGAGAGTCGCCGGAGAGAGTGAGAGTCGCCGGAGAGAGTGAGAGCGTCGGAGAGAGTGAGAGTGAGAGTGCCGGAGAGAGTGAGAGTGAGAGAGTAAAATGGATGGAGGGAAATGAATCGGAGGGGGGGATTTAATTTATTTAGAATTTAGCGATGTTCTCACTAACGTCGCTAAATTAGTCGCTATTAGCGACGTCGTAGCGACGTTTCGCGACGACTAGCTCATGTAACTAATATACGTCATTGTCACGTCGCTATTTTTGTCGCTAGTGGCGACGTTTAGCGATGTTTCAGTTATACGTCGCTAATATCCGTAATTTAGCGACGTTTTACGAACGTCGCTAAATTTACATCGCCAATTGAGCTGATTTTAGTAGTGAGAAGATGAAAGCTGATGGAACCATTGACAAGTTCAAGGCCTGGCTAGTGGCAAAGGAGTTTTCTCAGAAGCAGGAGATCGACTACTTTGACACATATGCTCTAGTAGCCCGGATGACCACCATCAGAATATTGATTGCTCTCGCATTAATACATAAGATGGTGATACATCAGATGGATATAAAAACGGCTTTCCTAAATGGCGAGTTGACCGAAGAGATTTACTTGCAATAGCGAGAGGGATTTGTCATAAAGGGTCTTGAAGACAAAGTCTACAAGTTGGTAAAATTCTTGTACGATCTTAAACAGGCTCCCAAGATGTGGCATGAGAAATTTGACAAGATTATAAGGTCAAATGGCTACATGGTCAGCGAGACGGACAAGTGTGTTTATACGAAGTTTGCTGATGGAAGAGGTGTGATCGTTTGTCTGTACGTGGACGACATGCTGATCCTAGGTACGGATATGGGTTGTGTCACGGAGACAAAGAAGTTCATCTCGAGCAAGTTTAGTATGAAGGACTTGGGGGAAGCTGATATGATCTTAGGGATCAAGATCATCCGGACAGACACTGGACTAGCGCTGTCATAGTCTCATTATGTTGAGAAGATGATCACTCGTTACGGGTATCAGGATCTTTCAGGGATCGATATGTCGTACATGTGTGATTTGAAGCTGAAGCCTAATTTAGGAGAAAGCGTGAGGCAGCTGGAGTATGCAAGCGTAATCGGGAGTTTGATGTATGTTACTACTGCCACAAGGCCTGACATAGCTTTCGTCGTGGGAATGCTGAGTCGTTTCACGAGCAACCCAGGCATTGAGCACTGGAAAGCTATGAAACGGGTTATGAGATATCTCAAGAAGACACAAACATATGCACTGCACTACAGCGAAGATCCGCTGGTAGTGGATGGCTTCAGTGATGCCAGCTGGTACTCAGAAGTGGAGAGCGAGAGGTCCACAGGTGGATATATTTTCACAATGGGTGGAGCTGCTATATCGTAGAAATCAAAAAAACAGACTATGCTCTCGCGGTCATCCTTGGAATCTGAGTTCTTTGTACTTGATACCGCAGTAGAGAAAACAAAATGGCTTTGGAAGCTCATGTATGATCTTTCAGTGGTTGGGACACAAATACCGGGGATACCGATATACTGCGACAACCAGGCGACTGCGGCGGTAGCATCAAATGACCTCTTCAACGGGAAGAAGAGTACTGTGCGGTTGAAGCACAGGGTAATACACGATCTCATCAAGAGGGGTGTTATTGCAGTGATTGATGTTCGAAGTCAGGAGAACCTGGCGGATCCGTTCACCAAGGGCCTCAAGCGCCAGCTGGTCGATGACACAACTTGTAAAATGGGCTTGAAGGTATTCTGATATTGTGTTATTACATTCCTACCATAAAATTTTATGCTATTAGTTCAAAGAAAAATCTACTAGGCATCTAGCTTTTGTTTCAAGGGAGGACTATTAACCGGAAGAATATCAGGAACGGTGGGTACTTGTCCTCTGTGACATGGAGAGGTTACGGACCTACAACCACTGTTGTCTACTGTTATTTTTTGCAAAAAATGGATCCTGTGGAAAGGTTGGCTTAAATGCCTTAATGAGTTCTCAGACAGAGTGAATGCCTGGAGTGCTTTACAAGAAGCACGGTAGCAAAGCACTACAAATAGTGTAACTACATGCTATAGTGGGGGTGACTCCACCATAAGGTTCCCGGTTAGGGGTAATGCCTCGGCTTTGTGAGCCAAGTCACAACGGAGTAGCACCGCAAATAGGCAGGTAGCCTAATGTTGTATGATAATCGTAATAAAGAGAGGTAGACATCACTACAAAGAGGACGATGTCCTCATGTTACAGTAGCATAAGACCACGAAGAGGTACCAGGTTGGGTAAAGCCTCGGCTTCGTAAGCCATGTCATAGCGACGTAATACCACACGAAAGCGTAAGGCTTCATGCTGGATAGTTTGGTACTACAAAGAGGCTTGTGACCTCATGCTACAGTAGTATGACACTACGATGAGGTACCCAGGTGGGATAAAGCCTCGGCTTTAAGCTATGTCATAGCGGCGTAGCACCGCAAAGAAGTGCAATGCTTCATGCCATGACTCTTTATAAAGAACTCACCTATAGTGTATGGACAGAGATATCAGGCCGTCTCTTGAAGGCAAACTTATAGATACCCAAAAATTATACACTGAAATTAGACTGGCAAAAGGCCTTTAATGTGCTGCCAGAAGCACAGTTGATGTCTTTATGTGAGTAGGAAGAATTACAGTTATGGTGCAGAATTCAAGGCTTAGTCTATTCTTGTATCATGCTGTTATTTAACCTATACGGGAAGATTCAAGTCGTAGCGACATCTCTCATAATGCATAATGGACAGTCACTGTAGGGAACGCTCAACCCATATATTAAGATATGTAGGAGATTGTTGGTGTTTTTGCCTTTGGACTAGGAAAGATAGTCCCATATCGGCTACACCAAATGGTGAGTATCTCAATATAATTCAATGCTTGTGTTGAGGTGTGCACATGAGGTATGGTGGGGCACAAGTGTGTGTCATGTGGGAGTATTTTCCTAGAAGGAAAAAAGATTAATTCTAATAAAAATGTAAGTTTATTTTTGTTATGCGGACTCGGACTCGGACATGGACTCCAGGATGTCTCGTGCATGCAAGGGAGTGTTCGGGGGGTAGGCATGGACTGGCACACTTCTATGCTGCTTGTGGGATGATCTAAAATATCAAACTCTATTTTTAAGTATTGGTATTTTAGTCCCACATCGGATAGGAGAAGAGGTGAAGTCTCACTCCACTCTATAAATAAAGCCCCTTAGCCTCCATTAAAAGATGCACCAAAGAAGAGAGTTAAGGGAGTCCGTAAAGTCCAGGAAGCCCGTTCAAGTCTCAAATATTGACTGACGAGCGTTCCAGAAGTTCTCTAGAACTTGCTGGTTCCTGGAAGCGGATCGTATATAGGCGAATCTTGCTTTGAGCAACGGTGATCATATCACCCCAGCAAAGCAGCCTTTTTCTTTCTTCTTTCCTTCTCTTCTTCTCCGATCTAATCAGATACTTCTTGTGGGCTTTCGTCGCTGCTGCTACTAGCAACTCGATTTGTACCTTTCTAAAAGAAGCTCTACTTTCGTTTGATGTTGTAACGAAATCTCTTTAGATTTGCCGTTACCCAGAATCCTCCAAGGATCTCTGTGGTACACCTTTTTTGAAGTGTTGCTACGAAACGTTGTTACTATTGAGACAACTGTTTCATTTCTCTGTTTTCTATCAAAAATTATGCCTCGGGAATAACAGATACTACTAAGAACATTGTAGCAAAGTTTTTCTTCTCGCATCAGCTATAACAGCAAAAGATTAGTCAAGCAAATCGGATCCCAGGACAACTTGACCGAGATGTCCACCAAGTCTTACCGAAGCCACTTTCCAGAAGATCGTTCATAGCAGCAGATTGCGAAGGCTCTCAACATTACAAGAAACTCATTTGACCATAATGTACTAATTTTTCTAACTGAAGGGGCATTTTCCCACTTTCTTGCTGGTATTTTAAAAAGTTTTAACGAGGCACACACATCGGGTTGGTCATACAACTAGACATTTCTAATCCTAAAGACGTATCGATACCGACTCACATTTTTTCTTTGATTATGTTTTTTTCCTGGTTTTTCGAATCAAAATTTTGGTGAAGTCTATTTATGTATATTCCTATAAACTCACGTCAATTTGTTACCTGAAGGCCGATATTGATCATGTTTGAAGACCGATGTTGATCATTTCTGATGATTTATATTAGACTGATTATTGAGTTGTACAGTACACACTCAATGGGGAGTATTAAAATAATTTATTATTCATTTTAATATCTAACTTTTAATGTTTACTATTTTTATGATATATTTATATAAAGTTTACATTTTGTGGATCATTCAAGATCTTCTTATTATCATTATTATAGTTATTTTTAGGAAAATGTTATTTTGACCGCCGGAGTGGTGACCAACCATTGTTCCCCTGCTAACGTGGGCCCACCCTGGGCTGGGGGACCAATGCCGACGCGCTGCGTGGCCGCAGGCTAACGCGACAGTCAAAATAGCAGCTCCGTCATTTTTAAGCCATTAATAGTTTGTTAAAAAATAACAATGAAGTGAATTAAAAATAGGTTTCAGTAACAATAAAAATTAGTAGCAATGATGATAAGTAACTTAGAAATGCACTTCTGGAACTGAGCGGCGTACTGCGCTGACATGGTGGTCCCATTGGACGAACGAACCCGGTGCTAGTAGAGGAGCTGGAGCAATGATGATAAATAACTTAACAACCAAATAAATGAATAATTTAAAACATAAAGTATTAATGGCTTAAAATGATCAACTATAATATGATAATAAAATGACATTGTTGTGATGTGGATAAATCCAAATATGGATGCCCTTATCCATACCTACAACAACCTCTATCTCATTTTCCTCTATATATGTTATCAATGAGAAAAGCTAGGTACATTCTTTATCGCTACCAATTTCTTTTCTTTCTCTCTCATTTCACAACACGTTATCAGTACCATACCCTAACCACAAAGCGAAAAGAAGACAACTGAAATGTTAGAGCACGAATGCTTAAGGAGGATTAAGACCACACCGTCGGTCCAACATCGACACGAGAAAGGTATGTCTTGTGATAGCTTCCCGCAAGAGAAAGGTATGTCCCGTGGTGGCTTCCTGCAATGGCTTGTATTCATATTGCATGATTTAAATTGATGTCAATGAAAATTGTTCATATGATTTATGTTCTTGATTAAAACCAAAACCATGTATACTTCATGAACAAAGAACATGTTGAATAGATAACCATTCAAACTTTTGAAGAAATACACTTAATATTTTGTGGTAGAAGCAAAGAAGTTCAGATATTCTTCATTACAAATCATAAGAATATAGCATTTGTCCTTTTTTTCTATTTATTCTGATCGAGAGGCAATGTGAATCCATAATTGCATCAAGCAATTCTTTTGAGCAGATTCATATCTACTATCAAGCCCCCACCTATTAGTTCCTTATGAGCAGACTCCTATGCTAGCTTAGATATACTTCAGATTAACTTTCCAGAATCATTATCGTTATAGAGAACTTTATGTTTGTTTGTGACATATATTTTTCCAATACAAGATCACATGTGCTTAATACAACATATGCTTAAAAATCAGCATAAGTTTTCACCTTAACAATCGCATAGAGAGACTCGGAAAAAAAAAATAAGAACTTTATGAATTAGAAGCATAAGCTTGATTGGTATAGACTAGTGCCTAACCGTTGCCTATTTGTTTTAACCCAAGAACAGTTGTGTATTGGTTTATACTTGTGATATCATGACTTCAAGACTTGTGTTTTACTTTCCAGTTGAATTTAATCTTGGATGGCTAGTTATTTACAATATATGATATAACCAACCGCACAACTAGTCTTAAAGTTATTGTAGGGAAATTACTTATGCTGAACTAAAGATGATGGATTTGATCAAATTTTTTTTTGTGGTCCACTTTTACAACTAGCCATATTCGTCTCATGTGTCATATATTTCTATAATGTGTCTCTGTATAGACTAGTGCTTAGGCAACCGTCTAGACTCTTATTGACTATCTAGAATTTATGTATGCTATAGTTGTATGTGCGAGATAAATGAAATTATTGTACATGTTATGTCGAGCATCATTAGATTTCACGAGTACATCTGAAGCAATTGGCTCTGTAGATAACATATATTGGCAACATGATCTTTCTTTCTGGCGATATAATAGATTGATTTATTTTTTTTGTCTTTAAACCAAACGAATATCAAGAAGTGCTAGCATATATCAGTGTGTTTACACCTTCCGTGGAGAAATTGATTTTTTTCTTCTATAAGATGTTGATATGTCCAAGCTCTTCAGCATCATCCGAGCTATTTGGCTTGAGAGATGCATGACAATGCAACTAATGAATTACTTTGGCTGTAGTTGCCATAAGTTCTTGCTTTCCATAGATGATGTGAATGTTGTAGTTGCAAAGTAAATTTATTTACTTGGTGTTTTTTTGGACCATCCAAACTTCCAGCCCAACCATTTTTGTGAACCTAACAAGAGTTGAAGCATCACTAAAAGTACAATAAGTGTTCTAGTGTTCCACTTGAGAGAGTGAAATATTCTTGTGGTGAAGTACAACTCCCTACCTTTTAATGTTGAATAATATTTGGGAGCATTATGTCTAGATTGCAAAGTACAAATAAGTTTACTTGTATATGTTTTAGACCAACCAAATGGGTTCATGCATGCTAGGTGTTCTGCTGCATGCCCGGGAGACACTAGTTGTCCGTGAACTAAATTTTTGCCGGTCGTAGCGGGTCGCTGACCCCCGAAAGGCTAAAAATGAGAATACCAACCTGAATGTTGGTCCTCGAATCGGTTGCCGAGGCTACAGAATCGATTCAACTTAGGAGGAACATGAATAGTTGTGCTGACTTACTAGCACAGATGATACGAAAAATTTCAGTGGGACTCGCTACCCACTTCAAAAATTTGTCAGATTAGCGACGTTTATAAACGTCGCTAATCTCGGCCAAAACGTCGCTAACTTAAGTTAGCGACGTTTTTAGCGACGTTTTGGAAACGACGGAAAAAAGCGTGTCGCTAATCGAAAAAACGTCGCAAAACGTCGCTATGGCGACGTAAATTAGCGACGGTCATAACATCGCTAAATAGCAACGTTATTAGCGACGTTTCTATGTGGTCGCCGATTAGCGACACATTAGCGACGTTTTGCGACGATGTGGTGACATCAGATTGTCTGCCATGTCAATAATTTAGCGACGTTCACTACCATAATAAGTCATATTAGCGACTTTTAACAAAGACGTCGCTATAATTTAGCAATTTAGCGACATAACTATATAACGTCGCAATACGTTACTATTAGTGACGTTCGGCGACGTATTGAGACTACCTTTTGTAAATAAAAAAAGTACATCGCGGATAAGTCGGTATACGTCGATAATATCACTGATATTAGTGACGGTTACCGACGGCTCAGAATGACGTCGCTAAAACGTTTCATATAGGGTTCTGCTGGCCCGATCGATTTTATTTTTTCACCCAAAATTTTATTCTCCCGCTCGAGAGCCCCAAATCTTTCTCCCTTTCCCCCTCTCGTCTCCGGCGACCCCTTCCCATCGGCGACCCCCTCCCATCGGCGAGCCCCTCCCCCGGCGACCCCTTCCTCCGACGACACCCCTCTCCCTCGTTCCCTGCCCCGACGACCCTGCTCACCCGCTGGTGTCCTCGTCCCTCCGGCGTCCCCCTCCCTCCGACGATCACCCCCCTCCCCCCCTGCGGCGACCCCCCCTCCCTGCGGCGACCCCCTCCCCGCGGTGACCCCTTTCCCCGTGGCGACCCCCGTTCCTCCGGCGTCCTTCCTAAATCGGCGATCCTCCGCCGCTCCTCCACCGTCGAGTCTCCTCGTCAACGCCGACTCGACCAGTCCCCTCCGTCGCTGCTCCAGCCCCGACCCCGACCCGATTCCGACCAAGGCAGGTAAACCCTAACCCTATCTCCCTCCTCCTGATGTGCTGACACAGACACGATACGACACGCTGACACGACACAATATTCGTACACAATATTATCAATTAAGTAATTATTTCGAAGGTAAAAAAACACTAGCATACTTAAATGTAATCTACTACCAAATATGAAAGCTTTCAAGGACAGTCGTATACACTGACACAGAAATGACTCTTCAAAGTTGAGAGTTTTGAAATACTAGATTAGTATTTGTATATATATATGAATGTGTGTGTGTGTGAGTTATTAGTGTGAGATGAAAAGCGGGGTATTAGTGTTATTTTATATGTGGTAAAGAGTATTTTTGGCATGTATCAATAGAAATGAAAAAGGTTACTCAAAATAATTGTCAGTTTGAGATAGATTTAGAATGTAGGAGTGCAACATAAAAATCTTATCTGTTAAATATGTTGTTGCTCAAGCAGTTTATAGCTACAAATGCGTAAGTGCAACATGAAAATCTCATCTGTTAAATATGTTACCTAAGAGCATCATTAGTAAGGCTCATCCCAATTTCTAGATTCTAGATTTAGAATGTAGGAGCTCATTTTGTAGAATAGTAAGACCCATAGGTTTTAAATTATAAAATATAGGAGAATGTAGGAGATTCATAACTCTCCACATATGTTCAAGACAGAACATTCATTTCCATAGAAACTTTCATAGATAATATAATATATCACAATTGTCAAAGATTTTGTAAAGTCGGTCAGAATGACAAACATGAAGCATCCATCACAACTACACAACATATCCAAAACACAAAAGAATCGACTTTGATGAAAACTAGAGCATAACCTCTAAATGAAAACATGAATTAATTAACACATAATCCATAAAATTTTAAATTACCAATACACAATAGAAGTTCTACAAAATTAAGGAAAACTACATCACCACCACAAATACTTTTAAGTTGCTTTCGTCTTTCGAGAATTTTATCATCTATCACAATATTATTATTTTTCTTTGACAGCAGCTCAAAAAATGCACTTGTCTCCTGCTTGCAATTCATTACTAAGGGAAAATTTTCCCCAACCTTTTGTAAACAAAGGTGTATGTCGAGGTATAATTGTACTTGTAGGAGTGCACGACACCAACTGTCTAACATCGGCCCTTTGGGTCTATAAGAGTTACTTCACTCAGTTTGTCAAGACAAGTAAACTTTTTAAATGTTGACGGTATATATACCGTCAACATTTGGTTTTGCCTTGTAGCTACAAGCAGTTGCCTGTATTTTGCCTTATAACTTGGCCTTTGGCCTGTGCTTGAGCAGTGTGGACTTCCAGGTTAGGGTGTTAGTTCATGATTAGCATTGTTTAGATATTAGTTTCAGTTAAAGGGTTAGTTTAGATTAGAATATTAGTTTATGTTAGAAGGAATATGAGAGTTAGTAGATGTTAAAGTAGGATATTAATTTATTAGTTAGGATAGATAGTTTGAGTTAGGATACTGCTCAAGCACAGGCCAAAGGCCAAGTTATAAGCCAAGTTATAAACTAAATATTGACGGTATATACCGTCAACATTTAAAAAGTTTTACTTGTCTTGACAAACTGAGTGAAGTAACTCTTATAGACCCAAATGGTCGATATTGGACAGTTGGTGTCGTGTACTCCTACAAGTACAATTATACCTCGACAGACACCTTTTTTACAAGAGATTGGGGAAAATTTGCCCTTAGTAATTAATTGTAAGTGAATGTAGGTATCATAGGTTGTCAAGAATATGTATGATATAGTTCATATATATATATATTATTGTTAGGTAATATATGTTAGTATAGTGTGTGTGTGTGTGTGTGTGTGTGTGTGTGTTTGAATGAGATAGGGATGTGTATGGTTAGTAGAAAGAAGTGAGATTGATAGAGGATATGTGCTAGTGTGTGTTTGATATTGTATAGATGGTAGTGTAGTGTGTGTGTTGTGAAGGTGAGAGAGTTGGGAGGATTATGCCATCCTATTTGACTTGAGGCTAGTGTGGTTTGTTGAGTGATTTATGTTTTGGTTGAGTGATAGTGTGTTTGTCTATAGATCTGTGTGGATGTGTTAGAAGAGAGGGGGTGGATTTGGTATCACTACAACAAAAAGGGCATACAATAGCAGTTTATCTATGGCGTTCAAGCCTCCCTGCTATAGAATGTCATCATCAATAGCGTGCATTAGTCTGTGCTATTAAAAGGTCATACAATAGCAGTTTTTCTATAGCGTTTATGCCGCCCTGCTATTATAATACCATCATCCATAGCGTTTATTGGATATGCTATTAAAAGTTCATACAATAGCAGTTTATATATAGCGTTTATGCCTCCCCGCCATTAGAAGAGTCGTTACAATAGCGTTCATTATGCTGTGTTGTTAAAGGTATAGTTGTTTTCTGAATAAGAGATCCGGTTCATTTGAAAAAAAAAATTGAAGTCCTACTTTTGATATATTTTTGACATATATCAATGTATAAATTCATTATGCAGTGAGGAAAAATGTATATATTTGAAAGCAACATTTATATATATATATATATATATATATTTTGAAGTCCTACTTTTGATATATTAATTTTTGACATATAACTAAAAAGTGTAGAAACTTATAATTTCTTTAATATAATTAAAATATTTTTTATCGTTTTTACCAAATTTTTGTCGTTTAAGCGATTTTTGTCGCTTTTATCCATTTTTTGTCTTTTTTGTCACTTTTTGATTATTTTTTGTCGTTTTTATTGTTTTTTTTTGTCATTTTTACCAAATTTTTGTCGTTTTAAGCAATTTTTGTCATTTTTATCCATTTTGTCTTTTTTGTGACTTTTTGATTTTTTTTGTCGTTTTTATCGCTTTTTTGTAATTTTTTTGTCGTTTTTACCAATTTTTTGTCATTTTAAGCGATTTGTTGTCATTTTTACCCTTTTTTGTCTTTTTGTCACTTTTTGATTATTTTTTGGTTATTTTTTGTCGTTTTAACCGATTTTTTGTTTTTTAAACCGATTTTTTTGTCGTTTTTAACTGATTTTTTGTTGTTTTTTGTCGTTTTTGCCGCATTTTGATTTTTTGTCGTTTTTACCGATTTTATGTCGTTTTTGTCGTGCTTTGGTTATTTTGTCGTTTTTTATCCTTTTTTGTTATTTTTTGTCGTTTATACATTTTTTGTCGTTTTTGGTCATTTTTGTCGTTTTAACCGATTTTTTGTCATTTTTCATCGTTTTTGTCGTTTTTACCGATTTTTTTCGTTTTTACCATTTTTTTCGTTTTTACCGACTTTTTACGTTTTTACCTTTTTTTTTTATATTTGTTCTTTTTTTTCGCTGTTATTATTTTTTATTTTCTTTTTCGCGAATATTTATATTATCACCAAACATGGAAATGTAATTTTTCAGGAAATTTAATTCCTTGGAATTTGATTCTCGGGAATATAGAATTCCCGGCTATATAGTATTCCGCATACCAAACGCACCCTAAGGATTGCGAGTTCGTAGGTACATACATAGAGTTGAAATTTTTTAATATATTCTCCCCCAATCCTTCAACTCCTCGTCCGCACATCAAATTTTCATTGAAAATTTTTGCTCCCTCCCAATTTTTTTCCCAAACCCGCACCCCTCCCCCTTCTTCCCGCTGGAACCCCATTTCTCAAAAATTCTCTCCCCAAAACTACTCTCTCCATTTTCCAAAAATCTCCTCCCAAAACTTATCTCTCTCTCTCTCCTCCTGCCACCCCTAGATCCCGAAACCCTAACCCTAATTTTTCTTCTTCCTCTAGCAATGGAGGACGAACTGAAGATGGAACGGACGAAGGACACAAAGGAGATGGAACCGGCATAGAGCACCTCCACCACTTCCTCACGTCATCTACCAGGACTCTCGGCTCCTCCGAGGTCGCCCAAGCCTTCGCAAATGAAAAAGTCACATGGATGTGGCCAACCGCCACGACAGGCCCTCCTCCATCACCAGGAAGCAATCAAGAGGAAGACCTCCGTCGGGTACGTCTTTCTTTGAATTTGATTAGGGCTTTAGGGTTTTTAGATTCTTCTTCTCCTTTTTTTAGATATCGGTTTGAGTAGGAAGGAGGATCCTACTAAAATTCTTATGGAGAAGGAGGAGGCAGGGGCGGTGGTGGAGGAGGAGGACCCGGATTGGCTGGTGGATGCCAACGTTGGGATGGGTGTGGGTGTCTGAGTACTTCGAGAGACATTCGATAAGGATTTTGGTGGCATAGGACAGAGTCTAGATCCACCGGGAGGGGGAGATGGAGGATGGGTGGCATAGGACAGAGTCGAGCCCATTGATTGTTATGTTCTTCGACTGCTATAACAGGTATAATATAATATCCATTTTTGTTGCTTCTTTGTCATTATTTGATATAAGAAATGAATCAAAATATGACTGTAGAAACTCTTCTTGGAACCTAATGTATACCTAATTTCCTTTGGCATGCTCATGTCAGTGTTCCTAGTGGCTGGTATTTCCATTGTATTGTTAAATGTACCAACGGAAATTGGAACTAAAGAGCAGACCAACAAAAACCAGAAGCAATTTCTCACAAGTAAACTAAACAATTTTTTAAGAAATACATTGGCATGCATTTGAGGGATTGATTGAATGTTAAGAATCCTAGGTTGATCTATTAGAAACTTTAGCAAAAAAGTTTCATGAACCTTTAGCAAAAAAGTTCTTTGAATCGTAATAAAGTTCCTAGAGCTATTTTCCCCCCCTTCCAACTTATTGGCTTTTATGTTCTTCTTGAATTTATGATATGTCGCTTAACCAATTTTATATATTCATACTGATGTAGAAGCTCTCATTTAAACTAGTTATCAGTTTTGTCGGCTTCTTTAATTGCGGTTGTTGCTCTTCGAGCACGAAAATATACCCTAAATGATTGCGAATTATTGTATTGTGATCCAGATTGAATCTGTCTGTTCATTTCAAGTTGTTTACACATTTTTTTCTTGTAATAGCTAGTCATTTATGCATTTTTAGCTAGTTTTGTATTATTCTTTGGTGTGTTTTTTCCTTAAAGGAGACTTTATTGTGTAGATTATACTTTGTGATGCTAAAGATCGTGGGGAGGGGAACACAAGATACTTCAAAGTTTCTTGTCATTGGATCAAATGTAAGAGAACCATTATGGAAATGCTCATAGATTTTCTTGGGAGGAGGCAATCATACCTCTTCTCGAAAAATTGTGTTGTCGTGTGTTTCATTCAATAACTTACAATAAATCTTTGTGTTATAGAACGTTGTTCCAAACCTGTTTTGCATTAGATAGTTCAAAGATTTTTATAACGATTTTCTCTTTTCTTGCTCAGGCAATGTACCTTTGCAAGATGAGGTTACAATTGCTCCAAAATCTCTTATTTTGGTAACACTTGAACCAGTTTTAAAGAGTGGCATACCATGTTCACATATTAGAGGAAGCACATTAAAAGCATCTGTGGCTGGAGATGAAGAAGTTGACCTTCTCTTGCCTGAAGCTGGTAGGTAAGAATTGTCCCTATAACTTTTTGAGATATATTTTAAAGATGTGCACCAATGGAAACTATGGAAACTTGTTGTAGCTCAGCAATCTCAATGCATCTTCCCAAATAATATCTGGAATAGCTCAGCAGTCTCATTGTATCTTCCCAATTATATCTAGAACTGTTGTTACAAAACCTTTGGTAAAAGCATCAAGAACTTGTTGATTAGAAGATATTTAGATCATACTAAATTCTTTATACTCGAGCCTTTCTCGATTGACTTGACAATCCGTTTCCATATAAGCTTCATGTGAATAATGCGAAACTAGATATGTTGACTGTTGCCTTGTCACATTCGAGACGTTGGGTGAATCCTATTCTTGATGAATATGAAGACAGAGATCTTCTGCAACCCATCTAAACCCCTATATTCAGCTCCATTTGGAGAAAATATTGTTTGCTTCCTACTCAAAGTAACTTGGTTTCTGCCTTACCAAAAAAGAGAGCGATAACATGTCGTAGATCATTGGTTATAAACTCAACATGTTTGGGAAGAATTTAATTTGCAGGAGAAACCATATAGAACATCAAACCTTTCCACGAATTTGATTTTAAATATTGGAGAATTCTTTCAATAGCCTAACGTATTTGAATTGTGTATAAGGTAAACTGGCTTAATGTTCTTGGCCGATTCTTTTTGTTATGGTGGTGATGGCATTTCCTCTAGTTGCTAGTTATTAATTTATAGCAACAACAAGAATATTTTCATCCCAACTATTTTCTATGAAAGTGCAGGTACCATCATATGTTCATTTCACTGATGCCATCATATGTTCATTGTCTTCACATCTTTGTCTATGAACCACTTAAACATTTGTCGTGTAAATATTTTTTTTCTTTGGTTGCTATGGAAGTTTTGTGAGTTTCAAATGTTTGATAATTAAAAATTAACTTTAACTCTCATTATAGGTAATTGCTGCTGGGATGAATCCTATTCAAATTGCTCGTGGAATTGAGAGACTATAGTTGCTCTTGCATCTGAATTGAACTTGATGTCAACAGAGGTATGATCAACACATTTTTCTATCTTGTCAGTGTTTCTCTCATCCGAAGTCAATGTTTTGGTAGTCAAGTTTATGGAAATATGACTATTGCTCAAGTTTTGCATGTGTTGAGCTAATTGTCTTTTACCACCCATTCTACCATTTACTTTTATATCTGCTCTTACTTCCTAGTTTGCTTTTTAAATGGCACCTCACATGGAGTCAGATGCTTTTGGTGTTTTCTTTTTAGCCATATTTATTAACTATATTCCTCAGTATGCTCGACCATTGGAGAGCGCAAGAGCGACTACTTAGATGACATTGCTATCTTGACTGGAGGTATAAGAGGTCAATAGGAATCATATGTAGAAGTTGAGAAGTCAACTGTATAGCAAACTGAAAAGTGCTCCTTGGATAACTGTAGTCACTTACCTACATTATGTTCATATTTGTTGTTCTTTGTTTTGATGATACGTGGAAATCATTGTAAAAAATACTCTCCTGGTTGAGAAGATGATGGAGAAGAAGCCCAACATTAGTTGTTTCGGTTGCTAAATATTCTTGTCAAATATTTTATTTGTTACTTGCAATTAAGTTTTAGTTTTCAAATACTTTTTTTTACTCGAGGCCATGGCCATTGGATTATTAAAATTTTGAGTCTCTATTACATTACTTAATTATATAGCAATGTAGGGGCGGACGCCCTATATAAAAAAACTGTGCCAAAAAGGCGGCGCCTTGAACAACATAGTTTCCATCCTGATCATTCTTCATCACCATTGCATATATAATTACTTAATATATCAGTCTCTGCGTATTTTATTTTGTGGTTTTGTCATACAAATACTTCCTTAGATATAGTGTTTCTGAGATGGATCTCTCTTCAGTGTAGGGAGAAACATGAATCCAAGAAAAAAAAAATTGTCAAATTTGAAGCATGCAGAACATTTTACCTTTTCTTGTGCTACATAAGTTGTATCAGAATTTGTGCTACCTAAGTTGTACTTCATATGATTTCCATCCTAATCGTTCTTCAGCACCATTGCATATATAATTAGTTATAGATCAGTTCTCTGAGCATTTTATTTGTTTTTTGTGGTTTAGTCGTAGAAAATACTTCCTAAGATACTAGTGTTTCTGAGATGGATCTCTCTTCGTTGTAGGGAGAACATGGGTCCAAGAAAACTTTTTTTGTCAAATTTGAGCATGTAGAACATTATACGTTTTCTTTATTTGAACTATAATATCTTATGAAGTCTCCTGTTCAAGTATTCCTTCTTCAGTCCTTTGATTTGTATCTCATTAGGTCCCTTCTTCCACTCCTTTTGATTGCCTCGTGTTGCTTCCCATCATTTGGTGTTGTCCATTCTTCTTATTTTCAATACGTATTGCTGCCTTCATTTCTTTAGCATTTATTGCGGTAGAAGTGCTCTTGAATTTTCTAGCTGCTGTTGTTCTAATGTTACCATTTGCTCCATAAGAAGTGTGGTTGGCACTTACAGTTCTATATACTATATAGTTTATACATTATTAGTGGTTTTACCTTTTTAAAATCTTCCGTATTTTTTTTTCTATGGTTTTCAGAAATAGTTGTTCCATGTATACTTTTTTATAATGATTTGCTTTTGTAGCCTACTTTGTTAGCACTATTTTGTGTCTCAAGGCTCCAGTAGGGTGGTAAATTACTAGTTATATACATTAGTTTCCTCGCGTGTTTGCTAGATATGAAATTTCTTTTCACACTTATCATCAAGATTTCTTCACATGTTGGCAATATACGTTGTCTGATAAAGCTGATGCTTGTTTTACTTTATATCTTGTGTTGTTACCCGGACAGACCAATCAAAACAACTCTGGAATACATTGTGCCTCATTCATTAACCTACTACAACTTCTGTTACTGCTACTTTGTGCCTTATTTATTGACTTCCTCTGATTTAGCTATGTTTGATACTAGCTCTGTTACTGGACTGTTACTGAAACAAATTATTTGTGCATTGAAATTTTGGAGTTGGTATAGTCCTGCCATCTTCTGGTCTTTTATTTATTTGTTTGTTTACTTGGATGTATATTTTGTTGCTTGGCACAAGCACAAGCTTGCTCATTCATATATTGGAACTTTCAGAAATGGAACAATGTGGGTTTGAAAACAAAAGTTCTCTTTCTTCTACCTGTTTGACATATGTAATGTTAATGATATTTGACGGACACCTATACATGGATAGTACTAATGTTTCAATCTGTTATTTCATTGAACCATAATTGATATTTCACTATTTGGTGGTAGATACTGAAGGGAACACATGTAGTGAACAACTCTTAAATTATATAGACTGAGTACATTTGACTAAACTGTATAAAGAGACTACAAATTCCCGCTATTGTAATGCATTATCTGCAGCTACCTCTGTTTTCTCCTCCTGTTATTACTACAGCTTCAGTCTACAGTGCTGTGGCATCAAACAGATAGGAATGTAGGACCGGATAGGGGATTTGGATATTTACCTGTGTGTATGTCTGTGTACTGTAGAAGATGCAAGCATCTGCTACAGGAAGTAGCAGCAGAATTGCATTAATAGCAGTAGAAGTTGCAAATAACAGTAGCAGTATCTGTGTAGACCAATAGGTATTTGTCTTGGATAATCCTATGGGCATCAGTTATATGCATCAGTTTTGAAACATGGCTTCAACTGTCTTAGGATGACATCACTCATACTCGACAAAACCTATCGGCAGACTGCCAAACATGATACTAGCATAGGAGCTCTTGATAGGTGAAGACAAATGTTCCAGATTTACATACTTTACAGAATGTGAAACGTATCTCATTACCATAAATCGACAAGTCTCATACCTAGATAACATTTTGAGGCACTCCACTAACATATAAAGTATCCAACCCTGATTATATCAACAATATATGCAACAACTGTGGTTTCATATAAATAATAGTGGTGCCACACACACATACAAATGATATGTTCAAGCCAAACTTGGAAATCATTGGAACTTATTAATCCTTTCAAGCTTTCAGTCAAAAAACGAGAAGAAGAGTTGAGAACACTTACAATTACAACAAAATATATAAACACATAAGACTCAATTAGTGCACTGATAAGACATCACTTTTTTGATCCCAATAATTTACTTTTTGTCAATTGTCTGGATCGGCTCGAGATGGTTTTTTTTTACACTAATGATTTTTCTCCTATTTTTGTGTAGGTTGGATGAAGGAAGAGGATGCTTTCTGAGGGATTTTGGTTGTGGATAGGCTCGAAGGGAGCTAAATGTTAGTCAACATTTTGGGATATATGTAGCTGATACACTGTTAATGTTTAATATTTGGACATATGTCTGGTACTACTTCGTTGTTCTACATGGAGAAATTAAGGATTTTGAATGTTTGGTACTACTTTGTTGTTCTACATGGAGAAATTAAGGATTTTGAATGTTTGGTACTACTTCATTGTTCTACATATGTTTGGTACTACTTCATTCTGTGATTGATTCGTATTTAAACATTTGAATACCAGCATTTTATGTAACTGTGGGCTGCATTCTGCAAATTTTTGAATACAGAATTTTCACTCTGCAATAGCATTCTGACATGCTATTGTTGCAAATATAATAGCAGGAAAGAAATACAGATATATAACATATATATAATGAAACGCTATTATAACTCAACAGCGTTCAGGAACGCCATAACACATTTATAGCGTAAACAAATGTTATTAATAAGCTATAGCGTTCATAAACGCTATAAAATCTATACAGCGTTTTCCAGTGCTATAAAAGGTTTATAGCGTTCATGAACGCTACAACTGATTAATAGCGTTCATGTATGCTATTAAAGCTCTATAGCGTTCCCAAATGCTATAAGCAATTTACAGCGTTTCGAAACGCTATACATGCTCTATAGCGGCCGTAAACGCTATAAACCATCAACAGCGTTTTGGAACGCTATACTTTTATAGCGTTCTGGTACATGGGGTTATTATAGCGGGGGCATTTATAGCAGACGCAATATGCTATAATAGACATTCTACAGCGTTCCACGTACGCTATTATAACCCATTTCTGTTGTAGTGTATATGTGTTTGTGTGTGTGTTAGTGTTGGAGTGGAGAGGAATTTAGATATTGTATGTATGGATATGTTAGTGGTTATGTTAGAATCTATGTAGAGGTTAGAGGTATCTTAGAAGTTAGATAGTAATATCTTGTATAAGTTAGATAGTTAGTTGTGTTAGTCAATGTTATTGTTAGTTAGATATGGCATATGTTAGTTAGTTAGAGTTAGAGATGGATATATACATATATGTTATAGTTAGATATTAGTATCTTGGTTATCCATGGTTTGTGTGTGTGTGGTTGAAGATTAAATGAGTTAGTATCCCAATAGTTAGATATCTTAGATAGTTAGATAAGTTGTATCTTGTATAGATTAAAGTTAAGTTAAATAGTGGTTAGTTTGTAGATAGGTAGTATCTTAGGATACTAGTTGCTGGTATCCAAGGATATTATGATTTACCTTACTTTAAGGTAAAGGGGATTAAGTTATCACAAGGTAAGGTAGTGAGTTTATCTTCAAGACAAGGTAATAGGGAGTTTACCTTCAAGGTATTAGATTTACCTTCAAGGTAAGGTATGGTTACCTAGATACTAGGGCTAGATACTAAGGTATTGGTTATCTAATGACTTGGGGTAGATAAATAGATGCTAGATAACTATAGTTTGGGTATTGGGAGACTAAGGTATTTATACCTAGACTAAGGTTTTGGACTTCCAACCAAGGTAAGGGTATTGGGATACCAATAGGGATAAAGTATATGATATCTTGGTTAGTATCCTAGGATAGCTTAGATATAGAGTTAGTATCCTATGTTAGAAATTAGTATCCTAAGTTAGTGGATAGATATTTTTCTAGAAATTAGTATCCTATGACACCTATGTGCTCAAATTTTGGATTCGTGTTAGATTGTATCTCGTTGACACTTTGATACTTTGACACACACACACACACACAACACTTTGACACTTTGACACTTTGACACACACAAGGATAGTTACAATAATTTGATATATAGTAGGGACTTTCTTTAGGTTCGTGAACATAGGAAAGGAATATAATGCTTTTAATTACTTGCGAATGCATTACTTTGACGTATAGAATGTACTAATCTTTTGATTCTTGACCAGAACAATAATTGTAACTCCACTAATTAAGTTCATATGACCAAGTTGTTTGTATGATCCATATTTGAATCCCAAGTAACTTGAACTATCGGTTTGCATATATAAAAGATGAAGCATAGAACTTCAGTAATTACTCAACTCCATCTAAATTAATTAGCTAACTAAGACTAGAAATGGACCAAACTAAGATGTTAACCCTCTTGACTGTTACATACACACAACTACACACCCCCCCATTAGCCTTAACATGTATACAATATATGTATAAATGAATGCAAGGAGGAAGTGGTTCCTTTAGTTAGCTTGCTTATGTTACAATATCGATCTTACCAGATGGCACCCATGACCCGAACAGCGGCACATCGTTTGAGGGAAACACAGATTGCTGAGGTGGTACTGTTAAGAGGAAGTGGCACCGGTAGCTAGTGAGATCGAGAGTTCCATTCATCCAGCACCTGCAGTGGAATGGTGCTTTCCCCCCGTCGATCCTACTTTTTTAAAGTTTTTGCGTGATGGTATCATTGAGCGTATACGTGAGCTGCGTGGTCGTCATTAGTGTAGTTTTATGGATATATTTTGTGTTGGACTATTAGTACTTTTTACCAGCTTTTAATGTTGTTTGTGTAGACTTTGGATGTAGACTTTTAATGTGGTTTGCGTTAATTGTTATACTATTATTTGCGTTGCGTTGATTGCTATACTATTGTGATGTACCGGTGTTGAGTGTTCCACCGAAGGGGCCGACGAGCCCAGGGAGAAAATGTGCTCATGGCTTTTTTGTTATTTATTGAACCGCAGGTAGAAAATGTGGACATTCTGTAATTTTTTTTTAAAATTTGCGACTTTTACCGACGTTTACCGACACAACACAACGTCGATAAGCGTCGGTAAGTCACCAGGTTTACCGACTCTTATCGATGTAAATCGCGTCGGTAAACGTCGGTAAACGTCCCAGGATTTTCCTTCATCTTCCAAATCGGTGAAAGTCGGAAATACTAGACATACATCGGTAAATCCTGAAATAGTACCGACATTTATATACGTCGGTAAGCGTCGGTAAGAGTGAAGACTACCGACGTTTTGTCTGTTAGCGACATGGCTTTCCGCGACCACAGGAAAACGTCGCTAAATTTGTCGGTAAATAGTTTTAGCGACGTTTTTTCGCCATTTTAGCGATATTTTTTTGCGTCGCTAATATGACCTATTCTGGTAGTGGTTGTTAGCGACGTATGTAAACGTCGCTAAACCGTAGCGACGTATATAAACGTCGCTAAATCTTAGTGACATATGTAAACGTCGCTAAAAACGTCGCTAAATTGGAAAAAAAAATACAGAATCCAGAATGCAAAATACAGAATCCAACAGAAATCTAGAATCCAAAATGCAGAATCCAGAATACAGAAATACACCTGGTTTCGTCGACCCCTTCGATGGAACACTCAACACCGACACACACAATACATTCCAGAATAGATAAAACATATAAAGAACAAATAATATCGTCAATAGCTGATATAAGGTAAAAATATAAAGAACAAAGTCAATATCCTCAAATACGTACAAAGTAAAAATGTAGAGTACAAAGTCCGAAAATACAAAAATAAAACTACTGATCGCCTGGAGCTGGAGCCGAAGCTGGAGGAGGAGCGCCACCAGATGACTGTCGTCGTAATCCAAGGATCGTCTGATACTCCTCCGGTGACAGGCTGACGAGCATGTCCTTCCGTGTACCGCCGGATGTAGACGATGCTCCCGGTGTACCAGATGATCGCTCCGTAGCCATCTCGTGGAACTGCTGCATCTGTTCGACCAACCGCTGCGTAGTCTCCTACATAGCGCAGGAAATCTGTCGCAGCGCCTCAGTCATCTCCTCAAGCCTCTCAAAATGTGAGATGAGCGCAGGATCATCCATATACGGCTGCGGCTGCGATGCCGCCATCCTTTGTAGCATCTCGTCACGTAGAGCTGCGATCTGTGCATCGATACTCTGCTGGGCTAACAGCGACTCCTCAGTCTGTGCGGGTCCGGGCGCACTAGTGGCGGTCCTAGAGGCCCGTGACGCAATGAAGACACCATAGGCGCCCGTACCATAGTACGTACCCCTATGCATGCCACCAACGGCCCTCATCCACAGCTCGTCATCTGACTGAGCTGCGACGGCCGGGGGCTGCTGGTAGGTGCTAGCTCCAGCTTCCTCTGACTGTGTCGACCCAGCCTCCCTAAGCCTCAGAAACTTGGCCTAGAAATAACATCTATATGAATTTTCTACGTAACTAAAAATTAATAGTAATGAACTAGCATTAAGTAAAACTTACGTATAACATCTATACGAATTCTCTATGTAACTAAAAATTAATAGTAATGAACTAGCATTAGGTAAAACTTACGTAGGTGTCCCGGGCCTTGTCGTCGACGAACCGCTCCCTCTCGTGTGCGTAGCGAGGAACAAGGTCCCCATATTTGGGTCCTCTCCCGAGTCAACCTGTTATAAAATTATTATATGATTTATCAGTTAAGTTGAAAGAAATATATTACTATAAAGTATTAATTATGGGTATACGGCGAGATATGTACCATATGAGTGAAGAAATTTACGATGGACCGTGACCCACCACACCAATGCGACCCCGCTTGTCGTGCTCTTTTGTTCTTCGCGGACTTCTCCTTGCAGGTTCCCTCCTCGAATCTTCTCTTCATTGTCGCCCAATTGGCGGCAGAGATCCAACCCTGAATAGGCGCTTTCCGGCGCTCGCGATCCTTTTAGTCGAGGATCGCGTCCCTAATGAACTTGCTGACGACGTTGGAAAAAATAGACTCGACAGCAACGACGTGGTGGGGAGGGAAGAAGTCCGCTGAAAAAATCATAGTAGTACGTAAGTTATAACATAACATATTAAATGTTAAAAGGAAATAAATTTTTACGTACCGAGAAGTGCTCAAACTAGAAGATTTTATGCACAAACATTATAGTTTGAAGATTTTATGCATAAACAGCTATTCTTCCTAGAATCTAGATCCAAGAAGTCGTCTCTTATTCGAGCATTTGTTGACTTGAACCTGAAGCCATTTACGTAGTAACTTGGCCAGGTCTTCACTTGATAAATTGGTCCCTTGGCTATAGTTTTAATATACTCATTTTCAAGGATTGCCTCTGAACGATCAACCTAAATACCAAATAAATGATGCTAACTTAATTATTCTGTGCAAGAATATACGTACAGAAAAAGTAAATTATGAAGATATCCTTACATATGCTCTCAACCAAAAAGGAAAATGAAGTCCCATTTGCTGTTCTGCTTTTTCCTCGGTTGCGTACGGATTGCTGGACATTACCTCATCCTTAAACATGCTGAAAAGCAACGAAAGGTATATTAGTTATATTGAGAAGCAACGAAGCACGCAAAATAATTTTACTTACCCCTCTAGCTTGTCCACTTCTTCCTCGTCGCAGTTGAGCAATACATAAAACATTGCAGCCCTAACCTCATCGTCATTCAGATATCTTTTTTTTATTTTACTAGATGGTTTTCCGTAGGCAGCAAATACTTTCAGCTTTGCCTCATTACCATCTTCATGGCCGTCGTCATTTCTAGGAGCTCTTGTTCTGTTTATAGCAATATGAGGCTGGAAATACATGGAACAGAACTTCGAAATCTCCTCAAGGACATATGCTTCACAAATAGAACCCTCCACCCGTGCCTTATTTTTTACCTTCCTCTTCAGGTAGTACAACTGTTGCTCGAACGGGTACATCCAACGATAACCGACAGGTCCAGCAACAAGAGCATCATGGACAAGATGAATCAAAAAATGCTCCATTGAGTCGAAAAATGCAGGAGGAAAAACTCTCTCAAGTTTGCAAAGTGTTACCACAATGTCCTTCTCTTGCTTCTCTAAACGACCAACGAGCAACTTGCTAGAACAAATATCTCTGAAGAATATGCTAAGCTCTGTTAATGGATCCCAGACTACCGGCGATAATAATTCCCGAAATGCAACAGGAATTAACCTCTCCATGAATACGTGGCAATCGTGGCTCTTCATTTCGGTCAGTTTACACTCCTTTATGTCAACACATCTTCTTAGATTGGAGACGTATCCGTCCAAAAATTTTAAGTCCTGGATCCATCTACAAAGTCTCACTTTGTCCTCCTTGTCCAGGGAGTAGATTGCCTTAGGTCGCAAATTCTTTCCCTTCCCGTTGTATATCATGTGCAATGTAGGACGTCTGCATATATCGGCTAAGTCTATCCTGGCCTTCTGATAGTCTTTTGTCTTTCCCTTGACGTCCATTACAGTATTAATTATGTTTTCAAATACGTTCTTCTCGATATACATGACGTCAAGGTTATGTCTAATCAGATTTGTGCTCCAATATGGCAGATCCCAGATTATACTCCTTTTGGTCCAGTTGTGATCTTCGCCAAATCCCTCGCAACGGCTGCTCGTTGTAGGATCTTCAATAGCACTTGGAATTTCTTTTACTTGCTCCCATGTGTCCTCTCTGGACCATATTGGCGGTGGATCGTCCTTCTCCATAGCACCAACACGGAAAGCAATTATGTTCCTACGGAATGGATGGTCTTTCGACAAGAACTGTCGGTGACAATCAAAGAAGCATGGCTTTCCTCCGTGTCTCAAACGAAAAGTCTTAGTGTGGTCCATGCAATATGGACATGAAACCGACCATGAGTGCTCCATCCAGATAACATTCCATAAGCCAAAAAGTCGTTGATTGTCCATATTAGTGCTGTCCGTATCTGAAAATTCTATTTTTTCGAAGCATCATACGTGTACGCCCCAGTTTTCCATAGCTGCTTCAGCTCATCTATCAACGACTGTAAGTATACGTCGATGTTTCTCTTCGGGTTGTTCGGACCGGGGATGATAATAGTTAAGAACATGTAAGGTGTCTTCATGCACATCCAAGGCGGTAGGTTGTACAGAGTGAGGATTACCGGCCAGCATGAATATTGGGAGCCCGAAAGTCCAAATGGGGTGAAACCATCAGAGTAGAGCCCCAACCATATATTACGCGCATCAGAAGCAAAATTAGGATATGCTCGATCGAAGTGCTTCCATGCTTCTCCATCAGATGGTGATCCAACACTCCTTCGGTCTGTTGTCGCTTGTGCCAACTCTTATTTTCGGCAGTCTCTTTCACCATGAACAACCTCTGCAACTGCGACGTCAACGACAAGTAGTGCATTAAAGCAGTCGGTCATCTAGACTTGCTTGCAGCAGTTGGCTTGTAGCGATCAACACCACAGAATCCGCACACTTCTGCATCCTTATCATCTTTGTAGTAAAGCATGCATCCGTTCTGACAGCAATTGATCTTCTCGTATCCCATCCAGAGGGATCTCACCATCCTCTTAGAGCGGTAGAAGTCTTTTGGCAACTTGGCACCCTCCGGCAAGATATCTGTAATCAACTCGAGCACTATATTGTAGCATTCTTGCGACATATTAAAGTCAGACTTTATGCTCAAGAGGCGAGTGATCACCTTTAAGGATGAATGGTCCTCACAACCAGGGTACAAAGGAGTCCTTGTATTCTCCAGCAACTCCATGAACTTCGCGGCATCGGCATCGGCATTCGGTGCCTCCTCAGCTGCGTCACGATTGTATGGATCGAAACTAGGCCCCACAGCGTCGAAAGACCATGTTCACGTACTCATTTTCGACACCAGTTCTGTTGTGGACATTCTATAAGGCTCCACATAAGGCTCCAGATAAGGCTCCGCTTGGAATGCTAAAGGTACAAGCTCTCCGTGTGCGGTCCACTGGTAGTAATTCGAAAGGAAACCCTTTGTGTATAAGTGATACGTCACATCCAATTCTGGTTGAAACTTCATGTTTCGACATTTTGTACATGGACACTTAATGTCCATGCCGTCCTTGGATTGAGGAAACGCCTTCACGAATTGGAGGAATTCTACTCCGGCGATGTATTTATCTCGCACAGCGCACTTGTCATCTCGAATGCGGTTGTACATCCACGAAAGGTCTCGCAGATACATGGATATAGCCATTTCTAGATATCTGTAAATATGAATAAAATTCAAAACTGAAACGAATATACTACATACTACATACATACATTATACTGCGAGCCCCCTCGGGTCCCCACCCCGAGCAGCAGACCCCTAATCTTAAAACAAGTGATCCAAGAAACTAAACATGTAATCAAGTGACACTATTACTAGACAGACTATCTGTTCTGTGTGAGATGCACTTGAAGACATCATTGAGCTATCACGGTGTACTCCGAAACTCTGGTAAGGAAACTCCAGTACCTATGATGTATCCGCAGTCCCGATAAGAAAAACTGTGGTAACTATGAAATCTTCGCAGCTCTGGTAATGATGCAGCGATAACTATAAGGGAAAGTAGCTCATATATACGCCTAGTGACTACCCTTCAAACCCCATGCTATTGCTCATGTCACATCCAGTCTGACTCTAATAAATGATAAATCTAGAAGTCCAGTCAAACATATACACATGAAAGTCCATCATCAAGTAAACATCTAGAGAACATAATCCGGTCGCTATATGCCATGTAATACGAAACCGTGTATCATGTCTACGTGTCAGCAAGAATAATCATGAAAGAGTACTGATAATAAATAGGTAAAGCATGTTGCAGTATATTGAAAGTAAATGACTGATAAAGAATGCATGCTTGTAAATATGTAAGCCAATATGCAAGGTATACTTGCCTGGGTTTGTCCAATGCCGCTGAGACTACGATTCCCTGGGTTTGGTCCGGGCCTAGGTAAGACTAATGCTGCTACGGTTCTAGGGGTGAGCATATAACGGTTGAAAACTGAAAACCGAACCGAACCGAACCGAAATATGACAAACGGTTCGGTTTTTTCGGTTATCGGTTCGGTTTACGGTTTAAAATTTTGAAAATTTGAAATAACGGTTCGGTTTTCGGTTCTTCATCCGAAAAACCGAACCGAACCGAAAACCAATTTAGATTTAGTAATTTATCAAACTACCCACAATATACATATACTAATGTTTATTAATCCCTAACTGAGCGCACTCTCTTCTCCTATTCTATATCGGTGCTTCTTTGAGCACTCTCTCTATCTACCCTCAATCTATATATACTAATATCTTTCACTCTATGTAATATAACAATTCATAAATACAATAATGCCATATATTTTTAAATTTTTTTTAATTTAAATAGGCTCATTTTGCTAAAAACTTGAAGGCCATGCACATTGGTCCATGAAACCGAATCGACCGAAAACCGAACCGAATTAATTCGGTTCGGTTTTGTTCGGCTTTTATAAAAACGGTTCGGTTTTCGGTTTTGAGAAATACGGTTTACGGTTATTTCGGTTTTCTCATATTCGGTTCGGTTTGAACCGAACCGAACCGATGCTCACCCCTATACGGTTCTACGAAATCTACCAAAGCCCACAAACAACCAAGTATTACAAACAATATATGTATACATCTACGTATAGAAACAAGGTCCTTTTATGGTTTTTTTAAGAAATATTTACTTATATAACTCCTATAATAATAATATAGATAATCATAATAAGTTTGTCAAATGAGTGATTTCTTATAGTAAAAGTGGATATTTATGATCATTAAGTTTGGTTGGCTGTTTTCTTTATTAGATAAAATGGTATCAACATTTCTAACATAAAAAATTATCTTACCATGAAAAATGCTAATTTTTAAAAATAAATTTGGTTTTATGTTATACATAAATTTGGTTTTATCTTCCCGAACCCTAACCCTAACCCTAACCCTCCCCCCCAGGCCCCCCCTCCTCACCCCCAGCCGCCCTCAACCCCCTGCCCCTCCCCCCCAGCCACCCCCCCACTCACCACTAGACCACCCCCGGCCCCTGCCCCTCCCCCCACCACAGTCCCTCACCCCCCAACCACCCCCAGCCACCCCCACTCACCACCACCCACACCCCTCCCTGCCCCTCCCCCCCAGCCCCTCACCCCCCAACCACCCCCAGCCCCCCCTCCTCACCCCCAGCCGCCCTCACCCCCCTGCCCCTCCCCTCCAGCCACCCCCCACTCACCACCACCCGCATCCCTCCCTGCCCCTCCCCCCCCATCCCCTCAACCCCCAACCACCCGCACACCCCCCCTGTGCCCTTCCCCCCGAACCACCCGCACCCCCCCAACCACCCACAAACAAAATAGAGAGAGAGAGGGGGGAGGGGAGTTACGTACCGGAGAGGGAGGAGAGTTCGCCGTGCCGAAGGGAAAAGTTCGTCGCGCCGGAGGGGAAAGTGAGGAGAGAGAGTGAGAGAGTGAAAATGGAAAATGGGGGGGGGGGAATGAATCCCCCGGGGGGGGGGGGGATTTTAATTAAAATTTAGCGACGTTGTTAGGAACGTCGCTAAATTCGTCACTATTAGCAACGTAATGGCGACGTTAGCGACGAAAAGCTCATTTAATTAATATATGTCGCTGGCACGTCGCAATTTTCGTCGCTAATAGCGAAACCCGACCCGAATTATTTTAAACCGAACCGAATGTGTAAATCGGTTCGGGTCAGGTCGGGTATCTATTTTTAAACCGAGATCTGCTCACCCTAGTCGTCTTCTATGTATGTTACTGTTCTACAATTCAAGGTACATTTCATGGAACCTCCCTAAACAAACTCCCTCGATGCTATTTTTCGAATGTTTGGTGTCTGACAACAGGCCCCTAAATTTTTTTTGTGGACCAGCCAATAGGAATGTGGAATAGAAGGTTAACATGGAGGTTTATATGTTGCCAAAAAAAATTATTGACATGACATTCTGAATTAATAACTGATTAGTCATCTTAATATGATCAATTGATTTCTTTTATAAATAAAATGAGCTATCAAAACTAGTTGGCTCAAGTTCATCACCGTCCGGTGGACCAACCAGCCTAAGGGGTTCAAATACTAAACCATGATTGCTGACAAGCATGTCAAGTCTGATCTTATTCTCATTTGGCTACTAATATAAGCACCATACTGCTGCTTAACATAACGAGTCTACACTAACAGGAGCTTTCACTGGCTATATATGAATTCTACTTACCGTTTATAGTAGGAGGATGAAAACTGGGTTCAATGGAAGCTGGAGTTAGGATAGGGTTTCGAGTTCCCTTTTAGCAAAATTATGTTGTGCTCGGGCATAGAAACAATATAATCCTATGTAGAGTAAAGTCTTACTGCGGGAGGGCATAAATGGCTGAGTTGCAAGTAATGGATAGATTAGTCTGCATGGTATGCACTCTTAAGCTAATTACTGCTTTGGTGTCATCCACACTCTCTCCTTAAGTTAAATTTCAAATTTTGCTGCTCCTATTTCTTGTTCAGGCTGGAGAGGGAGAATGCAGTTGTGGAGGGAAGATGGTCAAAGGGCTGTGCGTAAAGCCAAATAAAGGAGATGCAGTTCTCTTTTGGAGCATGGTTCGTCTTTACCATCCAATGTGTTAATTAACACCATACATATTCTTCAAGATCTAGGTTTTGCAAATGATTTGATGTTTTAATGTAGAGCTTCATGTGATGGACATGTTTATTTGCTTTCAGGGTTTTAACGGCGAATCAGATCCAAATAGTGTTCATGGAGGATGTGCAGTTTTGAGTGGAGAGAAGTGGTCCGCCACAAAATGGATGAGGCAGAGAACTAGCTATTGATTTCATGATATTGTTTCCCAATTAAATCATCTGCTTACCTTCTTCACCATTCTTCCTCCGTATCCATATTGAATATGCAAAATGGGTCATTGCTATGACCAATTTTTCATGAGAGTATATACAAAGAATGTCTAAAGGGGGCAAAGGGAAGGTTGTAATTGCCTTTGTCACTAAAATGACTCAAATTACTGTTCTAAAATTAATAAAATATGGGTGTAGAATATTTTCTGTAGGATAGAGGGGTATTCTGGAAATCTTGCTGATGATTTCAGTTCCAGTTTCTTCATTCTAACTTCAACTAAGATTCTTCATTTAACTTTTCCCTTTCTTTTCTCGATTCAATTACCTCTCTATAATCTTTCGCTTCCCCTGAAGATGTGTGCAGTTTTGAGTGACGTGTTATATACTTGAGACGGTATCCATGTATCCTGAACTTGCTGAGCTCTATATGCTCCTCACTCTTCCTTGTAGTTAAGCAAGCCATTAATTCTTGTTGGAGTTATATTTACAGTGCAGATATATGGGTCTCGTCTCTTGATCTCGATGTCGAGGATTATGAGTGTGTGCAGGGAAAAGAGAAGGGTTCGACTTCTTTGTTTATCCCAGCCCTAGTATTCGAAATAGGCAAGCAATCCAATTCTCTGATTTCTTCTCCCTAGACAGAAAATTGTGATCCTAATAAGGTTCTGTTTTGTTATTTGATTCTTCTGCTGTCTTTCTTCTCTAAAATTGTGATTCTAATAAGGTTATGTTTTTGTTATTTGATTCTTCCTGAAAATTGTATGCTAGTTGCCTCAGCAAAATTACAAGGAACATCTTCAGACAAGAGAGAAAGCAAAATTGTTGTGGACATGAATTTTGCTGCGGAAGGAGTTGCAATTGAAACACTGGTTGGTTTGGAGGGAATCGACGTCTGACTACAATGAGTTTAGTTGAGTCCATTTTTGTTCACCCGCTAAAACTAGACGGGATGTTCATCTCCCACTAAAAAAATGACACGTAGCATTTTAGTCCCGCACAAACCACTTTGTAGGTAGGGGTGCAACTCAGGCGGGTTGGGTCGGGCTTGAGGTTCAATCTAAGCCCAACCCGATAAATCATAAGCCTAGTCCGAGCCCAAGTCCGACCCGACCTCGGGTTCAACATATGTAGCCCAAGACAAAGCCCGGACGATCGAGTTGGGCTCGTGTTTATCGGACTCTAATATGATATTTGAAATAATTTTAAACAAGAGGAATATTAAATACATAATCAAATAGCAATCAAGTCTCAATCATTACAAAATAAAACTGAAATGAAATTTAGGACTCATAAAATTGAAATGACGGGAAATGAAGAGTTTGGTTGAAAATTTTTAGGATTTAAACTTTTTATTTAAGAATATGAAACAATACATATATATAAATTATACATATGTCGGGTTTCGGGTTCTTCGGGTAACCCGGCACATGAATCAAGTCCAATCCGATTTTTTATCGGTTCAAATGTTTTAACTCGAGTCCGAACCCGAACCCGTGTTTCTTCAACCCTAACACATCCCCTTAACGGGTTTATCCAATCGAATTCGGGTTTAACCCATCCGAGTTGCACTTACAAATTGTACGTGGTTTTATTCACCCACCAAAGTGGTTTTGTGACACATGTAACATCCCACCTAGTTTTGGTGGGTGAACAAAAATGGGATGTATTAAGAAGTTAGGGGCATGTATTACTGTTTAATTTTTTGTAAATATGGTACAAATTGGATTCTATTAGAATATGCTAGAGATTCTATTATTTTACTTGAAATATGCTATTGCTTGAGCTGAGAGATTCACAGAAAGATATCATATAGCTGAGATTTGTTGTCAAAGTTCAGATTTGTTCTCAAAGTGAGTAGCTTTAGCTCAGATTTTTTGTCAAAGTTAGTATTAGCTTCAACCAGTCATAATAGTTGTTTTAGTTACATTATTAAAGATACCATATAAAAATAAAAATTAGAATGTTTCATCTTAATTTTTTAATTTTTTTAATCTTCAAATTTACATAATAATGGTTAAATTGTAAATTTTGATCAAAAAATTAAAAAACAACATAAAAAAATATTAAGGATATTGATGAGAGCCGACGTGAAATCACAATAATTAAATTATATATTTGCATGACAATGATATTTGTTTCTGATAGGATTGTATTATATGAAACTTGCAGTTTTTGTGATGGTGCTAAATTTTATAATTTATATCAAATTCAATTTTCAATAAAGCTCTACTACTCGCATATAGTTTCCAGAATTTTGTGCCTGATTTCATATAAAAAAATTAAATTAAAATCTTTTCATTTTAATTTTATAGTCTTTTCAATCTTCAAAATTACAATAATGGCTAGAGGTAAATTTGATCGGAAAAAAAGAACTTGAAAAAATAAAATTAAAAAACCAACCTTTTTTATTACATAGTAAATTATATATCTGATAGGATTGTAATTACAGTAGTGAAGCTCTACTTCCAGAAGTTTGTGTTTTTTTAAGCGTCAAGAACTGTTGCTGGTTGCTAAAGTTTGATGAATGTCATGGATGGCATTTAAGGGGCTGTGTTGAAGTGAGATGGTTAGTAAAGTTCTACGCAGCAGAGTGGGAACAGTAGATGCGGAGGAGCTGAGAAGATGGTTCAAGTTGGATGATCACCAGATAAATAAAAATAGATTCTCAAGACAATCACATTTTTTATAGTATTATATCAAATAAACTTAGACAGATTTAATTTTTTTTAATATGATTCTATTAGATGAAATTTATCCTTTAAATTTATATCAAACTCAATTTTCTCCAATATCTTAATCAAAATATAGTTTTATATAATAATATTATTGTAGGTATATCTCTAGATTGATCGAAAACAAGATATAATATGAGTATGCACAACATGTTAATGATGTGAAGCCATTGCAAATGATATAAGAATGAGGTACTCATATAAATAGTATGAAGAAATATATATTTGTTAATAGCTTAGGTAAATCTTGGGCTCTATTTATTGTACCAATTTGAGTTGAGATGGTAGACCACATAGAGAAGGGCCTTGATTGACCCAGAATTGAGCTTTTGACCCATGGGATTTAAGAGTCAAAATTTATGACCAACATCTCAATGCAACACTTCACATCCAATGTGAATGTCCGGTTACAATGACCATATCCATATCCATATCCAATACAAAATGAATATGAATTCCCTAAAACCTAAACTCCGTATAGATTGAAGCTAGGTTTCCATGTCACGGATGTACAAGATTTCACACAAATATCTTAATTTAATTAAAATGAATTAAAATAAGAGAAAAATGTAAGAGTTGCTAGCCTGCAGCTTTAACAAGGACAACTGTCTGCATTTTTTAAGGAATATATATTTTTTAGGGTGTCCACTTCTTAATGGTGCTTGGAGGCATGCCTCCAAGGGGGCTCGAACCCGCGCCACTGTGCCGGGGTGCTCCACCGTTCCCAACGGGCTCGGTACCTATATATATATATATATATATATATATATATATATATATATATATATATATATATATATATTTGTTCACATGTGTTGAACTGTGCATACAAAAAAATAATATTATTACAAAATTACATAAAAAATTAAATATTATAAATATTTGATTTAAATATATTTTAATTAATATTTGTTAAAGATGTGTTTAGTTAGATAATATTTAGAAGGATTTTAGAAATTTTTGTAAACTATGTGAGAAGATACATACGCGGTAGTTAATTTTGTTTTGAATTTTTAATGGATTTGTTTTCAAGCCGCATTATATATATATATATATATATATATATTTGGAATAAGGGTAAATTTTATTCCACGTAAATCACAGTAAATGTATTACAATACACTATTCTCACATCTCTCCCTCCCCAGTTAAGGGGTCATTACAGATACATCGAATTCTATATTATGTAGAATTCCTACAGGCGGAGTAGCCAGCTCCTCAAAGATACGTCTGTTACGCTCCCTCCAGACATGCCAAACTGATACTGCAAGCCGAACTCTAGCAATCTTGGCCCAACCAGGATCCATGCCTTGGCGATCACTGATCCAGCTGAGGATCCCCCGTATATCTCTAGCACTGCCAACTCCACCCATCGATCGCATGCACTGCTCTGACCAGATGTGCCAAGACATCGGACACTCAAAGAATATGTGGCCCATAGATTCAGCCTCACCTGAACAGAGTACACACTTCGGGTCTGGAATCTGCATCCCAAACCTGAGAAGTCTGTCCCTCGTTATCAACCTGCTTATAAGGAGTTTGTATGAACAAAACAGCATTTTGCGAGCAATTCCCTTTGCCCAGATAAAGTCATACTCCGCAATCCTGTCATGTGGAGATCGAACCAGGCTGTAGCAACTTTTAAAACTGAATATCCCTGAACCTCCATCCGAACCAGGGTTAACCCATCTCCAGGAGTCAGCATGCTGGCTAGTATCAATAGTGATCTGACGAATCGCCTCTCCAAACTGAGCGGTGAATGGATACTCCTCAGGCCTCCAAATCTCATCCCTGATGATCCGACTACATTCACCCCCCTGCCTGCGTATCTATCAATCTGTGCACCCAAGATCTCCAGGAGGGAACCATTACCCATCCACGGGTCGAGCCAGAGATCAATGCTCGCCCCATCTTTCATAATCCTGCAAATAGCGGACTGGAAAACCGGTCTGCACCGAAGGACAGCCTTAAATGAGACCGAGAGATTGTTATCTATCTTGCATGTCCAAAAATTCTTTCGCCGCAAATATCTGCTAGCAAGCCACTCTGCCCAAAGCGAACCTCCCTTGATGAACTGCCACGCCATCCTCACCCCAGATGCCTCCCTAACCGCCCGTAGAGGACGTAACCCCACTCCTCATTCCTTTCGGGTCCGACAGAGTTGTTCCCAAGCGATCGCATGCATCCCTCCTCTTCAGATAAAATTTGCACATATGGTCTCCACCTTCCTTATAGTAGATACCGGAATCTGAATCAACTGCAACCAGAACATAGCGATACCAGAAATAACAGACCTCACCAGCTCAATACGACCACCAAAAGATAGTCCAGCTGCCTGCAAGCCTTCTACTTTCCTTTGGGCAAAATCCACCAGGCTGTGACAATCCTGATCCCTAGCATAATTGACAGTCAACGATAACCCTGTTTACAAAAACAAAAGTTGATCTTTATTTCAACAAACTTTGTAAAGAAGATTACAAGAATTCTGGAAAAGTATAACTATAGGAATCCGATCTAGATGACGATCGCTTTATCCCTTAGATCATGTAAACTTTGAAGACGATAGCCTCAGAAGTTGAAGGCGATAGCCTCTGAAGAATGCAGCAGCACTTGGGCACTTGGGCAAGAACTCCTGAACTCTCTGGTGATGATTCTGATCTCTGTATGTGTGTGTGATCCTGTCTAGGAAGGACTTGAAACTCTATTTATAGAGTTCTGGAAATAACTACTTTTTAGTTATTCTGGACTGCGCAAGATGGATTGTGCTGCATTGGACCGCTCAGACATCTGACTGCGCTGGCAGTTGCTTGATCGTGGGCCAACTGTATTGGACACATGGCATTATTTGATTGAAATGCGCATGATCGTGTACAGACGGTTACCACGTAACGAGTCATTGATGGCATGAAGGCTACGTGTACTTTATCAGTTGTATTGATGGAGTACGCCACCTGAATTGCGCTAGCTTCGGATTGCGCTAGGATGGACCGCGCTGGGCTAGATTACGCAACAGGCAGATTGTGCTGCATGTACAGCTGTCCTCGAGCGCTGTGCTGCACAATAAACGAACAGTTTCCTCATTCTCCGTGCTGTCAGTTGTCAGAAGATCTGATTCTCTATCAGGTAATGATGACGAGGCTACGTCAGCTTGCGCACTTGGATGAGTGCGCAGTTCAGCCTGCACAATCGAAGTGTTACGCAATCTGTCTTCTGTGTAGTTCACTTGAAGGATGCATTTTTTGATTTTCATGACTTTGTTGATGGGTGCAACTTGATTTTTTAGGACCTACAAGACCCCCTTCAAAATTTTTGAAAGTTGAATTTATTCAAAGTTTCGAAATACTTTGAATTTTGATTTTTAAATCAAGTTGCGCATATGATGACCTGTCTGCACAATCGGAGGAATTAGCCCCTGTTTATTCGGCGCAATCTGAGGAGTTTGTTTATTTTTGAAAACTATAAATAGTTCTCAGTTCTCTCTCTACCATTCTTTACTTGCTTTCAAGCTTTCGAAAGAGAAAACTTTCTAAGATTTTCCTGACTCTTCTTCTTCTTCCCGTCGATCTTTATGGCTCCAAAGCGCTCCGCCGCCGAGAAAGGCAAGGCCCCCGTCGAGTCTTCGGCCCGTACTGCGCCGCGCCCTTCTCGACATGAAGTTGCACATCCAGCACTGCAAGGTAGACATCCGATCGAAAACCCTTTTTAGGGTTCTTCGTCATTGCTGCACCTTCAAACCGATCTCTTTTTAGAGATTTGGTTACATTGCGCCACCCTATTTAGGGTTTCGGTTGCAAAAACTCAATAGTATTCATTTTTATGAAAACTATTTTCTTGTGCAATCGGTTAGAACGCGCTGGCAAAAGTCAGCACAGTCTGCTGATTTGCGCAAGGCTGTCCAGCACAAACTGATACTTTGCGCAAGTTATTCAGCACAATCTGATGGCTTGCGCAAGTGGATGAGTTAGCGCCACTGAAATAGTTTGTGCATAGAAGCTAGTGTTTGCACAATCTGATGCTTACGCAATCTGATGCTTGTGCAATCTGATGCTTGCGCAATCTGATGCTTGCGCAATCTGATGCTTGCACAATTTGCTGACAGAATCTTTGATTTTACTTGTACTGAATTCTGTTTTTTCTGTTTGATGCAGTTAACATCAGAGAGGAGCCTGAGTATGAAATCATCACAGGGACCCTTGCTGAACCGGAATTTAAAGAAGATTTATCCCATGTGCTCTTTCCACAATATGCTCTGCCATCCTCCCGCCAAGCCATCTTGGTAGCTCAGGACAATGAGACTTTGTTAAGTCTGATGAATGGGCAGCCCTTGCAGTCTGCTGATGCCGTTACCCACAAGAAACCCATGTTCTTGTTTGGCGAAGCCATCGACAAGAGTTCTCAGCCAAGACCCCGTGTTGAGCAGAGACTCTTTCAAAGAAAGTAGAAACTAGTCCTATTACCGGACTTTGCTAGATGCCTCCCTCTAGCCCGATATGCCCATACAAGCCATCCCAGGAGGATGGACTGGGATATTACTCCCCTCCAGCATGCAAGGACATGAAAGATTTGTGTCAAGAAAGGACCAAACAACAGAGACATGTTCTATAGCTCTTCTGAGCGACATAGCACTTTACTCAGAGGGTTGAAGCCAGGCTGTATCCCTCCAGAGAACTCTTCTTTGTTGCTACCGGTGAGGACACCAATCTTTGCTAATGAGTATGCAAAGGCTGAGGGCAGATACCCGGATCAGGACATCCGGCTGACCGGTCTGGTGAACCCGGAGAACAGGAGGTGGAACTGCATAGCCAACTGGATATTGGCTTAGTTTGAAGACAAACTTAAAGAGATCGAGCTTTATCATGCGGTATATGCTACTGTGTATGGCTTCCACCCAAACCCTCATCTGTTTCTGGCCTTGGCAGAGAGGTATAATTATAGGACAGGGACATTCATGACGCCCTGCGGGGAGATTGGATTAGCCCTCCATGAGATGAAGTACATCTCGTGCCTACCAACGGGAGACTTCCCTTATGAGGAGTATGTTCCCACAAACGACGAGTTAGATAGACTACGTCGGGAAAATACAGAGATGGTGGCAGTCTTCGACGAACTATTGTGCCATTACAACATATGCTCCCTGTACTATAAGAGCGGCTCTTCCGGCACCTGTTATTCATCGAAGTGGTTGCCGTATCTTTTTCTTAATCATATCATTGAGAAAAAGACTAAAGATCATGACACATGTAACCCGACTTTCTTCCAATCCCTCAGCCACAGTGAAGTAATAAGACTGATGGAAGAGAATAAGAAAATGGATATCAGAGTTAATGATGAACACAAATACCCTCCGCTCAAGACCGAAGATTTTGTTGAAAGCTTTATAAGAATGGGCTACAGGTCCATGTCAAGAGAAGCCCAGCTGGCAAGATTCCTGACATACTGGCTCCGTCGATTCATCGTACTCAGAGCAAGCACCGTGGACTGCTTCCACCGTGGCGTACTTTTTGCTGCTGTCCGGTTAGTCTTCGGCTACCGGATGGATTTGCTATCAGCGATGACCTGTAGAATAAATGCAGGTCTTCGTCTGTATGTTGACTCCATGATCAAATGAAAGGGTGAGAAGGGGAACTTCCCTCGATTGGAGTTGCCTTACACCTATCTATTCGGATGGTTGCTTCTGCACCATCCATCTTTGATGAACCCCGACATGGGAGCAGTCGGTGGTAGCTTTCTTCGAAGATTCTTCCGGAGCAAGTGGGTGTACATTAGTCTGAAGGACTGCAGACATGCCCTGAACCTTGGGAAGGGATGGAATTTTTACTGCTTTGCCCCTCCAGCTGGTTATGAATTCATGGCAACAAATCTGGTTGACCTTGGGAGGTAACCGTTAGGTCGAGCAGCTTTTGACTGGCTGAGGACGATCAGGCCGTCCCACTTGGTATATAGATTTGAAGAGGAGTGTTATCTGGAACCATATCTGCCAAGTCGCTTCGCTCGTCAATTTGGTTACGACCAGTTCCATGTAGGCAACGCTATAACTTGCCTACAAGGAAAGGGATATTTGATTGATGGTGCCAGAGCATGGGCCTACTACAACGCTCGAGACACAAAGACAGTGTTCTCGATGCCAAACAAGAATGATAATGGCCCTAGAATGTTATATACATATTCACTCTTTTATACAGCAGCGAATACATTTGCTGAAAACTTCAGCCTTATTGATAGTTTTGCAACAGCAACACGTCTGAAGAAAGGAGCCACTGCTATACTAGCTCCAAATAACGATGAAGAGCATGAACCTGTAGATGATCCATTGGAAGCCTCAAGGGAAGCAAACTTCCCTGAGGAAGTCAATCAACCATTGAGAATTTCTCTGAAAGTTGTTAAGTCTCCGGTCAGGGAGAGAAAAAGAAGGATTGACGAACCTTCTTCTCCAGCTGCAAAGAAGAAACTTAATTTGGATCAATCAGAGAAGGTTACTACTAGATCACAATCTCGGCAGCTGGCCGAGTCAATCCAACGAGAAGAGGCAACCACGTCGACTTCTATTCCAAAGCCGGTTGACGTAGTAGATGTGGAGAGCCCAGAAAGGCCGCTTCATAGAAAGAAGCTGGCTATTAGAAAAAGAAAGAAGGCGATCCTGTCCTCGGTGGTGGTGAATGCTGCTGCTGAAGTTACTATGTCATCTCCTACCCCTGTCTCTGAGCCTAGTCCAGAGCAGAGAGAGGAGACTGAACAGAGGAAAGAAGTTGAACAGAGAGAGGAGGCTGCAGAGCCTATGGAAGATGAAGCTTTACGATCTCCTTTACCGGCGGTAGAAACGACTCAGCTTCCTGTCACACCAGGAACAATCCGCAAAGAGGAAGATCGTCTAATGATTGAAGCATTAAATGATTGCGACTTTGGTTTGCAAGATGATATTGATAGTATCGCTGCAGCTGCCAGCGAGGAAGCTCTTGAGGATAATAAAAGTGAAGAGAGTACATCATCAGAGGCTGTTGATGATACACAGAATCCTGAAGAGGATATGAAAGTCCATATATCTCCCAAAGCCACTGATGATACCCTGGATCCTGAAAAAGGATGCTGAGGTGCAGGTATCTCCAGAAAAGATTACAGATGAGGAAGTGGCCCTGGAGGAAACTCCTACTGTTGATCCCAAAGGTATTAATTGAAATTATTAATCTTCTTTTCATAGATTAATAGCTGACATCTCTATCTTTGATTCATGCAGAAATCGAATCTTCTCCAGCTCCTCCAGTGTGCACGGATATAGTGCCTGTAACGACGATAGCTAGCAGCAGTCATCATTTGTCAGGTGATTTTGAGGCAGACAGTAGCCAGGCAGTTATGTCTGAGGCTACTTCTGCTAGATTGGAATCTGTACCAACAGATGACCGCATCATCACTGGACCAAGTCATGGTAAGATTGCTTTTACTTTTGATCTTTTCAATAGCTGCAAATGACAAACAAAATGATAAAGTTTCTCTATTTTTTGCAGAGGAACAACCGGGAGGAGCAACCAGCTCTACTTTAGCTCCATTATTTAAAGAGCCCTCTGTCCAAGTGGCTGAACGTCCTGCTACTTCATCATCAACGGGAGTAGCTGCTACTCCTGGTGCTCTGGCTATCAATCAATTTGTCATTAACTCCTTCACCAACTTCTTCTTTGATTCGTTGGGACCTTTAATAAATAGGGTGATGGAGAAGGAAGAGGCTGATTTCTCCACAGTTAGAGGTCCAACCTCTTTCTTGGTTAATGCCATCCGCAATCAAGGCGACGAGGCTCAGGCTACTTTTCTTGATCATATATTAAATGAGCTAGAGACCTCAGTTAAGAGCTACAAAGAGCTAAATAAGGGGGAGGTAGAGCCTCTGGTGCAAGCTGAATTTGAACGGATGTCTCAAGAGGCCGCGGTTGAGAAAGTTAATTTCCAAGTTCTCTTGGATACTTTCACTGCCAAGTCCGCTGAGTACAACTCCAAGGTAGAAATAGTGACATCTGTTGCTGAAGAGAAAGAAAGGAGAGTTGCTGAATTGCAAGCAAAAATTGCCCGTCTTTAGAAAGTGCTGGAAGATGAGGCTACTCAACACCAGGCTGCAATTCAACAACTTGGTGTTCTGACTCGAGAAAGAGATGAATATGCTGCAGCTCATCAAGCTGAAGTCACTCGCAGACTAATAACCCTGCCAACCTTCGATGATAAATCTTGGATAGAAGAAGCTAGAAAGCGAGTGATGAAATCTCGTGAGGAGCGACTGCAAATTTTGAAGCAGCAGATGACCAACTTGATGACACCGCCGACTGAATAGAAAGATCTTTTGTATCTTCTTGTTTTTCATGATACGTATCTTTGTAATATCTTTCATCTTTGATCAATAAAAAGACATTTTTTTGTGGCTCTATTATTTATTACATATCTTATTCAGATATAAATAATAGCGATAGAAAATATATTCAGAGGTACAGGACATGATATATTTCTTGATGTTAGAAAATAATCATATTCAATTATATCTGCTCAGAGGTAATATGGACGTGGCAAATATAATTTATCGAATATTATTATTTTAATAGACAACTTAATCAAAGATGACAAGTTGCTGATATGAACGAAATAAATGAACGAAATAAATCATTGGGATGAACGGATGGACCGTCAGATGAGTGATTATGATGAACGGGCGAACCGTCGGATGATGAACGGGTAAACCGTCGGATAATATGGAATGAACGGGTAAACCGTCGGATAATGAACGGACGAACCGTCGGATGGATGTAATGAACAGACGAACCGTCAAATGAATGATTATTATGAACGGGCGAACCGTCAAAGGGATGGAATGAACGGGTGAACCGTTAGATGAACGGACGAACCGTTGGATGAGTGTGATGAACGAATGAACCGTCGGATGAATGTGATGAACGGGTGAACCGTCGGATGAATGTGATGAATGGGTGAACCGTCGGATGAATGTGTCGCTTCATAGTCTTACGACTCTCTGTCTATAAATAGAACAAAAAATCAAATGAAATGGTCACTTTCACTTTTCAACATAAGAATGTCGTCTGGAGATGCATCCAAGAAGGCCGAGGTCGCCTCGAAGGTTGAAGCGGGTACTAAGGAACGTCCAGTTGAGCCTAACCAGCCAAAGAAAATGGCAACAGACGAAGGTTCGTCTGCTCCCAAATCGCCAAAGGACATCTTGGAATTCCTTCTTGAACCAGACAAGACTGAAGGAGAAGAAGCCATGAGGATAGCTGCTTGCAAGTTCCTGGTGGGTTCCAGCAAGAATGTTCTTGATTCTTTTGCTGATCATGTCTTTGGTAAGGACGGTAGAGGCCCACGTCCCGATTTTGAGAAGGATGATAGTGACCTTCCTTGATATTATGTACTATCATTTAAGATGAAATAAAACTGAATTTTATTTATGAACTTGTCTGATAATTACACGCAATGTCTGTTACATTTATACATAGTATTTCTTGAGGAATTTGCCATTGATAGGCATCATTGCAACTCGACCGTCTAGTTCTGTGAGTTGATAGGCTCCATTTGAAAAGACTTTGCTCACAATGTAAGGTCCTTCCCACTTTGCATCGAATTTGTCTTTGCTCATGTGAGTCATAGTCATAGGACGTCTGACTGTTAGAACAAGCTCTCCTTTCTGAAAGGTTTTGACTTTAACTTTGCGGTTGAAAGTCTTTGAGATGCGGGCTTGGTATAACTCAATATGTTGTTGAGCCATTAACCGCTTCTCGTCGAGCGCTTCTAATTCTTGAAGTCGAAGAAGATCATTGTTCTCGGAAGTGAGCTCATTAGCAATGGCGATCCTTAAGGACAAGATTTAAAGTTCCAGAGGAAGAACTGCTTCACAACCGTACACCAAAGAGAAGGGTGTACAGCCTGTGGGATTGCGGACCGTAGTACGATAGGCCCAAAGACATTCGCCAAGCTTTTCACTCCAGTTTCGTTTGTTAGCGGATACAAACTTCTTGAGGAGCTTGATAATATATTTGTTGAAGGCTTCGGCTAAGCCATTAGCAGCAGGATTGTAGGCTGTCGAGGCGACATTGTCAATCCGATAATTATCACAGAACCTTGTAAATTTCTGACTGATGAATTGAGGTCCGTTGTCATGGATGATCCTTCGAGGTACACCAAATCTATAGATAACATGATGTTTGACGAAGTTGACACTACAACAAATAGGACATACAATTACAGTTTATCTATAGCGTTCAAGCCTTCCTGCTATAGAATGTCATCATCAATAGCGTTCCTTCCGCAGTGTTATTAAAATAGAATACAATAGCAGTTTATCTATAGCGTTCGAGCCTCCTGCTATTATAATATAATCATCCATAGCATTCATATTGAAATGCTATTAAACGTTCATACAATAGTAGTTTATTTATAGCGTTGAAGCCTTTCTGCTATTAGAATGTCATTATCAATAGCGTTCATTATGCAGTGCTGTTAACAGAACTTTATATAGCATGTTATGAACGCTGTTAAAGGTATATTTTTGCTTAACGTTGCTATGCCCGTATATCTAGGGGTGAGGGTTATTCGGTTTTTGGACCGAAATCCGAACCAAACCTAACCGAATAAGAGATTCGGTTCAGTTTGAAAAAAATCGGTTCGGTTTTGGTTTCGGTTTCGAAAATACTAAAATTTCTTATTCGGTTTCGGTTTAATCCCACTAACCTTTCAGAAATTTTATCTAAAATTCCTCTCCCTGGTAAACTGAATAAGAAAAATTTAGTAATATATATACGAAATATATCTTTGTATATTTAGTTACTATATATATTGACAAAAAAAATTATAAATAAACTAAAATATTGGTTAAACCAAATAAACTGAAAATCGAACAGATTTATTCCATTCCGTTTGGTTCGGTACGGGATATTTCGGTTGGTTTCAATTTTTGTTATTCGATTTTCAGTCGAATTCGGTATTTGGTAATTCGGTTCGGTTAACCGAGTTAATAGAATGCTCACAATTGAACTATCTACTGTTCCAATCATGGGAGAAGCAACACAGTTTTTTATTTTATACAAAAAAATAAGTTATAGGAGAGATTTAGTTTTGCTGTATAATTTATAGCATTCTCGATAGCGGGCGATCCCGTCCGTTGGATTTTTAGAAATTAAATCGGTACCGTCCATAGCAAAATGCTATGTCTTATGTTTGAAAAAACCTTAATGTATTCTCCCCCAACCCTTCAACTCCTCATAACCCGCGCGCCAAACTGAAAAACCCTCCCTCTTCCTCAGGTAACGCTCCCCTCACGAAACCCTCCCTCTTCCTCATCTTCTTCTCTATGTCTCTTTCTCCCCTCACGAAAATCCTAAAGACCGACCGACCGACCGACCGACTAATAGATTATTTTGGGTTTTCGTAAGGGATTATTTGGATTTTTCGTGAGGGATCTTATAGTATGTGAGTCTTTATATTCTTCTTTATGGCTTTTTTTCCGTTTTGTTTCAAGAATCCTAATTCTATGGCGTATGATTATCATCCTTGAAAAACGAATTTGTGTTAATGCAAAAACTCTTACGTATTTTTGTGTTAATGCAAAAACGAATTTGTGTTAATGCAAAAATGAATGTGTGTTAATGCAAAAACCCTAACGTACATGAATGAAAAAGGAAACGAATTTCTCTGATAGAAATTCTTTTCACTACACCAAAAGAGGAGTTTGCCAACACATCTTTTTTGCAATTACTAACGGTTTTTTACCATTACGAATTACTAACGATAACAAACCGTTAGGACCTCAAAAAAACCGTTAGTATAAATAAAAATAAATACAATTTAACATTAGTAACACATATTAATAACATTGTAACACTTATAACCGTTAATGAATTCAACACAATTAAAATAAAAAGAAAAATCTCTTATCACGTGACTTTCACATGACAAATAAGTGTTATGGAGGCAAAAACATACCCAAATTTTCATTTCCCTCCCTCCACCCTCCCCGACCGCTAAAATTCCCAAATATACGTTCCATCCTCTGTGCCCTCCCCCTCTCTTTGCTAAACCTAATTTTTGCTGTCGGCACTTCGCCGAAGAACTGTAGAAAGAAAGAAAAAATAGTAATTTTATCAATCTTATTCTCTACAAAACTGACAACTTCTGTTCCATTGTTTTCTTAGGTTTCTTTGTCAATTCATCTTCTCGTTCGATTCCTATTCGATGTTACGCTGTCATTGAATCCCGCAAAGTTCGGCAGCGGAAAGCAAAAGAAGAAGGTTCAATCCAATCCAAACTTAGGGTTCGGGTTAGAAAATATATTTTGTTTGTTTGTGGTGCTTAGATTAGATCTGGTTGGATTTTTGTGTTTGCAAAAATGGAGCAAGGGGAAGCAGAAGGTGAACAACGTGGTCCTCTTCGACCAGGTACAAGAAGAACACTCATACCGTGCTCTCCGAGAGGCTCAGGGTATAAAGATTCAAACCTTTTGTTTTATATCGTCTTAGAAAAGATTTGATTGTTAACGAGCAACGAGTAGCTTGATATTCAATATTTTTATTTTGATCAATGCTTGTGTATTTTGATTATGTTCTGTTGCCTAGTTTTCGTTTATGCTTTTGGCTATATTGCATTAACGTGACACAGAAACAGTATTAATTTTTGTGTGTTTGGAGTGTTTCTGACATAACATGGACACGACACTGCATTTACACGGAAGTGCATTTCACTTCAATATTTTTTAAAATATTTTTTGAAAGATTTATGGTTTTACCAATATTACACCAAAAGAGGAATGTGGTTCCTAACGGGTTTTTTTTTCATCTAGCTAACTTCTTAAAACTAGATCCCAGAATGTGGTTCCGATGTACAATGCGTTTATCAGAACGAACATAAACTTCCATGCGGTGTAAGTAGGATTGTGCCAACGTGGCAGGAATTAATGTTTCCATAGAAAAGGGAAATGGCATGCAGATGATGTGAGGTTAGCTACCATTCTCTCTTTCTATTCTGAAAGGGAAATGGCATGCAGAGGTGCGGGGAGAGTGCAAAGAGTACAATGTACCCCGTACCGAGCAACGGGTATTTTTATTGAGTATTTGGACATTTTGTACCTCTGTTTAGTTGGGTATGTCTTGTATTTGGGCAAAAGTAGATAGCTGTTCTATGGGAAAAATACACTCTCTTGTTCAGATGTTTAGAAACATTTACTTCTTTTTCCCATTTCATTTTGTAATCTCTACACTCCTGAACGTAACTTGTTTTTATGCTAATGTTATGCTTAAATAAGTAACTAGTACTTTAAAAAACTACTTACTCATGGCATATTTGTATTGAATTTTTGTATTATTTGGAGAAAAGAACTCCTAATTGAATGCAGCTTCATGGACAAAATGTTTGCTGCAATGTAGTAGCTAACTTGGTCATGTCCTGCTTATTCTTGTGTATGATTTATTCAAAGTGGTTGTCGCGAGGAATTAAGAAAATTGCAATAAGTTATCTAAATATGATTTGTTTATCATATATTGACAAATATGCTCTATCTCTGTTGATTTAGGATTTTACTGCTTTTGTGTTCCATATTGGAATAGGCATATACCTGAAAGTAGACCACAAGTATCTACATCTTTGCTGTACTTTTCACTTTAATAAATTCTGGTGAATACAAATCATACTCCAGAGATTTATTTTATTTTATTTTCTTAATCTGTGTTCATTAGATAAGTTTCATGACATGTCAAGTTTTTTCCTTCATATTTTGATAGAGTTTTATGACACTTGGGGCATGTTTGGTTGCTTGCAAGTCGGTGAAAGTGTGAAAAGTACCATATCTACAAACTCTTATGATATGGAGGTATACAAATACATGTAGGTCCATCAACATGTAATCTTATCCTCCAGAAAACAAGTTTGGGCATCCCATTATTTCTAAACCAATGCTAACTTTAATTTGAAAGAGACTGCTTAGAAAGATTGACCCAATTTTCTGAGTGACAGATTGGTGTATTCATAATTTTCTTATGAAATCTGAATTCCTGCTATAATTCTATTGTAGTAATTTTAAAGTGTTTCACTCTATGAATCTCGTCCTCTTGATCTGACTAATTGATTTGCTTAAGCTTTAACATTTTGATTCCTCCTAACCTAGCTAATTCAAATACTTGCAGTAATATCTAATATGTTTCTCCATTCTTGTGTACAACAGAACCAAGGTATTCAAATTTGGAATATTCTCTGTAGAACGATTACATTAACTTGCTTCTCATCATTGAATGCCATCATTAGATGCATTATACATGTAAATCTACCCAATTGACATTTACATTTTTTTCCTCCAAAGTCTTGCTTACACAGAAATATGCTAAACCAAATCAACTAAACTACACTAACATCTACTAGAAATTTGCACTCGACTATGCCATATTGAATACCTTATATTAGCTTTAGGCAGATGCCAAATGCAAACATATAGTCACACAAAGGCTAAAACAATTACTACATATCGAACTTATCAGTCACAAATTATGTTAAGGGATGATATAAAGTTGAAAGAACGTGTTGTCCGTAACAGTTGGAAAGCTATGGAAACTGAAAGAAGGTCACTTATAGTTAATCAAATTAGTAGTTTTTTCCTTATTCAGCAAAGTAGATCAAAATATGCCTGTCTCAATCTCATCATGTGCATCATTAGTCAAGTAATTGTCTCATATATATATATATATATATATATATATATATATATATATATATATATATATATATAATATACTATTATATTTTTCTACTTCTAATCAGAAGATACATTTTATATGGAAATAAATTCATTATGTGTACTGATTGTTACTTCAGTTGGCATTATTGTTAGATGATAATCAAACTTATTTCTTTTTCCTTTTTCTATGAGCATATAACATCCAGCATTGGTGGTCATGGGGCTATTGGACTTCTTCTATGATGAATGCAAAGGACACTGTAGCAATCAAAGAATTCCTTGACCAAAGATGGAGTGTTGTAAAGTTTACATTTCTAGCACTGGATTTTACTTCTCTTTCAACTGACAATTTTTGTGGTGATAGGACATGATTATAACTTGTATACGTTCATTACCAGTTCTCAACTTGATTTGGCTTTCATTATATTTCTCTTACAGGCGAACAATGATACCTTTATTGATTCAAATATAGTAGGAAAGGCAATTCTCAAATCCAGAGGCATATTAGTAGAGGGCTATTGGTATTGAATTTCTATTAGAGCCTTGATCAGTTTTTTCAGTACTTCCTATCTAGAAATAACTTTTCTCAATCGTAAGCTTTTTTGATTGACTTTTCTTTTAGATTAAGACATTTGGCACTGATAAAGTTTTTTTTTTACTTTGTAGTAATTTGTATTTCTCAAGCTATGGTGACAAATGTGGATTCAGAGAACAATAGGGAAAGAAAGACAATACCTTACGTAGAATAGATTATAGTTTTTTAAAATGGTAACAAGGAGCTCAGGACTCTAAGATAACTCCAGCAATACATCATTTTGTTACACAAACAACAAATCATGACTCAGGGCATATAGTGTCAATAAGAGAGTAAGAGCATTATTGATTGGGTGCAATGATAACCAGTACCTAAATGTTTTGGTTGGTGTTCTAGATTAAGCCTTTGTTTGAATCGTCCAATTAATGTATAATGCTTTATATTTTCCTTTGAATCGTCTGTAAAGGACTTGTTTCTTGTTTTTTAGTGTCCCCATCAAATCTTAAATTCATTAGTATACTATAGATCAGAAGCACATACCAAACTTATCAAATCTGGAATACAAATGCAACAAAGATAAATATTTATGGAATACATGGATACATGATCTTGTGTGAACTTATTTTTATATAATAATGCTAATGTGTTTTCTTCTCACTTTTGTGTAGGTTGGCGTGTAAATTTTCTTTTCACTTTTATTGAGTCTAAATACTCAATAAAAATACCCGTTACTCGGTACGGGGTACATTGTACTCTTTGCAGTCTTCCCGTACCTCACATCATCTTTTATATGTAGCATGCACATCTAACATTTGCCTACCAAAAACCTGTGTTATTTTTGCTTCTGAGTCACTATTTTTGTGTAACTTGTGACTATAGGTGAAATCCTGAACATTTTCTCACCTTTATTGACATCACTGGTGTTTGCAACTTTGGATTTTGGAGGAGGACCCGATAGAAGAACAAGCAGACTAAGATGACCAAACTACCAAGCTGTCACCATGTAAGTTTCTGAAACTCTGGTCTCTATATTAGTGTCTGTATCATTAAAATAGCTCTATTCACCCTTCCTTATCATTAAAATATAGTAATTAAATATACATCCAAATATTTCCAGAAAGAGTGAAACATAACAACCCAAGCCAAGCAGAACAATTATAGTAGAAGTCTTTTCGTATATCTCGATACTCTCTGTACGCCTATATAGGTTCTGTTATAGGAACAGGGGTCGGGGTTTTACTCTCTTGGATTGTTCGGCCTGGGGTGCTCCATGGGCCAGCTGCGTTGAGTTTTGCCTGGGCCGGTTTGGAGATGCCTGGGCTCGGTTTGAGCCCATGGCTGAGCTTGGTCTGGGGCTGCGGTCTGTGGGCCTAAAAGCCTGGTGTGCTGCTAGCTGCTTTGCTGCTTCTTTTATTCCTTTTTCTTTTTCCTTTACATTCATTTCTATTTATATATACACTTAGTACATATATGCATATACACACACGTACGTATATATATATATATATATACACACCTCTCTCTCTCTCTCTCTATATATATATATATATATATATATATATATATATATATATATATATATATATATATATATATATATATATATACACAACACGTATATACCTCAATAAATTATAACATTTATTTATAAGCCTATATAATCAATTATATATATATCTATATTTACATATATACATATATACGTATATCTGTATATACATGCCATATACGCCTACATATATTTATATATAAATTAAATTTACCATAAATCAATTCAATGATAATAATAATAATAGTAATAATAATAATGATTATTTAATCACAAAATCACTTTAATAATGATAAAATAATAAAAATTTAATAATACAAAAAATAAATCAATGGTAGTGTTTGGTGAACGTAACCTACGCACTGCTCATTTGGCTCCATAAAATCATACAATACTGTCAAATACCTAAATAATATTAATACCAAAATTGTATAATACTTAATAATTAGGAATACAATATCAAATTGTAAAATAATTTAAAGAATATTTACACACATAAAATGTGCCTACACGGTCGTCCTTGGTCTCACTATATGCCCACATAGGTTTAGAATTGGTTCGGGTCCGGTTCGGGCTGATTGGGTACAACAGGGTCATCTAAAAATCAATAATATAATTACATAATAAATAAATCTTCGGTAAGGGTTACGTCGCAACTTGGCCTGGTTTTTCTAGTTAGGACGTCACTATGGCTCGGCCTTCCCTACTAGGGCTAATACACTAATCAAGGCACGCTACTACACTATCCATGCCATGATTCCTAGTCGTCTGGTACTTCAAAACTCAGCCATGGCTAAAGTCGTCTACCATAATAAATAACTAAATAAATATTTATAAAACCTAAAAATTCCCATTTAAATCAAATAAATAAATAAATAAATATTTAAAAAAAATTTCGGGAAGGGGAGCTACAAATCTACCTACCTTAAAAATAATTTCGTCCTCGAAATTCTAACTCACAATCATGCCTAAAATTTAAAATAAAATAAAAAGAGTAAATCCATTATTACCACGATCTTCTCAAATTTAATTCCTCAAAAATATTTTATAACCTCGAATACTTGAGGACTTCTACCCACCTTTGGTCACACTACTCCCTTGAAACACCGGTCACTAAATCATATAATCTTCTAACTAGTGGCTAATAATTCTACCAAAAATATCTAGGACATATGGTACCTATAATCTCTCATATCTATAGACAAACAAAACTTAATAAGCATGCAATATTATACTATAATGTAAGAATTTCTAATGAATTCTAGACAGCACGATCGTTCGTCACTCCGAAATAGGAAGGGACGCGAATCAACGATACAAAAAACAAGGGAGTATAATCGAGAGAAAGTATAGAATTTTCAAGGATGTAGAGAATTTCTAGGAGAGTTTTCAAGGCAGGGTGGATTGAGATTTCTAAGGTTTAGTCATGTCGCAGGCTCGTACCAGTACAGTTATGTAACCGGTACGATATGCTCTGACCTGCATGGGCCACCACATAAACTTGTCACGATCCGCACCCGCTTTTCGGACGCGAGCTCGTGAGCAAGCCAGCTACGTATCGAGCGGACTCCAGTCCGACTCGAGTACGTATAAGCTGTCAGGGTCATGGGTATCATTTCTAATCTAAACTATATCTCAATCCACTAGAATCAAATAAACAAGAATGAACAATTATCGGTCATGGTCTGCAGCCCATTAACATATTATCCGATTAGACTCTAAGAATAATATGAGTCTATAAAGCTAAGCTGATAAGCAGAATATATCATGAAAGCACGAGAAGATAGTAAATTAATATCACTAACAAAATACCTGAATCATGCAGATGAAGTCAACTACCACATGCTCAGTTAACTAACTCCGTGCAATCAGCTACCTGAAGAGATCATCAGCTCCTCAGAGGACTAGCAAGATACATAAAATATGCCTACTAATATGACAGTAAATAACAGGTGTGGAGGATATGAACACTGGAAGAAGTACATGTAAGGACGACGAGTCGTGAGAAAATGTAATACTAGACTTGGCTACCAATCAATCGATTAACCTCTATAGCTTGTAGTACAATACAAGATACTCCCAATCTATAGTAGATTTTGACTGTAATATAATGCAAGATAATCCCAGTCAAGATACTACAAGAAATAGGGCCTACAATAGCAGTTTTTCTATAGCGTACAAGTGTCCCCGCTATAGAATGTTATCAACAATAGCGTTCTTTCTGAAGTGTTATAACAATATCTATCTATAGCGTTTTCTGAATGCTGTAGAATCTATAACATTTCTATGTTTGTATGTCAAAGCAGATCTCATGTTCGAATCCTAGGAGAAGCACTGTAGATTTTTATTTTACATAATAAAAAATAGACTATAGTATATTTGGCATAAAAGTATACAAATTTATAAAACTATAGTGTTTTCCCCATCACAGAAATTGTTTCTCCCTCCAAAATTTTCATTTTGGCGCCCAGCCCCCCTCAGCCCAATTATAGTGTTTTCCCTCATCTCTCTCTCTTTCTCCCTCATTTCTCACACACAAATATAAAACACACTTCTCTCTCTCTTTCCTCTCCCCCGCCTTAATTATTTTCGACATCCAGCTGGTCGTCGGCGGTGCCGCCATCACCGTCTCCATCAAGGTCCTTCATCTCTACCTTTCTTTCTTTCTTAATATCTATATATATTACTACCTAGGGTTCAGAGAGTAAAATAGCAGTACATGGAACAATCATTCGGTGGTAATTAGGGATTTTGTAATCATCAGAGAGCATTTTCCTCCAACTTCATCTACCTCTCTCTCTCTTTTACGACCAAATTCCCTAAATAAGTAGAAGCTCCACCTGACGCCTCCGCCTTCTCTGAGATGCTCAAGCCAAGACCATGCTCTTCTGGATGGATTCGGTTACGCCTATTGTGGGCTTACTCACGATGACCAGACTATTTTACTAATTTATTACGAAAGGAATCTCGACTATTCTCCAGCAGAACCCTTGACTCATCCTTCCCAGCAGAACTCCTACTCCTCCTCGCCATAACTCTGTCGTGTACCCCTGGATCCAGTGATTTTTCCTGGTCGAGTCGCCAGCACCAACATACCCAATGCCTTATCCAACTCCAGACCTTCGCCAACCAAGTGTTCGACTGAATTCTCCAAAGAGTCGGTAATAATAATACTCCTTATTTTTTCTAGCTCCCAAATTTTGATTTAATTTTGCTTTACTTATTACAATTATTTCATGAACATTGCCCACTTGTATTTGTCCACTCTGAAATTCCTAGCATGAGAGTCCAACTCTAAGTACATGTGCAATTAATTCATGAGCATTCCCCCTTCTTCTCGTGAACATGCTTCAGCGAGTGTTGTCTATGTCGTCCCCTTCATATTCATCTAAGAAAATGTCTGTCTACTATGTCCATGACTCATTTAGGGAAAGCTGTCTCCATAAATTTCTTTTGATGTAAAAAAATTGTTCTTCAAAATCTTTCTTTTATCTTAACTTTTTCTTTTTCCAATCAGGAAATTTTCTCAATCTCTGTTGCTGATGCTGATGTAGATGAGGAAGCATGAACGTCCCGCTAATTTACCTCTTTTAGGTATCATTTATTTGCTCCTATCTATATCCTTATATCTAAAATTTAACTGAGATTGTTTTATTCTATTACGTGGATCTACACGACCACTAGGACACACCGAAGTATGTACTGTGTCAGTATTCTATTGTAGCGTATTTGTGTCACTGAAGCGCTGGTAGTGGATATTAGTATTTACTGATCCGGTAATTTATTATAAGGGAGTGGGTTGTTAATGTGAGTTTCGTGGAGTTCAGTGTATTGGTCAAATTTGCAATGTTAACTTTTCAATTTACATCAACTTGGGAATGAAAAATTATTTTGGGAATCTCATGTCCCAATTTGAAGTGGAAAATAAAGGATTTAGAATTTAATACTTTTACGAGAGAGTTCAAATTAAATGAAATGGACTTGTCATCCCATGTGTTTGGAAACTTCGTACTATCCGTTTTGGTTGGAGCTTTTGCCTGTTGCGCTGATGTGTTGACAATGAACAACAGAAAAAAAAAAGAATGATAAGGGGTGGGGACACTAATGGCAACACTGTCGTGCATTATTTTTTTTGCTATTTTTTTATGTTTACCGTTTTCCAAATAATAGGTTGTTATTGTAATAAACGTGTAAATATTTGAGAGAGATTAGATACAGTTCATGCACATGGAAGTATTTCAAATTCTTTGAATGTACTATGAAACCATAGATACATGGATTTGGAATACTTCATTGGGTTGGACTAAACATGCCCTAAAGATGAATCAAAGTTTGAACATGCTGGTAATCTGAGAGTTCCATATACATATATTTAGATTGACGTGAATTTTAATTCTCTCCATTTTTTTTAATAAAAAGATGAATTGATATTTGAACATGTTGGCACAGTTTTCACTTCTCAAGTTTTGCACTAATAACATGGTGACATATATGCATATCATCTGACCATGTCTTGGACCCAAGTATTCTTTATTTGTTTATAGTTTTGTTTGCGGTTCTCCTATGATACTAAGAATAACTCTCACCTAAATTTTTGACCAAAGACACTAGAAGAAGGCCAACTGTTGCCTTTTGGTCTTTTCAAATGTTCTAAGGACAATAGTCTTGTTTGGAGTCCAAAACTCCTTTTCTTGGTGCAGATCAGAACCATCAGAAAATTATTTAGTCACATAAATCTGTAATTTTAGCTTGTTGCTAACATTACAGATGAGATAAACCTTTCATGGAGCTGAATAGAAGAAATATTCGTGTAATTATCTCATAAAATTTTCAGATAAAATCTTTCTTTTACTTATTTTATATATTTATCCTTTTTTGTATTTCTGTTAACTATCATTTGTCACAATATATGTAAAAAAATCTTGATTATGTTTGGAGGTGATGGCAACAAGGTGATTGTAGTTCCAAGCTAATTGTTCGAGTTAGTAATGGGTTATAAGAAGTGCTATTTTATTTATTGTTTTTTATGTATAAAGATTGTATTGATATGCTAATGAGCATCAATCTGCTTGTTCCTAAGGCCTTACCTTTGCACCGCTAGTACTAAAGGTAGACCCCAACTTGAATGTAATCTTAACAACTTCCTAATTAGCTGTTTATGTGGGTTGCTATTGGTCAGTCAAGCCGGCCCCTTCGTCAGTAAGTTTTATTGGTCTTCTGAATGTCCTTTGATGCTAATTATATAGAACATAATTTGATGATCATATATGCTGCATATACTTTCTCCTTTTATTAATTATATGTAATACCTGCAGGTGATGTCAAATGAATATGCCTTGTGTTTTCCTTTGGTTGAGAGTGCAATGCTCATGTCATTGTTTTTTGCTTTTCAAGTTTCTCTCGAAAGACTTGGTACTGCAGCTAAACCGTTTACATGTGCATGCTTAAGCATGAAGATATGATGCTACGTAATAAGTTGGTTTGCCTTTTTTTTTTTACTGTTACTATTGCTTCTTATTTTTATTTTGATAGTTGGTTTGCCGAATTTACTGCAAGTACAATAAAAACAAACAAAAACAAAGTAAATATTCAATTAGTTCACCTTTGGATGATTTTATATGTTAAAGAAAACATTGCTCTTGGACTAGTTGCCTCTCAAAAGTACTTAATTGGAGAGCTCGTACTGCATATGTATTCAGTTAGTTTGAACTCCAAATGCAGTTTTTTACTTGCTGCAAGGCTGTGATTGAAGTTACAATGTGTTATGTTACCTTCAATACTTTCTTCGATTACAACATTGATGACTCTATGCATGTTTCAAGTTTTGGTCTATTTGATGGATTGCTAGAGCTTATTTGACAGGTTATATCTGTAAACAGTTTCTTCATAAAGTTTTATTATTTATATGTGTTCACATTTAATCTCTTTGTTAAGTATCTCTTGTGGATTGTGTTATTTTCAGGTGACAATATCCAAGGACTATACTATTTTTCTTGATGGGGCTGGTGACAAGAAAGGCATTCACTACAACAAATATGGTCTACAATAGCAGTTATTTTCAGGTGACAATATCCTTCCTGACTTTGCTTCTGAGTTCAGCTTCATCGGCATCAGACCACCAACCATTCCCTTCAACCCATTTCCTATACCTGGACACAGGATCTCGAGTAATTCTACTAAATAGCTAGATTGTGCTTCAAGAATATGTGATCACTAGATTGTGCTTCATGAATAAATGTTTTGATTTCAACAATTGCCTATCGTAATCAGCTGGTAAAACAATTATTCCTTGAGTTGATTTTCATTTCCTCTGACTCGGTGTGTTCTAATTCACACTGTACCATTTACTTATGCTATTCCTTAAGGCCAATTCATATTTCAACTGTTAGTTTCCTTCCCACCCTGATTATGAATGCTGGTGCAGGTGTACAAATTCAAAAATCTATTGTCATTAATTATTTGACATTTCACCAGTATAAGTGCACTATTTCTCGTCTATGTAGATGTATATTAAAAGATAGCCAATGTAGAAAGTAGGTGGTTGTGCCAAACTCCAAAGGTTTAAGAAAGTGGTACCTGTGCATCCATCTATACTAATTATGCCGTATGTAAATGTAATTTTGTAGCACTAATAAGATAATAAACAAAAAGTATGAGCTTCATTCAATTTCATCAAAATCAAAGTAGTAGGTTTAAACGTAACAGGCTGTGTGAAACCATACAATTATAGTTACTTGATGTTTATGCCTGCTACTTCCTTTAATGTCCATAATATTTCTCAAAACATTAGCAAGAAATGTTGTATTATTATATCTTTCGTGTTGACCTTAATAAGGTTATGATAGTCTCTCTTGCATAACTTCAATAGTAGACACATACAGTGTTCTTAATTGCAAGGTCTCTTTACAGGTTGTCCCACATTGCTCGTAGGCTCCAGAACTACATAAAATGGCCCAAGATCGAAAGAGAAATTATTAATTCATGCCCTTTTTGACCAAAAAAAAGGTATTGAAATAGTTTGTCCTTTTTGCCACCCTTATCCCCATTTTTTTCTTCTTTGGTATTTAGATTTATACATGGACCAATGTTCAATGTTATAAGATAGCAATACCTTTTTTGCCTTAATAACTTGTTAGTGGAATTGGACTCCACATATAATGTGTTCTGGTCCAAATTAAATAATTTATTGTTTGATTCTACACAAAGTTACACATATTTGACATTCAAACACCATGTCAGCAAGTGATGGGCGCTTTCTTTCTACATCATTTGGACAACATTAATCATAAAGTCACTATTTTTTTTTACTCCAAATACCTACTAGAGGAGAAGTTAAACTTTTTCCTTCATTACAATGGTATTGCTTACATCTCATTTGTTGTAGTGAGAGTTACCGTAGAAATGTATAACACTGGACTACTAAGAAATAACACTGGAAATACTTAAAATTATGCCTAAATGTATAAAATATAATTTTAAAATGTTAATAATTATTTGTTTTCCGATACCAAAAAATTTGATACTCCGATCCGAAACCGTCGTACTACCGATACTACCGATACTGCCGATACTCATAGGAATGGTTCGATACCGATTCCGATATCGATACTGTAAACCTTGGGCGGAATAAGCTTATGCCTAATGTCATTTGTTCCTCAGTAGCGGTGCATGTTGTAGCTTGATAGTATTTGGACGAGTACATTGAATTTATTCTATTTGCACCTGTAGTTGTCTAATGGTTGAGCATGCTGAGAGTATCTTTGAGTGAGATCGGAAACCTTCTTAGCCACTGCGTACAGTAAAACCTTTTTGCACTTTACTTCATGTATTACACTGCTTTACATAACACTACTGTCCCTGCAACTTCACATTTAACACACTGCATGCCTCCTTAGCCACTGAACATATTGTATTCGCTATTGCGTATTTAGTTCATTTCATGGTGTCAAATATTTCTATCTTATTTTTTATATCATAATGTGTTTTCTTCTCAATTTTGTGTAGGTTGGCGTATATGTTTTTGATGGTTGTGGATAGCTGCTAGAAGGAAAGAGACGATCGATCTGTTTTTTTGGCCTACAGATATTTGTAAATGGAATGGTTTATTTTGGACTACAGATATTTTGTAAATGGAATGGTTTATTTTGGCGTACAACTACTTTTTCTACATCTTGAATGTTTTAATGACTACTACTTTTTGTACATCTTGAATGTTCTAATGAAACATTTCATATTTTGACAAATCTTTACTATATCTTGATTGATCGAAATGTAAGTTGCGATTGAAATTGTTTGCGATTATTGTTATTTATATGTGATACAAAACAGGTTATGAAATATGAAATTCTGTAGCAGATATAAAATAATATGAAATTCTGTAGCAGGTTTATAGCACTCAAAATGTCTAAATTGCTGCTACCACAATAGCATATGATGAACGCTATAATAAATCAAACCATTCATCAAACGCTATAAATAATCCACAGCATTCACAAAATGCTATAAATAATCCACAGCATTCATAAACGCTATAAGTAATCCACAGCACTCACGAACGCTATAAACTATCTACAGCGTTCTAGAATGCTATAAAGTATTTACAGCATTCATAAACGCTATAAACCATCAACAGCATACACGAACGCTATAAACCTTCTACAGCATTCATGGACGCTATAATGTTATAGCGTTCACATGTCTGGACATACTATAGCGTGGGAGATCAAAGCAGACAGAATATGCTATAGAAGGCTTTCTATAGCGTTCTGCGCATGCTATTGTAGGCCATATTTGTTGTAGTGATGACGCTACTGGTCTTGACTTCAGTCAAAGGTATAGCTTCAGCCCACTTGGAGAAGTAGTTGGTTATTGCTAATATGAACCGATGTCTTCTAGAAGAAGGAGGATTGATGGGACCTATGATATCCATGCCCCAAGCTTCAAAAGGCCAGGAAGCAGCAGTCGGATGAAAGAATTCCGACAGTTGATGGATGAAATCTGATGGATTTGACATGCGCGACATTTTCTTGCATATTCGATGGCATCAGAAACCATGGAGGGCCAATAGTAATCCATACGTCGGATGCGATCCTGTAGCTTAGGACCGTGTTGATGTGCTCCGCAGACACCGTCATGAGCTTCACGCAATACTTGCTTCGCCTCATCACCGGCAAGATAGCGCAGAAGAAGACCGTCATAAGTCCGCCGAAAGAGAGTTTTGGTGGTTTGATTGTAGTAAAACCGAAGAGATCGTCGACGAACACTCGTAGCCTTCTTGGGATCTTCATGGAGTATGTCATGAAGCACGAAGTCGATGAAAGGAGTTCTCCAATCTTCACTGATAACATTGACTTCAGTAAGATTACTGAACTCAATATTATGATTGTTTTCGACACAAAACAATTTCCGATTAGAGATGACCACCACCTATTGTTTTTTGATAGGGATGGCAAAGACAGCTGCAAGATTAGCCAAAGCATCTGCCTCAGTATTGCAAGCTCGGCGTACATATTCGATGAAGAAAGCTTTGAATGATGTAGCCATGTTGATTGCTTCTTCAAAGTAAGGCACTAGATCTTGATGGCGAACTTCATAAGTTCCTCTAACTTGATTAACAACCAGCTTGGAGTCACCATAGACTTCAAGATACTCGACGTCTAGTTGTTTAGCTAACTGAAGGCCAATAAGTAGAGTATTGTATTCTGCCACGTTATTGGAGCAAGGTTCATCTAGGGAGTAAGCTCTTTGAATAGTTGACCCGTCTGGAGAAACGAGAACAACTCCAACTCCTGCGACAATGGCACCATTGGGTCCAATCCTGGATGCACCGTCAAAGAATAGACGCCAAGTAGGAAATTCTTCAGAGATCATATTTGATTCCAATGTCTCGTCTGGAATTTCATCATAGAGTTTAGACATTTTTGGGACAGGATGAGCTGCTAAGAAATCCGCCAGCGCTTGACCTTTGACAAATTTTTGTGGAACATATACCATGTCATATTGGGCTAGCAGAATGGCCCATGTAGCCAGCCGAGAATTGAGTGTACTAGGCTTTTTCATCAGTACCCGAAGAGGATTAACTCGGGATATGACATGAATAGTTTGGCCAATGATGTAATGCCGAGTCTTTTGAACAGCAAACATAAGAGCTAGGCATTCTTTTTCAACCGGACTATAACGGTGTTCAGCACCAATCATAGTATGACTGAGATAATAGATGGCCTGTTCATGACCTTCTTTGTTCTTTTGGGCAAGTAAAGCACCCAATGAATGATCCATAGCATGGACATACATTAAAAATGGTATGCCGGAGATTGGTGGCACCAAGACTGGTAGATTTATGAGATATCACTTTATGTCGTCAAACGCTTGTTGACATTCTTCGGTCCAAATGAAAGATACACCCTTCTTCATTAGTTGAGTAAATGGTCTGCAGCGTTCAGACAGATTCGAAATGAATCTCCTGATGTACGCAAGTCGACCTTGGAATCCTCGTAGCTCTTTTAGGTTGCGTGGATGACGCATCTCTTGAATGGCTTTGATCTTCTCGGGATCCACGTGTATACCCTTAGAGGTAATGACGAAGTCGAGAAATTTGCCACTAGAGATGCCCAAGAATGACTTGGTGGGATTCATTTTGAGTTGATGTTGGCGCATGAGATTGAAGATAGTTCTCAAGTCTTGGATGTGATCTTCTTTCATACGACTTTTGACAGCAATATCATCAACGTAGCATTCGACAGTCTTGCGCAGATGATCTCGAAAGATGGTACTCATATCTCGTTGATAAGTTGCACCAGCGTTCTTGAGACCAAATGGCATCACAGTATAGCAATAGACTCCACGGGGAGTGCGGAAAGAAGTGTATTTTTCATCTTCAGGATTCATCCGAATCTGATTGTATCTGAAGAATCCATCCATGAAGGATATTCGCTCGAACCCACAGGTGTTGTCAATTATGACATCCGTGATGGGGAGAGGAAATTTATCTTTTGGACATGCTTCATTAAGATCCCGAAAGTCGATGCAGACTCGAACTTTGTCGATTTTCTTTAGAACTGGGACGACATTGGCTACCCAATCAGGATGTTGTTCTTCTCGGATAAAGCCACAAGCGATGAGCTTTTTGACTTCATCGTCAATTACGTCCATCATTTCTGGTTTGAAGCGCCGTTGTTGCTGTTTGACCGGTTTTTGCATTAGGCAGGATGTTCAATTTGTGAGTAGCAACTTTGGGATCTAGACCTGGCATGTCTTTATAGCTCCAGGCAAAGACATCAATATATTCTCGAATAAGAAGAATTAATTCTTGCTTATCTACCTCGGGAAGGTTTTTGCTGATGAATATTGGACGAGGTGACCCGCTTTCTCCTACATCAATTTGAACTAATTGATCTTCGGTAGGGGGTTCTCTTTGTTCGAATCGGAGTTCCCATTGGGTATCCATTCGTTGAGCCCAAGGATCTGTTTCGGGACTTTCTTCAACATCCTCGTCATAGCCTTCTGGAAGTTCGGCAGAAATCATGTTGGAAGATACAGTCAGCCGATGAATCTGACCAATGCTGGTATCAGAATCCCATGATCTGGAATCAGAAGAGTTAGAGAGCTCCTCACTATCGGTTTCGGAGACTGCTGGGGATAATACTAGAGGAGAAGCATATCCAAGACCTCTTTTGGTCCTACTGTAATACATCTCTGACTTTTCTTTCGGAACAGTTGTACGGATAAGAGTTCTTCTACCTTTACCGTAGTTGAGGCCATTTTTGAAGTCATAACCCATCTTTCGGATGATGTCTTTTGATTGTTGACTATAACGACGGAGTTGAAGATGCCCTGTGTCGTTATTTTTTGCTATCATCTGTATAGCTAAATTATTGTTCCGGTCCTTTACTAAAAAGTATTGGACTCTCGTCTTTCTTTCGAACGGGAACAATACGATATGAATCTTTTGGATGTTCAAGTGAGACTTCTGTTTGAAGAGACTGCACAACTCCCATTATAAATGACTGATAGCTATCTAACATATCCAAATAGCACTTAGCATGATAAATGACATCAATATACTGGAAAGTAGATGCTTTTTCATTAATTTGTACATCTGTATTTACAGCAGGACCTTTAGCCTTAGCAGGCTTGGTCAGATTGATTACAAGAGGGGGAGAAGAAGAACGTGGAGGAGGATTGGCCTTGTTACGACGGAGGTCGATAACAAGCGGCTCAGAGGAGGTGAGCTCCCTTTTATCCTTGTTATGAGATAAATCAATAACAAATAGCTCAGAAGAGGTGAGCTGCCTTTTTTCCTTGTTACGACGCAAGTCTATAACAAGTGGCTCAGAAGAAGTGAGCTCCCTTTGATCCTGATCATCATCAGTTGGTTGCTTCTGGACTGGCAAGTGAATAGCCAGTGGTTTGGAGGATTGAGGACGAAAAATACGCCCTTTAACAGGTATGATGAGGGTATCATTAGGCACTGCTTCTTGCACTTCTTCAGTATCCAGAGACAGGACAACCTTCATGAATTCATCCTTGTACATACGGGCATCATTACAGTATGCTTCGATGCCTTTGAAAGGATAGAGATCAGCAACCTCCTTTTGCACCTCTCCATTGTCATCAACATATTTGAAACATTGATGGAGAGTCGAAGGAAAAATGTTGTGTTCATATAAGAATGGTCTTCCCAACAAAGCATTGTAAGAACAACCATGGTTGTTAAAGATGTAGAAGGTCACCTTTGTGCAAAGATTGCCTATTTGGAGTTTTAGGCAAATCTTGCCCAGAGGTTTACTCCTTCCTTGGTTGAACCCAAAAATTATGGTGATTGTACTAGAAGGACTATGCACTGGGATCTTCAGTGCATCTAACATTGTCTTCGGTATGATGCTGAAATCAGACCCTGGATCTATCAGAATACGATCGACTTTCATCGAGTCGACATATCCTGTATAGTAAGGAGGACGGTCGTGCCTGTTATCTTCCATCAGCATGTCATCCTGTGTGAAAGTTATGTTTGGAATTAACTCTAACACACTATGACAATGGAGGCAAGAGACTGGCTCTGCTTTTGGCTTCTTCAGCAGGGCTAGACAGGTTTCTGCTTGCATGAGAGCCTCATTCAGAGTTTTCCGAGTCTCTTTGGAGAGGCACAAGAGTTCAAAGATGGACAGCTGGGCCGATGTATTGGCTAACTGAGCCAAGATATCAAAGTTGTAAGGCTTCTCAAGTCCGGAAGGAGATGACTTCTTCAAAGGTTTGTCGAAGCGGACTTGCTGTTTGCCTTTGTCGGCAATCGTCGGCTTAGGAGGAGTAGACTCTACAACCGGTGAGGATGCAGTAGGAATATCCTCAGTGAAAGCAGGCTGCACTGGAGCAGGTTCAAAAGAAGAAGCAGGATTCTCTTGAGCTTCGGGGTAATCCTTTAGATAGGCTTTTCCTGATCTGGTGCCCAGCAAGATTTCTTCATCAACTATGGGGGTCAAAAGACACCATATTGCAAATCTTTGTTTTGCCCTTGGAGCGGTCTTTCTTCTTGGAGGAAGAAGAAACTTCGAACTCTGAAGCAAGATCAGGGTGAATCCACATAATCTCGCCATTGTCAAGAGACAAGGGGACGAGACCTTCACCTCGTGGAGGAGGCAGATTCTCAATCTCAAGAGTAGCTTTGGGGATAGGAATGACACCATGTTGTACCATTTGGGGCGGAAAGTCACCGAATTGAATTGAGATCATGTTTGCGGTAACGGTCTTCTCGTCTTATTGCAGAGTGACAACACCAACGTTGACCAGCTCTTGAATTTTGCCTTTGAGCACATAACATGCTCGAGTGGGATGCCCAATAAATCTGTGATAGACACAGTATTTGGGATGATCGGTCTTACCGACCTCATCAGGCTTCTTGGGATCTGGGAGCTGGAGCTTATTGCTTTTGATTAAGCAATCAAAGATGCTTACTGTGTCATTCTCGTCAAAAGAGTATTCTACTTTCGGACGAGGTTCCCTTGCTGGAGGTGCTGAAGGAGTAGAAGTGGACGTAGGTGGAGCTACATTGACCGCTAGAGATTCTTTGTTTTTATTCATCAAGTTAATATTCAAAGTTTATTTTCCCTTGCGGTTGTTCTGACGATTACCACCACCCGATGTCTGGTGTTCATCTCGGTCGGGGTTAGACATTTGTACCCCCAGCTGCTTGAATTTATCGGCGCTAACTTCAGCTGCTTTAGCGTTGACAATGAAGGATGGCCAGTCTTGGAACGGAGTAGATCCTGTCCACATACTGATGATGGGCAAAAGATTTGCCTTGCAAGTGTCTATGGTGACAGCAGCTGGAGTTCCAGGAGGCATTTTCAAAGCTTTCCGGCGGAACCTTTCAATGAAACTCTCAGCAGTTTTATTGTGTCTTTGTTTGATTTTATTGAGGGCTGACATGGTCATGTCATTGATACCCTCATAGAATCGTTCCAAGAAGATTTGTTTTAAACCAGAGAAGGAGGTGATATAACCATCGGGCAAGCTTCTGTACAAATCGTATGCTACGCCAGCTAAACAGCCAACGAATACCCTGGTTAGAAGAGCGTCATTTGGTTGAAGTTGGACAGTCATTACCTCAAAGTGGTTAATGAACTGACTGGGAGAGGTGCTGCCATCAAACAGCAAAATTGTTGGAATTTTGTACTTAGGAGGAAATGGGACTTCCTTCCATTCAACTGGGTAGGGTTGCTTGATCCCCAACCTTTGCAAGTTATCTTTCTCTTTGAAGGCCTCGAATTGCGTGCGTAGGAGCTTGACAGCTTCATTGGCATCTTCTACTGATGTAGAAGGAGTAGGTTGAGTCACAGTATTAGGAGGAGGAACAACATGGTAAGCACTACCCCCAGCACTTGACTGACTAGGTGTAGGTTGGATCTGTACAGGAGGTACTTGAAGAGATGCTACCCCCAGTCCTGTATTGACAGGCACCGACGATGCTATGATTTCAGGATTTGTAGGAGATACAGTCGGTGGTACTGTATGCTGGGCCACAATGATGGAATGCATACTTGCGACCATTTCGGCCATTGTCTTCAGCTTGTCTTCTAGCGCAGCTATTCGTTGTTCTTGACTAGCTGAACTAGAAGCATCAGCATCTTCAGTGACAACATAAGCTGTCACTTCTCTAGGTATAGTGGAGGATACTGTCCATTCCGAGCTTTCGCTGTATGCATCGTAGTCGGAGAAAGAATCATCTCCTGAGTGAGAAAGATGAAGATGACCAAAAGGATCTTGAAGATTCCTTTGACCGATTGTGTCTCGGCTTCGGGATCTGGTATGTCGAAATACTCCATCAGAAGATTCTTGGAGTAGATCCAAATACCGCTGGCTTGGCTTGCGAAGCTTGCCGTGCTTCGAGCACTTCCTACCCCCAGTGTCTCTGGAAGTCATGTTAACGAAAGCGTACAAAACTTCGTCTTCATCTTCTGACATAGGTTCAGAGGTTGTAAAATTCAAACGATCGAAGACAGATCGTCTTATTGTCTGACAACAACACTTGATGACCACCTTGTGATTGCAATGATGTCCAAGTGGTTGCACTGGGAATGTTGTGATGTTGTCCCGTTTTTGCTTTAGGTATTCTCGGAGATCAGGAACAGCAACGGGACGAGAAGAAGTTCGAGGGATGTGTTCTTTGACAATATTCGGAACATGGTTCCGGTTCTTCAAATGTTTTGTCCCTTGTGTGTACAAGGAAGTACTCATTTCATTGGCATAGGTGTCAGGATTTTTGACCCTGGAAGTTTGCCTCTGATGCTGATTGGTCTTCGGCATTGGCTGTTTGCATTTCACTGAAGTTGGTCTATTGAGATAAGTTCTTAGATCAGCAAACTCACCCCCAGGGGTTTCTGTCTGAGACACCAGCAATTTTCCCTGTTTAGATCGGGATATCTTGAGAGTTGGGAGATCTTAGAATTCTGCTACCGGAGTAGGCAGAATACCTCTCTGATCAGTACACTTCCCTTTGGCAAGGAGGGAAGAAGAACCCTTGTTGGAGAGAGTTCTTGTACTGACTGGTGCCGGAGCACATTTAGACTGATCTTCTACTGTAAAAACCGAGGAAGACTGAGAAAAGACCAAAGGGCCTTTTCCTTTGTTTTGTGAAGAAGGGTTAGCTAAAAAGCGTTTCTCTCTGTTGTCTTCCAAGTCATGGGACGAGAAAGTTTGAGAAAAGACCAACGGGCCTTTTTCTTTGTTCTGGGGAGGAGGAGGAATAGCCAAAAGACTACCCCCAGTAGATTGTGCAGGAGCAACAAGGTGCTTGAGAAGAGGAGCAGAGCTTTTCCCCTTGCTGTGGGAAGAAGAGAGATTAGCCAAAGGGCTGTCTCTCTTAGACTGCGCTGGTACAGTTTGCGTATGGACTGATGTGGTGGATGGCGCACTGGCAGGTTGCGCATGAGTAACTCTGGCAGAAAGTCTTCTGGCCTCAGTCACAGTGGCTTGCACAGCAGGAGTCTTGTTACCAAAGTGCTTGAGTTGCACTCTGGTTACGGGAATAGTAGATTGCGCAGGCAAAGTAGCAGCCAATTGCGCCAGGAGAATAGGAGTCTTGCACTTTGACAGAGCAGCATAGGAAGTAAGTTGTGTACTGGCAACAGCAGACTATGCATGAGTAGTAGAGGCAGATTGTGCAACAGCAGAGACAACAGACTGTGCAACAGTCTTAACAGCAGAGACTTTAGACTGCGCAGCAGTCTTGGTGGCAGAATCAACAGACTGCGCAGCAATCTTGGGGACCCACACTGGATGAACTTTGCTTGTGGCAGAAGTTGTTGCAGTGCGAAGAGTGGTCCTGGAGTTGATCATGGCTTCGTAGGCCGTCTGGTTGACCTTCACAACCAGCGTCTTCTGCGTCTTTTCGATAGACGTAACGTCACATTGAGTTTCACTTCTTCGTCGGAGGAGAAAGTCGTCCCCAGCAGAGTCGCCATTTTGTTTACAAAAACAAAAGTTGATCTTTATTTCAACAAACTTTGTAAAAAAGATTACAAGAATTCTGGGAAAGTACAACTATAGGAATCCGATCTAGATGACGATCGCTTTATCCCTTAGACGATGTGAACTTTGAAGACGATAGCCTCGAAAGTTGAAGGCGATAGCCTCTGAAGAATGCATCAGCACTTGGGCACTTGGGCAAGAACTCCTGAACTCTCTGGTGATGATTCTGATCTCTGTATGTGTGTGTGATCCTGTCTAGGAAGGACTTGAAACTCTATTTATAGAGTTATGGAAATAACTACTTTTTAGTTATTCTGGACTACGCAAGATGGATTGCGCTGCATTGGACCGCGCAGACATCAGACTGCGCTGGCAGTTGCTTGATCGTGGGCCAACTGCATTGGACACATGGCATTATTTGATTGAAATGCGCATGATCGTGTACAGACGGTTACCACGTAATGAGTCATTGATGGAATGAAGGCCACGTGTACTTTGTCAGTTGTATTGATGGAGTGCGCCACCTGAATTGCGCTGGCTTCGGATTGCGCTAGGATGGACCGCGCTGGGCTGGATTGCGCTGCAGGCAGATTGTGCTGCATGTACAGCTGTCCTCGAGCGCTGTGCTGCACAATAAACGAACAGTTTCCTCGTTCTCCGTGCTGTTAGTTGTCAGAAGATCTGATTCTCTGTCAGGTAATGATGACGAGGCTACGTCAGCTTGTGCACTTGGATGAGTGTGCAGTTCAACCTGCACAATCGAATTATTGCACAATCTGTCTTCTGTACAGTTCACTTGAAGGATGCATTTCTTAATTTTTATGACTTTGTTGATGGGTACAACTTGATTTTTTAGGACCTACAAATCCTAGATACTTCACCGGTAACTCTCCTTTCTCCACTCCCAGAGGAAGGGCTCTTTCCTTCTCGAGGGTGCACTGAGAGCTGAAATAAACCCTGCTCTTCTCCATATTCAGCTGAAGCCCAAACAACCTCCCAAACTCCTCCATAATATCTGAAAGCGCACCCATCCCCCTCATAGATGAATGCAATAACACCAAGAGGTCGTCAGCATAGATCAAGTATGACACCACCGGCTTGACCAGCCTGAAGAGAGGGACAATCTTCCTACTATGCACAGCCAGGTCCATCATGCAAGTGAAGTACTCCATCACCAGAGTGAACAGGTACGGGGAAAGAGGATCCCCCTGCCGCAGTCCCCTGTTGCTCTTGAAGCATCCATATGGAGTACCCTGGATAAGGACCAAAAATGTGGGGGAGCATATGCACTCTCTCACCCTTGCTACCCACCTCTCATCAAACCCCATAGCAAGCATAAGGTGGCAGAGGAAGTCCCTATTGACCGTATCATAAGCTTTCTAAAAATCCAGCTTCACACAGGCCTTCATCCCCTCCGGCTTGTTGAAATCTCTCACCATCTCGTGAGCAAGAAGGCAGTGCTCAGCAATCGAGCGCCCCTTGATGAAAGCCGCCTGATTCTGGGACACCAGGCCCTACATAATACCCTCCATACGTCAGCACATAAGGTGGATAATTATCTTATATAGATAATTACAACATGCAATAGGCCTGAAGTCGGCGAGGGATGTCGCACCCTCCCTCTTCGGAACCAAGGTCAAGAATGTGTGATTCAGCTCCTCCAGCAACTTTTCTTCCAAGAAAAACTCCTGCACCGCCTCCAGGACTGGGAACTTTAGCTCACCCCAGTGTCGCCTAAAGAACCCACAAGAGAAGTCATCAGGTCCCAAAGCCTTATTTGGATCTGTCTTCATCACAATAGCCTCCACCTCCTCTAACCTCACAGGAGCCTTTATCATAATAGCCGCATTATATATATATATATATATATATATATATATATATAAAATATATATATATATATATATATATATATATATGTCACAACCCACACCCTAGGTAGGGGCACAAGTGCGCAACAACGTCCAGCCTACTCTGTAAAAACGACGTAGAACGCTGTAGATCTGCTAGCTAACAAACAGTATATAATAACCTGTCATCTCCGCATGGAGGATATAATACGAAATATTGATAAACTCAATCACAATCTAGAAGGAGGAATCATGGCACGAAAACTAGATAGATATAAACCACAAAGTGCAATATCTAGCTCAACAACGAGAAAGAGAGTCACAAAGTAATATGGTTATACAATCCCAAAATATCATATCATAAACATAAGTAGCAAGCTGGAGACAAGGACCAGTCCAAAAATCTACTCTAACTAAACTAAGCTAGAGGCTCGTCGGGCGGAGCTAAGCCCTGCTGAACCAAGGTCTCCAAGTCTAAGCCCACTACGTCATCCGGACCGTAGTAGGTACATCAATCCTCCTCACCGTCATCTGTAATATTTTGTCAACATATCCAGTCAGGATGGAACGAGCACAATCAAATAACAACAGTTCACAAGATATGACAAAAGCTATAGGACTGTAAATAGATAGTATATACAAGAAATCATGGAATATACATGTGAGTATCATGGCATGGCAACCTGTAAATCTAGAGCTAGAACAAGACAAGTAAAACTGATCATGGCATGTACAAGAATCAAGAATCATCTATCTAGGTGTGTGAGTACTAGCTACAATATGTGGCCGGTTTGGGAACTTGTACAATAGTAACAGGCCTGGCTAACCATACGTGGGGTGTATGATCAACACTCATAATCAATCAATGCACAATGGGTGCACAATAAGCATTGACCATATATCTACAATAATACTCCCCGCCCCCGAGTGGTAGAGTGGATCCAAACAAGACACGTTACGACACAGGATTCTGCAAGAAGGGAGCAGTCTCCTCGAGAATCGATGTCCATATACTGCACAAGAACTACAAAGGGACTTGCACAAGATATACCAAGAAACAAGGAATAACATCTCATGTCGGGATCCATGAATACCAAATCCGTATGACCAATGTGTCAAGAACAAGAATATCTACACTAATTACATGAATTTAAACAATTATCGTAAATTGGAAAAGTTATCAGAGAATGTACTCGCCTGTGATGT